>JAVDPK010000658.1:573268-588396 GCA_034780415.1 Cichlasoma orientale
CACACACACACACACACACACTCACACACTTTCCCAGCAACATCCCAGCACTGCAGAAAAGCCGCCACATCAGAGAAAGTTTTCTGTTTGCACCCACACGCGCACATTCCTCTGTTAAGTGTTTTCAGTTGGGAACTGGTAAAGTAATCCCTCAGGTGAGAAAATAGGAACTGTTGCCTCTGCTGCTGATAAATTAAGGAGTCGTTGGGAGGAAATCCCTGGGATAACTGTGGCTGTAACATAATGTGGCGGGACACACTTTCAGTTAGATTGGGCATTAATCTATCATTAGCCAGAAGCAGCCTAAAGACTGAAAGACCCTTAGCAAACACGGTGGCAGATAACAAATGACTAATCCTGTGATTAAGGTGTTGGACACTGTGGTTGCCACCCACTCGGCGTCACAGTGACACGCTTGTGAATGAGCCGCTGTGTGGGTTCTTCGAAGTGATGTTGTGCAACATCAGTAAAGGTCATGAGTAACGGTGGTGGGTTTTTTTTCAAGAGGAAGTTCACGCCAGATTTCAAGTCCTACAAAGACATTAAAGAGGACAAATGCCAATTTGTTCAGCAAATATTTTTTTTTATTTCTGATTCAACTTTCGCATTCAGGAGTTAATGGCTTTATAACACGTGAAATTTTGCTATGGTGATCAGTTATTAACACTGAACATTAATTGTAAAACTTTTACCTGATGATTTCATGCTTTCATTGAAGAATTAAAGCACATACAGCAAAGTTTTCCATCTGGACACCAGCAGTTGGTGCTGCAGTTTGCTCATCCCTGTTTACTCTCGGCTTTTTCTAGTTTCAGTCTCGAATGTTTTGGTGTTTAGAGATTCAACTTTGAAGTTCCTTTGGTCTTTTTTTTGAAAGCTACATTCATAAATGCTGTTTTTGAGTCTATTTTCTTTACATGTTTTATACAGAGTCTCAAAGTTTAGCCTGATTAGATATCTATATTTTTTTAACAAGTCCTGCTCAGCCAAACTTTAAATCTGACACATCCTATACAAATGTAAATTGGGGTTCACGTCAGCCTGATAACAATCAGTCTGGAGCATTAGCTCGCATTTGGCAGAGCTTCTGGATTGAGCCCCGTGTTGATTTTATCAAGATGGTTGTCGTGGCAGCGGCCACGCTGATCCTTCCACATCCTTGGGGCAAAGGTCGTCGAGGTCAGACAGAGGTTCGGGTCAAGCAAGCAGGTTAAACACCTTGTCAGGGATTAGCAGGCTATGAGGGAGGTGGAGGAAGTCTTCATTGGCTAATGTCTCTCTCTGGATCTCACTCAACCACCTCCAGGACACACACATGCTATCAAACACAGGCATGCACACACAAATCACATTTACTCTGCCTTTGTTGGCCAACACAGACCTGACACAGTGAGTGGTCAGATAAGCTCATCTCTGCTGGTAACAAGACAGATGTCACAGAGCAAGGAGAGCATGTCTAATTGAGACATGAATGGGAGCCACGCATAGATGGAAACAACAATAAACAAACATAACTTTCTTTTCATTTTAATCACAGGGAGAGAAACAGGAGCCAAAACAAAATCTGACCAAATTTTCAAACACTGATAACCTGTGAACTGCAAGAACATGTGTTTAAAAAAGAGGAAAAGCATGAAATAATCTTTGTTTTGTTTTGTTTTAATTTGTTTGAAATTGTGGTTTAATGACTAAATAAATCAGTAAGCTGGATGTACCAAAACATTGGACTCTGAAAGATGAGAATTAATTGCCTTTAAATGTTTGTACATTTGTTGATTAAATATTTCTGAATAATGATCTGTTGCTCATTTTTTGCAGCACTTTTGGCAGTTGGAAACATGACTGGTTCTTTATTGTCGTGCCTTTATGTTAACCTCATGGTGTAATTAAAAAAAAAAAGCTAGAGGACTAGTAAAGTGAGTAGGATCTATCATCTGGGGACCATGATTATCAGTCCAAAACTTAATTTAATTCTGTTTAACGTTCATTTGATTCAGAACTTTAACTTTTTACCTCATGGTTACACTACAGGCTATTACCACAATCTAGGATATATCATCTGGGTACCATGAGTATCTGTAATGCAAATCATGACCATAGGTGAAATGTTTGTTGAGACTTATGACTAGGTCTCCTCATGGTACTAGAGGAAAAGTCAGCCTAATAAGTCAGTATGATACACATCTGGGGTCCATGAGATTCAATACAAAATGATGCTCAGTGAAAATACTTTTTACCACTATATTTACCACAGACAGTAGAGTATATAATCCGGGCACCATGAACGTCTGTACCATAATTCATGGCTATATGTCAAACAGATCCTAAAACATTTGACTAAAAATATTTAAATGGTGGTGTAAGAAGGAAAGTCAGGCTCAAAGTCAAAGACAATAGCATTTATAGACTGAGGATCAAAATCCATCCAATGGTGGCATTAGAAGGCTATTACCACAGTCAGTAGGGTATATCAATTAAAGTAAGAATATTTGTACTAAAATTCATGGCAGTAAGATAGTTGACTAAAAGTCCTAAGCCAGGGTGTTATTAGAGTCACTAGAATTCATCATCTGGGGATCACGATTGTCTGTACCAAAATTCATAGCAATCCATCAATGCTGAGACAGCTGACTTAAGAATGACATTTCAATGACTTGGTAATTAGAGAGGAAAACGCAAGAAAATGCCAGGGGATTACTAAAGTCCATATTATATTTATTTATTATATTTATATTATTTGTGGACTATGAATGTCTCTACCAAATTTCATGACAATCCATCCACAAAGTGCTTGGACAGTTTAGTCTGGACCAAAGTTGTGGAAAAAACAGGCAACACTGTACCAATGGCTAAAATAACACATCACTAGATTTATTGTCAGCTGAAGCCATTTAAGTGCTGAATGTGTTACCTGTATCAGGTGAAGGGCAGCCTGATGAGTCAGATAGCTGGTCGAAAGACAAACAGGAAGCTGACAAAGGGGCGATGGCCTCCAGTTCATCGAACACATGAGACTGACTGCAGCTGATCTCAGAGCAGCGAGATGCTGCTGAGCGTCCTGCAACAGCACAGAGTGGGTGTTTAATGTTATGATGATAATGCAGCTGATGATGGTGCTGAGGATGAGGATAAAATGTATTTTTAATGATGTGCGTGGGCACAGTGGATTGTTGCATTAAAAAAAAATATTAGGACACTGCAAAGTGTAAGAAAACAAAGAAAATGTAAGCGCTAAATAACATGATTTTGAACTGTTTAAATCTTTTGACTTAACTACATGTGGTTAGTTTTACTTGTAAATTCAGGAGATTTTTTTCATTAGGTACTTGAAAAACTGATTGAAACTGTAATAAAAACCTTGAAATATCAATTAATCGTATTATTATTTTGTTTCTATAAAATATTGACAGATAATTAATGAGAAAAAAGAAGACTGAACAGCAAGACTACATCTCCCGTCTTGGCAGGATGCAGTTAGCAAAGTTAAGGCTTACCACTTCCAGGATCGGCACTCTGATAAGTGGACAAAACACAAACCCGGGACATCCACAAGTGAAGCCCCTCAGGTGAGGCTTCAAGGCAAAAGTACTCTCAACTCACCTTCGCTAAACACAGGGCAGGAAAATCTCCCCTTAAGCTCTCATTACCACAGGGCGCACTTAGAGGAATGTTAAAAACTGTCAGGCTCGCCATCAAAACAAAACTGTTTCACTCTGCCTGGTTGAAAACTCAGAGGATTAGCGAGAGAAACTGTTTCACTGGGTGGCGTGTTTTGTCGTTGCCATGAAAGAAGCTTGTCGAGGCTTTTCTCACATTAGAAATGCAGAACAGCTTGGCCCGGACAAAAGGATAATATATACAGAGGCTCTAAAAGGAAAAGGCAAACTCAGCTCCTTCACCCAAACAGACGAGTATAAATGTACACATGAAGCCACCCTCACGCAGTCAAGTAAGTGAACAACAGCGCGCACACACCACTGCACTATTGTGCACTTGAGCGGCTTGGCGCTCTACTCAGAGAGACAATGGAAGGACTTGACTTGACACTTCAAAGCATATTGCTGCTGTCAACTCAGCTGTCATTCTCAGCCGACGAGGGCTGTACTGAGTCAGGGCGAGTTTTTCGGGGAGGTTAAGGGTGGCTGTGGGGGGGTCAGTGGGTTTGATTTGACAGAGCTGGAGAAAAACAACACCTCCTCTGTGTGCCTGTGGCCTTCTTTTCCTGGTCACAGCGCCAGGCTGAAAGGCCCTAAGAGGAGAGGCCAAGCCGGGCCAGGACAGTGCCCTGCTTCATTGTCAGGGACAGTTAAACTCTGGAGATGTTGCTCAAAACAGGTCAGTCTGGGGTCACTGTATGGACTGATGGGATATGAGAAAACCATGCTGGGGGGCACAAAGGGCTGAGTGAGACGAGGAGAGTGTCTACTGCCAAATGCAGTACCACACTGGGGTCGTTGCTGAAGATACAAAGCATCCATCCCTCCCAAGGCCAGTGCTCTTAGGATGTAGTTAGAAACATAGCTCCAGCTTATGACTTTAATTTTAGCATTTTTGAAAATGTGATCATGCAGATACAGATTTGAAAGGCTCTCATTTTTGGAGGACAAACTATACAGACCTGTGAAGCTAAGATAAAAGTCTAAAAGTAACTTGAGCTGGATAATGATCGTCTTGAAGTGACGATGAACCAATGAGGTGTGATCATAAAGTTCTAGAAATGTCCATAAAACCCGATTTGCTGCATTTAAATTTGGCTGATTTGATTGTTTAAATAGAACCGCAAGTTGACAATCTAAACCTGGGGACAACTTCACAACTGTAAATGTACTTCCTTATGATTTTTCACATCAAAGTCCGGTCAGTTTGACACAGAAGTCTGCGTGAGTTTAAGGTTCATGGTAAATTCCCGGATGCTAGAGGTGAAAACGGGAATTCCAGGGAGAGAAAGTTAAAGCAGACTACTTCATAACTTTAAAAAGGGATCTGGGTCACCTGGCTGAGCAGGTGACTCATATGCTAAAGGCTAATGTAAGGGCCTGGGGTTGAAGCCACCCCAGACCATTTCCTGCATGTCATTCACCCACACTCTTTCCCCCTTTCCTGCCAACTCTCTCCACTGTTACTTCTAATAAAGAAGAGATTGCAGTATAGAACTATAATAGTGTACATGTTAGCCCTGTGATGGACTGGTAGCTTATCTTTTTGGCTTGTGAGAGCTGGTTGGCTCCAGCCCCAACCACAACCCTTGCTGGATTAGTGGTTAAGAAAATGGATGGGTGGGTGGGCATGTAAGCAAGAAGACAGACTTTGGAAGACTGAACCTTTAAAAGAATACCAGGGTTTTTGTTGTAGGACATGTATGACATCAGGTAATAAGACATGAATTATAATTTGCTACTCAGACAACTGATTTGAACAATAGATCTAGAATTTTGAAGGCTTGTCAAATGCAAAAAGTATTTTATTATTTTTGATGAGTATTGGTGCATCTTTGTGTTCCATCCATCTGCCGCATATCCAGGCTTGGGTCACAGGGGCAGCAGTCTAAACAGAGACGCCCAGACCTCCCTATTCCTGGCTGCTTCCTCCAGCTTTTCCTGGAGGGGAACCCAAGCCAGCCAAGAGACTCAAATCTCTTCAGCTTTAGGGTCTCCTCTCAGACGGACATGCCCGAAACACCTCAACCACCTCAGCTGACTCTACTCTGAGTCTCTCCCAAGTGCCTAAGTTTCTTACCCTGGAGATCCCAAACACCCTTCAAAGGAACCTAATTTCTGCTGCTTTCTCTCTGCCACTACCCTCATGACCATAGACGAGGGTGGGAATGTAGCTCGGCCAGTAAATCGACAGCATCCACATCACTGCAGATACCGCTGTCTCTCGGTCTCCCGCTTCCCATTTCTTCCCTCACTCATGAACAAGACCCAGAGATATTTAACACCTCCACCTGGGGCAGCAACTCCCCGGAGTTGCTCCGAATAGGCACCCCACCACTGTAAGGCTGAGAACCTCAGACTCGAAGGTGCTAAACTTTGTGTTTTTCAGTTTATTTTGCTTTCTTTGCTTGTCTTTGGCCGTCTTACTTCCTTTTTAAGTGCATGGCCAGCTCCCAGTTCCTTGTTATTGTGCTCTCCTCATGTACTTAATTTGTGACCTCCTCCTCATCTGTTTGGGCTCTTTTTTTTTTTTGTTATATGTTATACCTTATCTACGTGTAATAAACACTTCAATTAGCTTTTTCTAAACACAATAACACAATAAACTGGACCTGAGTAGAAAGCTATATTTTCTTACAAAATACTCCCAGTATAAAAACGGGAGGGGCCATGACCCCGCTTCATTGTTGCCATGTCGCTGTCTTCATTTGCATTTAAACCAAGAGGTTTTGATTAAGTTAGAGGATCCAGCCCAACTGTGAACAGTGTATCAACTGTGCAGTGTTTTTTTTGTCTGTCTTTTATTAATGCTGCCATGGACCTTTGCAACTCTGGTAAGAACAGTATATATAATAACTGATCAACATGTGCAGAAAATAAGACTGAAGTTGTAATAAACTGGAATTATCTTGCAAGCTTCAAACCCTGCCACACTGAGGCTGCACTGAACTTGAATTGTCTCCATCTGCAGCGAAATAAATGAACCAGTGACACGCTCTCTGTGTCTGCCGTGAAGAAAACAGCGTGCTCCAATACAGCACAGGCCCCCCTGCAGTACAGCACCACACAGAGAACAGTAGATGTCTCTGATAGAAAGGAGAAAATCCCTACACAATTTCCACATTGTTTGCTTTCTTTCATAAAGTTCCTGGAGAAGTCAGATGTCAGTGGCCTGTCCTTTATGCTCATTGGGAACGGTAAATTAGCGGGCCACAGGAAAGCCATGGAGGTATTCTATTGTGGCGGTCCTCCTCAGTGTTATGCCGTCAGCGAGCGGTGGTCAGTGTGGATTTATGACCATCAGCTACACGTTTCCCTCTCAGAGCCCAGAGAAAAGGCATGGAGGGGCAGGGGGGGGACTGAGACTGAGAGGCACGGCACCCGAGGTAGGAGCCCCGACTTCTATTGTTGGGGCCTCACGCCTTTGAGCAGCGACTCAAACGGTACCAGCTTTTCATCAAAAGCTCTCCTTTCTATTGCTGATTTAGAGGAAAAAGAAAAGCTTTCTGCGTTATTTATTATGTGGTGGGAGGAGGTGAGAAAAAACAGGCTGACAGCAGAGCTTTCACAGTGTGCCGATGGGGGCAGGAGCATCTGAAGGCCTCACTATGGAAGTAGGCTTTGATTTCTCTGTCTGACCTGATCTCTTTGTCTCGGGGTGGATGTCCACTCTTGTTCAGGGCAATCAGAGCACTATGAAAGTGGGTAGGAGTGTAGTGCTGGGCAAGGAGGAGGCTGTGAACGGCCCATATGTGGTCGAGCTCATTTCTCACCTCTGACAGGGGAGATTGGCGGCAGGACCGGCCAGCTATGAGACTCCGGCCAAGACACTGGAGGAGAAGGGGTCAGCTTTGCCGCTGACCCTGAGCGGGGAGTGGTCCTCTGTTGACTTGGGCAGGAGGACCAAGTGGTGGAGGGAAAAGCCAGAGCAGCACCTTGATCGGAGTCCAAATATAGGTTGAGATCAGCTGGAGCTACGGATGTTTCCAAGTGGACATTCTGTGGTATTTTTGTGCATCTGTTGCCGCTCTGAGGCTTGTCCGAATTAAGGTGGATGGCTGATATTGGGCGGGGTGAGAAGGGTTTGGTTTGGCTGAAGAGTGGGTCGTAGGGCACAGAGGGCGTGGTGGCGGTGGGGGTCTTATCCTTGAAGGACCGATGAAGGTCCGATCCCGCCGGAGAGGAAGAAGCCAAGGGTAACTGCATCAGGGGGGACGGCTGGGATGGGGATAAAGAAACGTAACCTTCTGGATTTGCTGAGACCATCGAGGCTGCTGCTGAAAGACAAGATAAAAAATCATTTGATCAGTAGTTTGAGTCTAAAATGTAAAACTATTCTAACTTTTCTGAAGCCAGTGCAACTGGTGACTGGTGACCATGTGACCTGAATCTGAATGTCATCACTGGTAGATATTTTTATAAGACGTGCATCTGAGGATCTAATCTGATCACCCCTTGCCAACCTAGTGAAGCTGATGAGCTGCTAAATGTGTTAAAAATAAATAAGAAATCCAGCTGATATCTCAATTTTTATTCTACTTTTGTATTTGTTAAAAATAGGTTATTTAAATTCCGCAAATACTGCATCTGAATCTGTTTCATTCATACTGGAGATTCTATGTTTCTGAATACATATATTAGGATTATATGGGAGAGAAATTGGGGATCGAACCATCAACCTCCAATCAACCTGAGCCACAACAGAAATATTTTGGTTCTTGTTTGGGAATCGTTCTGATTAGCTGATCAGTAAATTATAATTTGTAGCAGTTCTAAAAGACACATTAAGGAAGCTAACTAAAAGTTTTACCAGCTGGTTCATCACAGAGGACGCTGCTCCTGCCACTGGCGAGGTCTGTACTCCGACTAAATAAACTGGAAGGTGGACGACTTAAATCTGAAAGAGACCCCCGGGAGAGGGAGCTCAGCGATGCTGAGAGGGCTGATCCAGCGGGTCTTAACTCATAGTCAGGCTCCAGCACAACAAGCTGTGGCACCTTTTCCCTCTCAGGATGTTTCTCCTGTGAAGGAGGAGGAGGAGGAGGATGAGGAGATGCTAGAGTGGGGTTCGACTTGCTCTGCTGTCTTTCGGAGTCAGGGTGAGGTGTGTTGTTGTGGGGAGGTGTTGGATTAAAGCCGGATGGAGTAGCAGGAAGCTGGGGGCAGGGAACGATGACAGCAGATCGCCTTCCTGAGATCAGACCAAAGTTCTGCACGACACTTGCTCTTCTGACGGGACTCTGATGGACGTGCCCTTCAATAAAAACACAAGAGACACATTTCAACCACAGAGCGCTTCTAAAACGACTTTAAATGCGGGTTTGAATAAAATGAATAAATGCACTTTTCTATTACTTGAAGGTCAGCACATCGTGGGTCATTTTTTAAAACCTCCAAAGTCTGCTCGTGACAGTTTTGTTCCCACTTTCCTCAGTCCTGGAGCAGACGCTCGTTTCCCTGCTGAGTGGGTCGGCCTGCTGACAAAGGCAGCAAGAAATCAACCCAGCGGAGCAGCTGCCTGTTTCCCAACTCCATATTCACAATAAGCATCAGACCTGAGGGCAGGGGAGCCTTTCATCTAAAGAGTATACACTGAAGGCGTCCTACGAGCTGTTTGTGGCAACAAGTGCGCGGGGAACGTCACGGCCCGTGTGTGCGTTGGAGGGTTTTGATAATTTGGGTTTGTTTTCTAAGGCCTTCTGTAAGATCAGGGCTCTGAGAGATTCAGACTCTCTGTTGTCTCTTCACGATAACATCAAAGAAACATAACATGAAAGAGGACAAGTGTCTCTTCAAATTTTGGCAGATAAATCGGATATGAAAGACGGAGAGAAGTAAGACTAAAAGATTAAAAGAAAAGGATTGAAAACAAACAACAAAAAGAATAAAACTTTAACTTAAATGAAGAGAAGATGACTTAAATATAAAAAAGTTCCAACTTTCTAGAACCAATTTGAAGTTTGAATGTTTCTGCCACAAAGTGTGATGAAGGAAAAAAAAAGTTGGAAAAATGAATCAAACTTTCTTCTAATTGGTACAGAGACTGAGACAACATGTTTGAAATGCAAGTGCACGAACAGCTGTGGGAACAGCCGACAGAAACTGTTGGATTTGAACGAGAAAATATTTGATCTTCTTTGAAACGGTTCCTGCATTTGATTAAAGCAATGACAGATAAAACTTTCCTAATTTGAACAAATAAATTAAAAGAGCAGATGAGTAATGTGGAATGTGGTCCTGGGTTTTGGACCCATAGTTTTGTGTTTTTTGGACTCTGAATTCTGGTTAATTATTCTGTATTCTCTATTTTGGTTATAATCCGTGAGATCTGAAGTTTGGAGTCCTTTGTTTAAAGGGGGCATATCACGCTTTTAAATCCTTCCTTTTCATATGTAAATCATTCACTTGTGGTCTCTATAAAGTAGAACTGCAATGCTTTGGTCTGAGTTCCTCGTTATTGTAGCTCCACAGACCCCTCGTTTACCCCTGTTCTGAGGTGCGTCTTAGAGCAACTCGTTCTGGTGTGGTCTCTTTAAATGTGAATGAGACATTTCACGCCCCGCCCCCCTCCAGGTCACAGAGCGTTCCACTCCACCCCGTTTGGCCATTTTTGTAGTTTGATAGCAGCGATGCGATTAGCTACCGGCAGAGAAACTTTTTTATTCCCAACTTTATTTAAGATGTCAACAAAGGGAGACTTGTCCATCCAGCCTTACATGAATCTGACCCAGAACAGGAGAATGAAGACGACGAATCGCTGTGAGAAAAAAAATGGCGGATTTCTCGAAATTGGTTAGCCGGAAGTCCATGACCTTGTTTAGCAGTTCCACAGCAAATACTGTGACGTAATAGACAAGAAAACGTAACAGGGAACAGAGAAAACTGAATATAAAAAAATAATATTGTAGCATCCCTCATTCAGAACACAGCGGCTCAGAGGATATCCACTCGCAGCAGTGCACAGGCTACTGTGGGCTGTATCGAGCTCCAAAACAACAGCTTTCTGCCAGTCATAGCATGGTATCCTACATGGTATCAGGGCTAATATGTCAGCCAGTCCATTAAAATACAAATGACGTGCCCAAATCGATGTGAGCGGCGTAGTGATTAGACCCGACACGAAGCCCTTCAGCGCCCAAATGTGTCCACAGATACGATGAGTACATGAGACTGGACAGATGAGACATGAGAAAAAATGTAAAATGTGTGCTCAGAAACACAAATTCTCCCTCGTCATAAGTTGCGATTGTAAGCTTGACATTTTGAAATGGGCAGCAGCAACAAAGTGACATATGGACTTTATCGATATTGAGCCATCCAACAAGAAGATCCAAGGACATTCGATATGAAAAACAGACTAAATGAGCCGGTATTGTGGACTTTGTGGCATTTGATAAATTACTATGTTCACTGTGACACTTAATATCCAGAAAATGTGTTTAAATGCCCACATTAAGGCCAAACCTGAACCCACTTCCTTTCTTTTCCTGACACAACCATTATCCCCTCTTCTCCAGCTCCTCTTTCCACATTTCCTTTCATACCTCGAAGATTCCCTTCCACAAACTTCAAATCCAAGCAGCGCCGCCCACTTCCCCTCACTCCTCCTATTTTTTTGTTGACCGCTGCGAGGGTGTGTGTGTGTAGTAGTGGTGCTGGTGGGGCTGCAGGGGCGGAGGGTGTCAGACAATCTGCTCTTGTTTCCTGGGGGTCTGTCGCCAAGAGGAGTCAGCACGGGGGGATAAAGAGAACGCACTGGAGAGCACATTTCTGCACTGCCTCCTCTTACAATGCCCTGCCATTCCCATCTGTTACACACACACACACACACAAGTGTACATGAACTGGTGCATGTGTGCGCTGATGTGCATATGAATGACATGTGTCAGAGTGCAAAGCCATGGCATTGGGCGCAGCACGTTTCTTCAGAGAGGAGGGTTAAGGGCGATTGTGAGGGAGCCGACCACCATATGGCAGAATAATTAGTATTAGACCCCGATGCTAAGAAATGCCCCCCTCCTCTGCTGTACACACACATTCACACACATTCAGCCGAGCACGCTGGGGGCAGTGCCCTGCTGTGCTGAGCTGAGGTGTGTGCTGGGAAAAATGCCTTCACATCAGAGGCCGGGCTCTGAAAGGAGCGGCAGGTCTCCTGGCACCAGGCTTTTCACTCCCACCAGAGGACCACCAGGAGGGCGGCGCTGTGGACGCTTCCTCGCCAGAGAGGATGGATTTGTAGTTAACCAAACACAACTACAGAGCGAGCTAACGCGAGCTTGGTGGCCTCTAGTTTCACCGATGAGGAAGAAAAGGCGAGGAACTCTGCTAATGAGCAGAGCTGTGGAGTTAAAGAAGTCAGCAGTGAAAGCCCCAGATGTTTCATTAATGACCCTCACCCAGCAGCATTGGGCTCTTTGGGGTAGTGGGGATGTGTGTGTTCTGGATCTTTCCCTGAGAAGAAGAAGGAAGAGGAAGAGGAAGCTGCTGTCTGAACTTGGAGCTCCAGTAACACAGAGGGCTGAAGTTCTCAGAGTGAGCCTTCATGTGAGACAGGAACCGTGGACACAGTGAAGTCCGAGGAACTGGACGACCGTGGGCCTGCAGGGGGAAGCAGAGAGAATAATGACCAATATGGTGCAAAAAAGAGGGAGTGATAAAATATTTTTCTACCTTTTAAATGCTCTTATTCTTAAAATAAGATCCATAAAAAAGTAGAAAAACAATCTGTTAATGAATTTTTAAATAACTATATGTATATATGTGACGGAGTAAAAGTAATTCAATTAAACATAATAAAAACATTAAAATAAACAAATAACATGATTAAAAAAAACAAGATTAAAAACACAATCACTTAAAAATAAGATTAGCAACAAAGAATAATATGTAAATTATGAATGAACACAAAAATATTTGAACGAATAAAAAAAACTACATATTAAATACTGAAACATAAAACCTAAAAGATGAGGATTAAAAACATAATTAAAAATGTGAAAATTTTAAATTAAATAAAAATATTAAAAATCACTTAAAAATAAAATATGATTAAAAAATAAGCAAATGATAAAGTTAAAATAAAAAGTTAAAGTAAAAAAGAAAAACAATTATTAAAAGAAATATTTAACATCACTTAAAAAATACATGACTGAAAACCACAAAATAATATAATAAAATGTAACCATTACATTTAAATGTATTCTATAATAGAATAATTTATAAAATTATGAGAAATATGCTATATAAATTATTATTTTTTTTATCAAAAATATAGTAAAGTGACAATTCATCAAAAAGGTTTAAAAGAATGACCTTCAAAAATTCTGAATTAATTACTAAAATAATCTTTTCCTTCAGGTCAACTTGGCAGATTGACTGTGAACTAAATGCGTGTGAATCAATATTCAAAATAAAAGTCAAACTGATAAACTGATCTTCTTTGTGCTATTACAAAATAAAAGCCTGAAAGAGAAAACTTGCTGTAGGCTGTACTGTATGCGGGGGAGATTCAAACACTGCATGGTACCACCACTGCCCCCTTGTGTCGACAAAACAGATGAGAAACTCCAGCTTCCTCCTCTTCACCTGGCTTCTCCGTGACAGAAAGGAGGCAGAAAATTATCGCGAGGGTGATAAAACTCTAGAGTAAACTGCTCGGGAGACACGGGAGATAAAAGCTGGTCAATATTGAAGGAGGGGCTGCACGCCAAGCACAGAAATCCAAGCTCAGCATACAGTCCTGGTGCCAGTGAGTCATTCAGTCCCTCTCTGGCCCTCTGAGGGCAAACAGTTGTAATAAATGGCCCGCAGACGCAGGGCTTTTATTTGACTTGGATTTAAGCTTCTTCAAAAACAAAGTGCAGCTCCTTACTCTTTTATTATACAATAAAAACAAACAGAAAATGCACAGATACAACATCTGTCTGAAAACAATACCTCAGACAGAAAGAGAAAGGGGGTGAAAGGTGGGGACACTGTCTGTGACTCACACAGGGAGGATCAGCTTTTAAATCCCTGCACCATCTCTGCTGATTCCTTTCTCTCAGATGCAGAGGCTTTAAAGATTTACATTCTTGTGATGTAAAGAGGGAGAAGTGAGGTAGAAATGGCAGGGCAGGAGGTGGCGATGGGGGCCGCTCTCCTCCACTCTGCCTTTCCTCCCCTTCGGGTTCTTTAATACCTGAAACTCAGCCCCATCAAAGAGGCTGAGGAGGGCTTTGTGGGGCTAGAGTCGGCCGGTGTCATCAAGCTCGTGACACTTCTGCGGAACAGGTCTGCGCACGAATGTCGACCCCATTGCAGTCCACTCAAAAACTGTGTCGGTGCATCCAAAATTGTCCTTTAAACACATGCTCCTTTCATATAAATCATATCTCATCACACTGATAAGTTTCTGCATGAGAGAAAAAGAAGTTTAAATACTCAAACTTGTGTTTTTTCCCCTTTTTATTGAGTTTATCGAGCACTGTCCTTGAGTACTGATCTATCAGCTGAAAAGCGGGCTTATCAGCATGGTGTGCAGTGTGTCCTTGAAGAAGAAGTGGCAGGCCCAAAAAACTAGCTACAGCAGATGAATAGTCCCTGAAAGTTATATCAGGAAAACAGGAAAGAAATGCAGCAAAGACCCGACAGAGACGCATCTGGCCCCTCAGTTCATCCACCGACTGGCTGTCAAGAGGCCCGGAGAGCTATTCCTGAAGACTGCTTCAAGAAATTCCAAGTAAGCTGCCTACGAGAGTTCAGGAAAATAAAAATATTGACTTTCAAGCTTATTAGAATTCTACAAACTCAGTTTTTGCCTTATTTTCTGTGTTTCCAAGGATGTTTGCACATGTTTTAATAAATTGCTGCACCTGTTTCCTATTTTCCTGGCAAAATATAAAGAAATGAGGGGTGACTGCAGACTTTTACACAGCACCGTCTGCTTTATGGCCTTTAATATTTGGCTTATACTGTACCTCTATTGAAAAATGAACTTGTATATAAAGTTTTATATAATTATCACACAGTCAGCACTGGAGGTCGGTTGAACGACCTCTGGGGAAATACCACTCAAAATAAACGGGCATGCTGCTGCTCTACATGTTGCTGGAAAACAGATTAAAGTGACTGTAACATGTCACAGAGGAAGGCATTTCCAGCAGTGACAGTAGGTAGGGCTGTAGTTTTTGCAGACACCCGTAACACTCGTGTGGGCTCCATCGGAGGCCCTGCAGGCACCCAGGAAACAGGCTGACCTCCTGGCGTCAGGCAACCCACACGCTGTCCTCACACAGCCAGAGCTGGCTAATGTCATTACGGGCCTGCTTGTGGTCAACAGCTCCGTGATTGAGATGTACAAGTAGCGCTGCTCGATGAATGTAGGAAGTCTATTAGTTAGTCAGAGTCCCAGATGGCCTGCAGAGGACAGCCTTGCGTGTGCTCCTTCACCCCGCCCCACCTCTAAACACACACACACACACACACACA
>JAVDPK010000658.1:590700-630542 GCA_034780415.1 Cichlasoma orientale
TGCTGGGATAGGCTCCAGCCCCCCCGCGACCCTAAACAGGATAAGCGGAAGCAAATGGATGGATGGATGGATAAAAAAAAAATCACAAGCACTGAAACATTTAATAAATTATTTGGGATTTCAGTCACTCAAATATAATATATAATATTTTGTGTATCAGATGATCAAATGCCGAGACTTCTATGAAATAAGGTATCACAAATTCACTGCCTTTACTCTATGTGGAACAATTGCGCTGATGCGTATAGTCTCCCTACTACAAAGACCCATTTTGAGCTACAAAATCTCGCATGCTGCTGACATTCCTGTTTGTTCAATGAATAAATTGTTAAATTGCACAACAAACGACACCAAACAAGAGTTGATAGCAGAATAAGCTGTCTGGCATTGGCAGAGAAGATTTGGCAAGTTTTTCATTGTGCAGTCAACAAATGCGTTTTCCTTGCAAATGTGGCACCATTTAAGGGGAAATATCAGGCTTTCCAACGATATAAGATATAGTACCAAGAAGCAGTTACAACAAAGAACTAATCAACCACACACAAATTCACTTACTTTTTATGCTATGTTTATTATAGCTTAAACAATGAATATATCTAGCTTCGTAAAAGATGTTTCTTTGATGTTGATGTTTCTGGGATAATCCCTGCAAAAATTGCAAAAAGTATAGAAATTAATTAATCACATATTCACATATATTTCCTGTATATTTTTCAGACACATAGAGAAAACCCCTTCCCACTGTCACTGCCAATTTGGGATGAACCAGAGCTTCCATTATGAAATTATATGAGTTCAGGTGTAGCGTGTCCCACTTGGCTTTATTTGGCAGTTTATTTGTTTTTTAATTCAAGGGACATTCCATAATCTGTTATATTTAGCCACTTTTCCATTTCACAAATGAGAGACCTTAGAGAATATGAAAAACATTGTGCTTTGTTCTACCACTTGCAGGGGTCTCATGCAATTTTGCTAATCTTTCCACTGCACTACAGCTGAAAGCTACAACAAAAAGAAGCCACATTAGATGCATATTATTGAAGGACTGCATGAAAATGAAAACATTTGAGAGATGCAGCTTCACACATAAAAACTACTCCTACTACTCCGAGTGCCTGGTGTTACCCATGCATTATCAAACCTACACTGCCCTCATGTGGCACCTGCGGATCACCTCAGCATCAGGTGTGACGGTGGGATCAGCTATTCATAACACTACAATTGGATTCATGGTTTCCTATTTCTGGTGGTCTTATTGCCTTCAAATATAGTGATTTGTTATTATTATTATTTTGCTTGTTTGAAATAGATCAACACTCCTTATGATTAAATGCCCGAGTCTTTATGTTTGACATGGTTTAGGCCAGTTTGCAGCTTTTAGTGTGTAGATCTCGATAGTGGATTTTATGCAATATGGATTTTATGTACAATAAAAAGGCCATATGCATTCGGGCAGTGGAAACACGAGCATGCATGTTTTGAATCTGTTTGATTTATTCATCTAAAAATATATGCATAAAAGTACTGATAACTGTCACATTGATTTATCTGTACTTAAAAAAAATACATTACAGCTTTTTAAACCCAGGTTAAAAGGGCATCCTTCCAGAAATCATTACTGTAGACGGAAGCTTCTTGTTATTCCGCTTTAAAGCAGATGATCTTGAGACCTTTTATATTAGTTAACAGTTTAAGTTATTAACCATAATTTTTTTCTAGCTGTTTCAATATATAATTTTATCTATTTCAAATATTTAAATATATTTTTTGTTTGTTTGTTTTAGCTGTTAGCTATAGTTTTACCTAGCTAATCTAAAATGTTAGCTAACAAAAAACTTTTAGCATGTCACATGGCTAAATTTACTTAATGAATAAAATCACCATTTTAAAACTACATTATGTATTTACTCAGGTTATCTTTATCTGGTATTAAAATTTGATGATCCAAAACATGTAAGTATGACAAATATGCAAAATACTAAGACTTTTTCATTTGTACACTTTTTTTAAATACAATATAAAGCCTTTTTTCTCCTTTGGAATTAAACAGAAATAACAGGATTTATTATATGAAACTCTAGTAAACTGACAGTTTTATCCTTTATTAGTTCATACAGTGCACCATGTGGCAGGAGTACTAATCCCTTATCAGTCATGAGGTCAGTGTGTTTTTAGCTTTCCACTACGGGTCAGGTCCTCAGTGTTTGCACTCTGTAGTTACACAAATTAAACCTGCCATGTTTATGAAGCTCTTTCTTCTAAAAGATTAAATTCAGAATTATATCTTTAGTGTGGAGGTTTCAGAAGGGCCTCATTAAGATCCTCAGACCATTTTCCCCCTTCACTATAATTATAATTGTATAATATGTATAAAGGCATGAGTTTTTTCAGTGCCTGTTCTCAGGTCAGCCAGGCTGCACAGAAACTGACAAAGTTGCTGCACAAAAAACAAGACACAAGCATACAACAAGAACCAGATGTGCTACTGCCATTCTGTTTCTCAACTATCGCACGACATACCGATGCAGAGGGGGTGTGGTGTCACGTGGACCGGTGTTACCCGGGAGTGGTTTTTAAAAGAGAGCTCACAGAAGAGCCCTCCCGAGCTCTCAGCCCAGCATCAGCACACATTCACATACACAACTTACCTGAAGGACGGGAGGATGGACGCTGCATACAAGACAATCAATGGAAACTACAGCCCAGAGGCAGAATCAGGGGAACAAGTCCCACGGGTAAATCTGATTTATAGCTGACTTAAAAACCTTCTGCATTTTCTTTCTTTTAGCACAATATAGAACTTTGTCAGTTTATTTGTGTTCTTTTGTAGAGGTCATGCAAAACAAAACAGCCTCAAATACTGATTCAGAGCAGTCTGTTTTTATTACAACAACAGTATAGCCGGGGCAGAGCTGGAATATTCAGGGTACAAGAGCAGACAAAGCAGAGAGTTACAGTGAATAGAGGTGAAAAACAGCTGGTGATAATGGAAAAAGTCAGAGTGCAGGGTAACTAAAGCAGGTGCTGCACAAATGCAAGAAATGTCTGTAATGTGAAGGCTTCTGTTTTGGTTTGTGAATGAACTAATACCCTTTAAGTCCTTTATATAATTAAATAATTAGAGAATAACATAGATAACTTTTTTTGCCAGATGTGATCATAAAGTTAATATGTTTAATATCAGTTGTTCATCAGTATCAGGTCTTTGTAAACATGATTTTTATGTATGTTCATTTTTTTAAACCAGATTTTGTATGCAAAATTATTTTAATCTTTAGTTGGAGCCCAAATAAAAGCCTTCTGTATCCAAAGATGAAGAAATTCAGTCCTTCCACATCTTAATTTTTTGTGGATTTCTTCAAAAATACGGCAAAAAAAAAAGAGAAAAAAAAGACAAGGGACATACCAAGCTTAATAAATAATTAACTAGTCTGTGATTTCATCATCTGTATTTAGTCAACTGTGAAACATCTGCAGAAAACATTAGGATGAGTGTTGGGTTTGTGTGTGTGTGCATGTGTGTTTTTCCTGAAATCCTCACTGTAAGTGTCCTCATGTGTCTCCTCCTCATTATAAATGTGAAGGCTTCGAGCTTCACACCCTGCCCCGAATGGCTTCAAACTACATTACATGCTGTCTTTCTGGATATGGCAGGCACACAAAAGGAGAGCCAAACACCTGTTTAACACTTCATAACATCATGATTTAAAAGTGTATCTGTGGCATTTTGCAAGCTCACTATAGCTTTGAATTTAGTAACCCTCCTTTTATTTCCTGCAGTAACAAAACCATGTCCATGACTTAACATATATATGGCGCATGTTTTTTATCTTAAATGTGTCTGAGCAGAGGAGAAGGGGCTCCATGTACCTGGAGGAGGACACCAACAGTAAGTCAGAGGTGATCTCCTGCATCTTCTCCTTGAAAGAAGAGGTTGGAGCTTTAGCCAGAGCCCTGAGGCTCTTTGAGGTAAGCTTTATATCTCAGTGGACAGCCCTTAGGTCCTAATGTGGGTCAGAAGCACATTTATAAACTCTGCTCATGAATATCATTAGCAGCAACAGGACGAATTTGCGGCATTTATTTTTGCGGATCAAGTTAGACTTTTCTGACCAATCAGACCGCTGCATTTAGCAACACGTGAGCTCATAGCGCAAAACGCTCACCGATACGCTGAATATACAGTGATGTGGGAACAGTAAAATAATACAATTTTACCTCAGACACGCAGCTAGCCACTGCTCCGGGTCAGTCGGCCGTAATGCAGCTTCAACTCTGGGATCAAACCGTGAAGTTCTCACTGCTGCTGCTTTCTTCCTTCTCTTGTTTAGAAACATCAGGAGCTCATTACATTATCGCTTGATGTCGACGGCATTTTTTTCATAGTGCGTTTTATGGGGACGATTTATTCGCTAAAACGCAACACGTTCGGTGTGTATATAGGTTACACGACAAGTTCGCATCCAAAAGATTTGGAATTCTGTACATTTTTACCCAGCGTCCCCGGTGTGTAAAAGCCCCAAGCTATACGAGAGCTTAACTAATGCTAAGATACAACCAACAGCTGGTTAGCGTAGGTTAGCATTATGGGAAACGCTTAGTATGTCTAAATAAATTAAACACTGATATGAAAGTGGTGTATATGTTACTTGGGCAAGAAAGAAAAGGTTATTTATCAAATGCAAAAATATTACAACATTTTATGCACACGGCTGTTTCATGCTTGAGAACTCAAGACAGACAAATTGTTTCTGGCACAATCTTTTTCCTTTTTACATGTTGGCCCCTGCTGCTAAAACACACAAGAAACAGCTGGCTAAATGAGATTGGTAGGAGTTTTCTTATATAACTGCAAAAAAAGAGCAAATGTTGTCAAACTGTTCCTTTAAAAAATGGCCCAAACTGTTGGAAATGAAAGGACTCGATGATGAAGCAGTCTTGTGACTGTAAGTTACTGATTAACATTAAACAAAATAAGCGGCATGAGAAGAAACTAAAAGCTAAATTCTGGGGCTGTTTCTGCATTACATCACAAGATCATTTACTTTAGTACCTTATTTTAAGGAGTCGTGCCATTTAATTATGACTTTTCATGCAAGTTTTCATGCTCCTGGCTTTCTCTGAATGCTTAAAGGAGCTTATCTCACAGATTTGTGTATCAGTGGTCTGCAAACATGGCAGGTGCCTCACTGATCTCAGCTGGGGGGGGTGGTTCCAGTAATAATCAAACAGTCAAGCAGCAGACTGCTAGAAAATTCTCCCATCTTACAGGCTGTGAACTGATAGCTTTGCTGTAACAATGTGAAAGGAAATCAGTGTGTAACATACTTCTTCAATGAACAACAGT
The DNA here is from genome assembly GCA_034780415.1 of Cichlasoma orientale. NCBI lineage: Eukaryota > Metazoa > Chordata > Actinopteri > Cichliformes > Cichlidae > Cichlasoma > Cichlasoma orientale. The sequence continues at coordinate 596,048 of JAVDPK010000658.1, forward strand.
TACTTTTACCTACAAATCTGTCTTTATGTTTTGCTAGGAAGATGTGAAATAGGTGCAGCGATTTATTGAAACGTGCAGCCATACATGGGAATACGTTATATAATGCAAAGAACAGAGTCATCATTGTAATGCTGAAAAATTAAACAGTTGCCAATCAGACTCTTTCCAGTTGGCATTGAATGGCAGATCAAAATCTGATGGTACTTTTCTGTGTCCATAATTTTGTCAATTTCGACAAGATCCCCAAACACTGACAGAGCCTCCACCGTGTTTTACAGATGGCTGTAGACACTCACTGTTGTACCTCTCTCCTGACCTTCTCTGTACATACTGATGACAATTTGGCCAAAAAATTTGGATTCATCCCTCCATCAGACCTGTTGCCACGGATTTTTAGTCCAGGTCTCGTGTAATTTGGCATACCTCAGCCTCGTCTCACAACAACGGCTTCTCGACAGTCACCCTTCCACCGAAACCATTTCTGTTGTGTGTAGACATCACTGGTTCATTCAGTTAGGTGCTTTTTTAAAGCTTCAATGAGTCATAGGTCAATGTTAAGTTGTTCAACAAACAAACAAAAAATGGTCAGCTACAAGGACTGAACTGAAAATGAGTGAAAAAGTAGCCAAAGTCCAAAGAAAAACTTTGAAAGACCTTCAGAAAGTCTGGAGAACTATTGCTCAAGATCACTTTGAATAAGTATAAGAAAATCGGGCTCCTTGAAAGCAAAATATGAAGCACTGAGGGATGGCTCAAGAGTTTCACACTGTACTGTGTAATCTATGGTGTTGGTCCTGTGTCTAGACTAAAACATAAAATAGCATTGTATTGTCCCAGAATGAGTTCTGAAGTGTTTAAATCTGAAAACACAGACTTAGTGTTGCAGTGTGCATTTTTAACTTTTCTAGAACTGGGAAAAAAAGAAGCAGCAGCACAACAATAAAACAAAGCTTTACTAATGTTGTACCCACCGGAAACCATTAAAAGAAGTTCCGCTTCCATTTTTTTTTTTACAATGACAAAGCCATAATATTTAAAAACTGAAGCATTCAGCTTGCAGGCAGCCACTGTGTACGTGTACATGAGGGGTAGTGGTGCCCCTTTTTGTGTTTTAACACATCTTTTGAACACAATCTACATTTTAAAATTATATGTAGATATAATATTATTATATAATTATTATATAATAATAATAATATTCCAGTATACACCATTTGTGATAACTGCATAAATTTTGATACTTGATATTTTTGCACATTTTGATGGGTTATTTTACATGTTATTGCTTAATCCTTTGAATCCCAGGAGCATCAGTGCGTCATTGTGTTGTTTGTTTCTTCTCTTATCTGTGTACGTGACTACGCGCTCGGAGAGAGTATTGATTGGCAGCACCTTCATTGTTTAATCTTTAAATCTTGAAAGTTATTTCAGCGTTCACGTTTCATTTTCTTGCTATTAAAACACATTTTAAAAAAAGATTTCCTACTGAAACACCACCATAACATACAAAAATAGCCAGTGAAAATTATGCTTTCAGTTCATGAAAAGCATTATTGTGGATATATACGTGTTTTCTTCAGCCATTTCATTTTCCACATTTTTGGGGGTGGAGATGTGGTTGTGTTGACTCTGATCAATACTAAGTTTGTGCCAAATGCTAGTCTCCACATGCAGCCGTAAACATCAGGACCCCCTTTGAACCTATGAGCGCCCGCTCTGCCGATCCTCCCCCTGCTCCACCCCCATCCTCCCACTCCCCCCCATCTTTCCAGGTTTTTTATAAAACTAGCCAAATAACCCTCCAAAACCATTAACACACCTCTCTCCCCCCCAGCTGTAATGTAACACATGCTGGGTCTGCTCACGTGCATCAAAGCTAAATGATGGCGTAAAAAACAACGTTTTAAGAGTCTGTGCTGCAGGACATCCTTTCCTTCTCCCGTTTGCTCTGGTAAACTGAGCCATGTGCTAACATTTAGCCACACAGCTGTGGCGTCTGTCACGTGTTCCTTCACATTTCATTCAGAAAGTCGCTCGTGAAAACGGTTGCACTGCTTATCCATTCGGGTTTCGGCGCACATCTGACACAGCAGCATGGCTTTCTTGGGACAAGCCGTGCTGCAGGCCGACCTTGACCTCAGCTGGGGTTATTGTCACTGGCCTCACAGTGGAGGGACGGCCTGGACGGATACAAAAATGTGGCAAATTTCCCCCCTGCGCCCTGCTGGGTTCAGGACTTAGAGTTGACTATGTTAAGCTGGACCAGGCTGCCAGTGGGGCGCACACTGAATTATACTGAATTGTCCTCATGGACAGCAGTATAAGTTTTCAGCCTTATTGTGATGATAGCTTTCAATCCCAAACTAATTAAAAATAAGAAAATACACAATTCAGATACTTATAGATATATTTTAATTTTCTCAATGTTTAAAGCATCAAATTTTATGCTTTACGGCTTCTCACGAGATTTCCCCCATTGTTATCGGCTCAGAATGAAAAAGGGAATCTATGAAAGATATCAGGCTTTACTTCTCAGTTTGTGTCCTGTATTGATAATCTGTTCTGCGATGGCCTCACAAATGGTTTGATGCATCACATTTTTTTAATTTATTTGACATTATTACAATAATATACAATAAAGTTGAATAATTTTGAATTTAAATGGGAAAACACTCTTCTAAATGTCTCTAAGTTAATGAATCACAAAAAATGCCATCGTGGTCTCATCTTTGGTCATGTCTGCTGTGATTTTTGGGGGGGATGCAGAACCACATGACCCGTAAAAAAATAGCTGAATGGGATCCAGATGGGAGAAGACGTGATGTTGTGTTGCTTACGCCCTCCTCTTGAGCCAATAGTAGACCAAACACATAACATACTCCCTCCAAAAAGTTATATAAACTTCCACAAAACAAAAACACATTTAGGTGGCAATAACCTTGTAAAGATGCATTTGCACACAAGCCAGAACTGTTTTGCATGTTAAGAATAAAAACAATTCTTGAATTGCAACCATAAAAGTCTGGAAGGTTCCCAAGTGTTCCACAATTGTGCACTAACTACTACAATATGTTCTCTATGCCTTTACTAAGAGAAGACATCCAGTGTCTGGCTCAGAGTAAGTGTATGGAGAGTTCAATGCAGCTGACCCGAGGTCTCCACAAAGTCTGATAAATAGCCACCAATTTACTAACAGCACAACACCCTCTAGTGATGGTGCAAAGGCAGTGCTGCAGGACCATTTTCCACCTTGTTTTTTATCAGAAACCCCTCTCAACCCCTCTGTGTGAATGAGCACAGTTAAGACCAATATACCAAAAATCTTTCTTTGTGCAGGAGAAAGGCATCAACCTGATGCACATCGAGTCCCGTCCGTCACGCATGAACAAAGAGCAGTACGAGTTCTTCATCAGTGTAGACTCCACCTGCTCTCAGGCCATGGATGAGGTCATTGAATGCCTGCGCACACAAATCAGCGGCCACGTTCATGAGCTGACACGCAACAAAGAGAAGAACACAGGTTAGTGAGTGTGTAGTTCTGGTAAGAGGATATGCACTGAACAAAAGGAGTATGAATCGATAAAATGATTAAATGTGAAGAATGTCACATGTAATTAGAATTTACAAATATATTCTTGTGCATTTTGAAATGATGGCACTCGTGTTTATTGCTTGATTATGCTGCCATTTTATGTTTACTGTGTCAGTTATTTCAGCTTTTAAGCACTAAACAAGGGTTACAGCTGACGCTCAGGCTCGTGAAACAGAATATATGAATGATTTCTAATTTTTGGCCTGAAGATGGCGCTAGATCAAAAGTCAGGGGATCTTCAAAATGATTACAAGAGGGGCATGAAAGTCTGCAAATAATTCATTAAAAGCTGGGGTTTTTTTATGTTAAGCAATATAGTGCAAAACACCTAAAAAAATGCACCACAATAGGGATTATGCTCCGGAGGGTGGAAAATGCCTTTCTTACCAGCTTCAGTTCCAGATGTACCAGATTTTGCGGTGATCCATCAAATAGATGTCAAAATATTTTAGTACAAAACACAGTAAACCTTGCACGGTGTCTATCTTCTGGGGACCCTGTACCAAATTTCATATTGAAAGACACTAGTGATCATCCTCTGGTAATCATACATGTTATTATCATGCTTCATGTTAAGCCATCCAGGGGATGTAAATAAATTTTGCTACGTATATATAAAACCTTTGAGCTCATTGTGGTGCTCAAGCAAAAAGTTCAGGGGTGTATCTTCTGGGGACCATCAAAATCTGTACCAAATCTGAAGCCAAAACCATCCAGCAGCTGGTAAGCTTTTCGGTTCAAAACACAAATGTACCGTAAACCCCACCACCAACGAATCAACAAAGACTTTTAGGAATTATCTTGCAGAGACCATGAATATCTGATCCTAGAACCATGATTAACCTTAGCGTGTGAAGAAGACTCCCCATTTACATGAACAAATTGGAGTCTATTAGATAAATATGATTCAAACCACTGCAACGCAGGACCTTTAATACCTATGGCATGTTCTAATCTCTATAATAAAATATTATGGTCAACAGTATCAAGTGCTGCACTGAAGTCCAACAGGACAAGCACAGAGATGAGTCCACTGTCAGAGGCCGTAAAGATGATCATTTGTAACCTGACTGAAACTGATCAAATAAACCATTCCTCTGCCGATAATCAATTAGCTCTTTTACAAGGATTTTTGAGATAAAAGGAATGTTGGCATTTGGCTTATAATTAGCTAAGACAGCTGGGCCAAGTGATGGCTTTTCAAGTAATGGTGTAATTACTGTCATCTTAGAAGCCTGTGATATATAGCCAATTAATAAAGAAAGACGTATCATATTTAAGATTGATTTAAGATTAATTAATGGTTGGACTTCTTTGAGCTGTCTTGGGGTCTAATAGACACATTGATGGTTTGGAGGAAGTAACTATCCAAGTTAACTCAGAAAGATCAATCGGAGAGAAAGAGTAAATGAATAATAGCAGTGAAAGTAGGTGTACACAAAGATACATCTGTGAGATGGTTATGAATGATTTTTTCTGCAAGGGTTAAAATTTTATTTGTGAAGAGAATACTATTTATCCACCTATTATGAGTAGAAGGAACATCTTTCTACACAGATGAAAGTTTTGAGCTGATTCTGATACCAGAGGAAAGTTTGAGTGTATGAAAACATAATCACCCAAAACACAGCAACGACAGTAGGGATCATTTTCTGGAGACCATAAACGTCTATGTACAACTTTATGGTAATCTGTCCAGTAGAAGTAGAGATGTTTATGTTATATTGTGGATGTTTCTTCTGGAGAATGCAGACATCTGGGCTGAAACCTGACCTCCTGGCAGCTCATCATCAAGGAGTCAACAAAGACAATGGGGTTCATCCTCTGGAAACCAATTATTTCTTTGTGTTAATCCATCCAGTATTAACAGAAGTAGCAGTAGTAATATTGTACTACACAGATTCAACTTTTTCTGGTTTGTGCCAATTTTGGTACTAGAGGGAAATTTAGGGTATATCCTCTGAGGACCAGCAACATATGTGCCCAATTTTATGCCAAGCCATCCAACAAATCAAGATGTTTTTTTTTTCAAACACAAATGGAAAACCCATCATCAAAAGAATCAAAAAAGACAGTAAGGATCATCCTGCCAGGACCATGAATATTTTAATAATCAATCCTGTATTGAGCTGATCAACGATCAATTCAGGGAAGATTAAGGTGCTCATAACGCATAGATCACGGGCCACTGTCCACCTTGAGGGCATACAGATCAAGCAGGTCCAAAAGTTTAAGTACCTCGATTCACAGGTCCAAGAAATGATGGTAGCGACAACGGCGGAGATTCACAGTAGAATCGGACAGGCGGTCTCAGCATTCACCTTCACGTGGTGCTTGTGGAAGAAGCCCAACAGCCCACACAAGCAAAGATCAAAGCCAAGGATCGCAGTGCTTGGAAGAGTATCATTGAAGAAATCAGACATATAGCAGCATTCACAGGAACGTATTGCTTGAGGAGATGACCTCCACCAATTGTCAGCTAGGGACACAAGATGAAGAAAAGAATCAATCCTGTGCATTTAGAGGTATTTTGATAAACAGATTTCTCACCTGATGCCGCTGGTAGATGAAACTGGGTGTAATCTCTAAATAACAAAGACATCTGTACTCAAAATTTACAGCAATTCATCCAGTAGATTTTGAGGCAGTTCACCTTAAAACCAAAAACATCACATTCATAATGGCAGTAAGGAACAATCATGCTCTGGAGAGACTGTGAATATCTGTTTGAGATTTAATCCATTAAGATAAAGTTAAGCAAACGTAAGCATAATTTAGTGACTGTTCAGATATTTTTGGGGGGGGGGGGGGATCAGTGCAGAGCCACACAGCTAGCATGGCCATAAAAACAAAACAAAAAAAATCTAAAAACTGACAGCACCACACTGAAACGGTCCATTGATCGGATGGGCCTGGTGCTGGGTGTGGGGCTATGCCAGACTTAGTAATGGACAGACAGCGTCGCCAATGAGACTGATGGCCCACTGCCCCTTTTATTAGTTGTTTCCAGAATGACATTAGTTTAGCTACTGAGGACCAACAGGCCTGGCAGGAACAGAAGACTTTTGTGTCTCCACCCCAGACTAACCCAGGGACAGAGAACATGCCAAGGTCACGGCAGGCTGAGACGGACAGGGCCACCATGGATCCTCCTTTGACCTCAGCGTAGACACTGTGGTGTACTGGTCAGGGTCAAGTGGACAAGCAGGATATTTATGGCCTGTTTTGGAGACAGCCAAAACAGCTTAATTGTCAGTGCAGGGGCCTCAGGCTGGACCACACTGCACAAATGTAGATTAATGATTGGGCCTTAGTGTTTTTTGAGTGTCATAAATCCTTATGAATAAGCAGATGCCCCCTCATGTGCCATTCTGTTGAGTGTCAAAATGCCACAGCACTGAAAAAAAAAAATCCTGCAGGCAAAACGCATACAAGGCTGTATAACGAGCATCAATATTAATCTGAACTGCAGTCATTTATATCAGTCAGGAGTAAATAATATTCAGGCTGCAACTGATGATTGTTTTTCTTAAATGGAAAAAGTAAAAATTGCTTGTTTCAGCTAAAATGGTCAGTTAATCATATCAAACAGGAATTCATTTGTCTAGTTTTTAAGTATATGTATTATTTTTTAACATTGTTTGATTAAATTATAATTTTCCACCTCTAATCACTTTATAGTAATATTTTGCGGTGAATCATGACTAACAAACCTAAAGCAGCAAAATTTACTTCTTAATATGACAATAAAAAGGACGCAGAAATGGCCATTAATCCTTCTAACACAGTATTTTTTAAATTTCTTAGTCTTTTCCGCTTTAGACTATGAATGCCTAATTGAATTGACTAAAAACATAAATTATCAGTATTTAATAACTGCTATTATGCTCTAGTGCCATGGTTCCCTAATGACATCCAGGACCTGGACCGCTTTGCCAACCAGATCCTCAGTTATGGCTCCGAGCTGGATGCTGATCACCCGGTAAGGACTGACTCATCCATCGCCGCATCCTGCCTCACGTCCACTCACTCCCACACGCCTGCTCATGAAAAGCAGCGGAGATGACAGGCCGCACTCTGCCGTCTATTCTAATGGAAACTATCTACACACACAAATTGATGTCATTGCTTTAATTGAGCCCCTGTAATTATAGATAATTGCTCCCTTTTGCCACCGGCATTAAAGCGAAATGTATTCATCATAAGCTGAAAAACACTCTACAAAGGCTTCATTTGAATATGTATGTGCGTTTGGCCTTCCCAAAGGATTTCCACCTTTGATTTAGCTCCGAGTGGCTCGGCTGCGATCATGAGATCTAACATGGCTTTTATTTTTGTGTGTGTGTGTGCACACGCTTGCTTTCAGGGCTTCACGGATCCAGTATACAGAGCCCGCAGGAAGGAGTTTGCAGACATTGCCTACAACTACAGACAGTAACTACTCCCACTTAATATCTTTATGGTTATAGAGAGTTTAGGGGTTAAAAAGCTGAGTTTGAGTAGTAGTGTGTGTGTGTGTGTGTGTGTGTGTGTGTGTGTGTGTGTGTGTGTATGTATATAGCCACGCGGAACCACAGGTTTGTGACAAATGATGTGCACAAAACAAAAACACTGCATAACAAGTGAGGGCGGGGCAGACGATCAGAAGGGAGGGAAATCAGACGCAGGTGAAGACGAGACACAGGTGGAAATATTCGAGGGGGCAGACAAAGGCAGGAAGTGAAGGCGCAGGAGACTCACAAAATAAAAGAGGAAAGGAGGAAGAGAAGGACCGCTTGAGACAATCTGAACAACAAGAAAGAAGAGCTATAAAATTAAAAACAGGATCCAAAATTCACAAAGACAAAAAGCCAGGACCATGGCACTCATTTTATTTAAGGCTGATACAGTTAAAGATCATTTCAATGAAATGAATAAACATGCAGCGTGAAGGTCTTCGGACAGCACAAAGAAATGTGGTATGAAATGACAGGAAAATATTCCGCCGGCACCGATATCATTCCAGTTTATGTTCACGTACTTGATGCAGAGCATCTGAACACAAAAATGTAAAGCTGTGCCAAAACGCAGGAACACAACAATACTTTAATATTTACCCACATTTTGTTGTACTTTATAACTTACAAATATCTTAGCAGTTATTTTGTGCTTTTCTTACAACACTCAGTGTATTCATCCAGTGAAAAACTATAATTCCTTCTAAGAAAGCCATTACTGCAGTATTAGGAAATTATTATTTTCCATATCACATGCAATACTTATTATATATTAGAGCTTTTTGTTGTATTAATTTTTATTTTAGATTTATTTTTACATTATTTTTGTGAATCTTTCTCAATTTGTACCTGGTTAATTTTTTTTTCTCATTTTGTTTTTATTTTATTGAGGTATTTTTTTTTCTCCAGGTTGTTTTTATTGTCTTGGCTGCTGCAGTAATTACATAATTATATTTATATATTTAAAGCAAATATGCTATCAATTAGGGACAAATTACTTTATTACATTTATTACATCATCTTTTATAGAGACCAGTTAGAATATAAACTGATGCCATGTTTATTTTTTGATACTACCACCAAAGTCCTTAGAGTCAGATATTTCAAAAACTCTATGCATACATCTACGGGGGTTTTTGAAGTCCAGCCATTACCATGGTGGAGTTTTATTGGTTTTGATGCAGATGCTCAAAAACCTTCACACTAAAGCCAACATTAGATTTTTTTTTTTAGTAAAGTCCACATATTATCAACGGCTAAAACAGGATTTTTCTTCTTCTTTAGCTGCTGAATGTTATGGTATGCTCATCAGCTAGTCACCAACTTGGGTAGTTCATTAAATTACTGAGACTAAAGAGAAAAAACTAAAACAGATATGTTGCAGGCTGGGAATCAGTCATATAAAAGGTGGTTTGATTTGGAAATTTGTGGAGTGTGGTAGTGTTACATTTATGAGCAATACATAGTAACTGTTGTGACCTTTGATCCAGCGGCCAGCCCATTCCCAAGGTGGAGTACACAGAGGAGGAGAAGGCCACGTGGGGCACGGTGTTCAGGGGGCTGAAGACTCTGTACCCGTCTCACGCCTGCCGCGAACACAACAGGGTCTTCCCCCTGCTGGAGAAATACTGCGGCTACAGGCCGGACAACATCCCACAGCTGGAGGACGTCTCGCGCTTCCTGATGTGTAAGCCCACGCTTAAAAACGACTTCTTCATTTCACTCAAAGGCTGAAACACCATTTTAACCCCTCTGTTTATTGATGTAAATGAAAAATAAAGATTCGTGTTTATTATTTACTAGCTGCTTATTAGGAATAATATTGGTGGCACATTAGATCTTTTTTAGGCATTATAAAGAAGTTTAAAAAAAAAAAAGGTATTTCATTTTAATTACATAAAATAAACTTAATGCCTTTTCTGCATGCCCATCTTCAGCATTAACATTTCCTTTATAACCTCCTAATTATTCCTTATCAATGGCAAGAAAGCGGATATAATGTATACATTTTCTTCTAATGATTGATATAAATAGAGAAACTGTTATGAGTCACTCAGCATCACAGTACATGAGTGTGTGAGTCATCATTCAGTTCATTTTGGAAACCCCTGCTTCCTCTGCCTCCCCTCCCACTCTTATTCAACACAAACAAAGCGCTGACCGTCTCGCCTCTTTCATCTCTCGCCCGCAGCGTGCACAGGTTTCCGGCTTCGCCCCGTAGCCGGGCTGCTCTCGTCCCGCGACTTCCTGGCCGGACTCGCCTTCCGCGTCTTCCATTCCACGCAGTACATTCGCCACGGCTCCAAGCCCACGTACACACCTGAGCCGTGAGTGTCTCACTCTATAAAGCTAAATAAATTACAGATGAAGTATAACAGGCAAAATATGAGGATATTACTGTCCGTCTTACTGGGAGGCACTGAAAGCTTTGACTGTGGTAATCATGGTAAATTATTCATTGAGCTAAGAGAACTTGGGGTCCCCTCATATCTTAGGATCTTTCATTACTGGTATTCACATCAGATGGAGCAGCAGTGCATCCTTTTATGTAGAAATTTGTAAGTAAAGTTTCCTAAATTCTGTTTCTAAACCAGGGATATCTGCCACGAGCTGCTGGGACACGTTCCTCTGTTTGCTGATCCAAGCTTTGCGCAGTTCTCACAGGTAACATTACAGAGGACCTCTTATATTATTTAAATTAGACCAAGAGCGATATAAATTCCTACTCTGGGGTAAAAGAGGTTGCACAAAAGTTGAGAAAAATCAGTTTATCTCAACCTCATCTGATCTATATGCTTTGATTCCACCCTCACCCACAGGAAATTGGCCTTGCATCTCTCGGAGCGCCGGACGAGTACATTGAAAAACTTGCTACTGTGAGTAGCTTTCTTTCCTGCTTTTTGTGCATAAGTCACATTTCATGACCCAGGTGTGTCTCCCTCAGGTGTACTGGTTCACCGTGGAGTTTGGCCTCTGCAAGCAAGGCTCTGAGATCAAAGCCTATGGAGCCGGCTTGCTTTCATCATTCGGAGAGCTGGAGGTAAGAAGTTGCTGAGTCACGGCGACAAAGCACAAACTGCTTTTCGTGTATAACGCATTTGCCTTATTGCACAACATCAGGCAGTGGGTTAGTGGTCCACTCAGGTTCAGGTTTAATGTGTCACTGGGGGAGTTGCTCAGCAGGGAGGCAGTAAAGTGGTTCACTGGGTAAGCACTCAGGTGGGGGCAGAGAGAGGATGAACGCCTCGCTATTGAGGTCATGAGTTACATCAGCGGCTGTCAGCAGAGGATGTGCACTCAAGTCAGCAGAGTCCCAAATCATGCCACACTTCCTGCTTACAGACAGGAACAGAGACGCTCGTTGAGAGAATTAAACAGTTTTATTTTTAAATTTTGTTTTCTGTGTCGTTTTCTTTCAGTACTCTTTAACAGAGAAGCCCAAACTTCTGCCTTTTGACCCCGAGAAGACGAGCATCCAGAAATACCCGATCACAGAGTACCAGCCAGTTTACTTTGTGGCAGAGAGCTTTGAAGACGCCAAAGATAAAGTCAGGTAAGACGAGCAATTCTTTTTTTTTTTTTTTGCATTTTCTAGAGTAAGTTTATGATGCTTGATCAACATTAAATCGCCTCTCTGTCTGCAGGAAATTTGCAGCCACGATCCCCAAACCTTTCTCAGTGCGCTACAACCCCTACACTCAAAGTGTCGAAGTGCTGGACAACACCCAGCAGCTCAGGAACCTGGCAGACAGCATCAACAGTAAGCAGCGTTAGCATATTACTAAGTGGTCTGGAAATATCACATTAAATGTGTTAAGTTGACTGAATGAAAAACACTCGTAATAGATGGAAACAGAGCAAAAATAAAGACATGGTCCTGGGTAAGCATCCTGTGGCTTACAATCAGCCTGCTGGACCGTTTAACAATTAGACTGTATCAGTTATGGATACGAATGAATGTAAAAGCTTTATTACTTACTGGACGTAAACAAAGAGCACTGATCAAAGCTGGCAAGAGAATCCAGGAAACACAAGTATACAATCAGCCAGAGGAGGACTAATTAGGTAAACAGGTGCAGAGTGAGACACAGGTGGAAGTAATTAAGACAGTCAGACAGTAAACTGTCAAAGTAAAACAGGAAACAACCCAAAAGATGCAAGCTTTTCTGGAAATCAGTGTCAGCACACCGCGCTGAGGGGCGTCTCAATTCCTAAAATGCATGCTGAAGACAGAGGTGGATGCACGTGTGTATCCTCTGTGAACATGTTTTTACTTTAAGTGTGACTCTTTAAACAGCTCGTGTGCAATTAAAAATATTACGCCATGCTGTGCATTTAATTAAACGTGGGCCTAAATATGAAGCACGTGATGAGCACTAACATACAGCAGCAGTCATTCCTTCCGACTTTTCCTTCCCTTCTGTTTCAGGTGAGATGGGGAAATTGTGCGAAGCCCTGCGGAAGCTGGAGTAACTGCACGGGAGATCAGATTCGGAGAATCCTGAGAATTTCCTCTCTGCTTCTTTAAACCGCATGCTTGGATATTTCTTTGTGTTAAAACCCTTATGCAAGTCCGATAGTGACCATATTCCTGTAATTCAGCAAGTAGGAACCCTGAAATTTTAGTTAGCTGTAGCCTGTTATTATGCAGAATAGTAAGGCATGTCAGATTATAGCCACATTAATGTTACTGAAAGAATAGCTTTTTGAAATGAGAGCATTGTATAATCAGCATCTCTTTATTCACTTTTAGTTTCTAATTTCATGAACATGCCTGCATAAATCAGGTTGTTATGCATTTAAAATGACAGGATTATTTCTGTTATCTTTCATTTAATTTGGATTAATTACATGTTTTGTATATGCATGAACGTTTTTAATAAATATCTCTTCACTCTGACTTTGATTGCTGTGTCTGCTGTTTCCCTCTTTATCCTTTAATGTTTCCATACATTATTATAGTGAGGGAAAGTCACAGCCTCTAATGCCCACGTGAGGCCTGCTTCATGGATTGTGAGTTGCACCTGTAGAGTTTATGGATTTAACTGATAACCTGGCCCACCCCCATTATGCAAAATATGCCCCCCCCCCAAAAAAAAAGCCAAACTGTTGCCTTCATCTTTAATATACAGTCAGTGGTTTATCCTTAAAAGAAATAGACTGCAAAGGATTCTGGGTGCTGTAGGATATTCGGCTTAGTTTAACAGCCTTTAAAACACCATACAGGTACCTCATATGGTAAAGATAAAAACTGTAACCTTCATAACCTTCATGGCAGTATGATTTTCTATATATAACCAGGACTGTGTAATATTTATGTAACCCTTAATGGTTTGGGCTGAATGCACCTGAAGCATCCCCTCCTGATAGCGCTATTTGTGCTCCATAAATAGAAGAAACATCATGACGCAAAGCAGGCCTCCGAAAAGCCAAACGCACACGCCGTATTTGCGCAACTCATCTCCATACAGCCTTCAGATGAGAGGAGGCTATTTAAACCTGTCGGGCTGTCAGCCCCAGCAGAGATGAAGACGGACGGTGTGGCGCAGACCTTCAGCGGGAGGAAGCAGAGTCTGATCGAGGATGCGCGCCGGGAGCGCAGCAGCGGCGGCGGCTCCGCGGGCTCTCCGGGGCCCTCCAGGTACGGAGACGGCTTCGTGTTTGAGGAGAAGGAAGGCAGGGTGACTCTGAACGTCCTGTTCGCCCTCAGCAGTGAGAAAAACGCGGGGTTCTTCAAGACGGGGAAAATATTTGAGGTAAGCCTGAGGTTTGGATGTGAAAGCCTGCGTGAGTGTAGCAGAAAGGTGAGCCTAAAACATCAAAGGCCTGCAGAAAAATGATCACGCGTTTATTTAATTACTGGATCATTATGAGCTCAAAGCAGCTTAATTTTTGTGTTGCAGCGGGATAAACAATTTTTAGAAGACAGTGGCTGCCTAAGTAATGCAAACTTTACCTTTTACCCCTATCAGTGCATCACATTTGAATCATATTAGCCTAAAATATAATCTGATAATGACTGATAAGTGACATTAAATGTAATCAGTGATATACTTTCCACCGTTGCATACAGCTCTACAGACTGTAAAACTTTAATCTAATAAAACAAGTGATTAGTTACACCTAAATTTGACTAAATATTACAGAGTCATATATGTGAAGATATCTTTACACGCTTTAATTGAAAAGCGTGTATTAAACATCCATTCATTTTCTTCCACTTATCCTTTTCAGGGTCCCCGGGGGCGCTGGAGCCTATCCCGGCTGGCACTCGAGTTTTTTTGGGATACATAAAACTGCCAGATATGACCGTGAAATTTTCTCAGTTCGTTACTCACATTTGGAAAATAATTTTTTGCATTAGAAGATTTCTGAAATGTAATGTTTAAATATGCAAATGAGGCATTAACTAAATAAATATGCATTAATTAGGACAGTTCTGGAACAGAAATATGAATGTAGATTAAAGCAAAGTTAAAGCTGCTGTAGGTATTAGAAATTTGCGTGCATTTTTATTAGAAATGACAGATAAAATGAAAAAATGTAACCATAAATATTCTCCAAATTATTACATTAACAAAATTACATTTTATTATAAAATTAGTGAAATTTAATGTCTAAATTCAAATTATGCACATGCACGTGCTGCAGACATTGTGCGGTAAAATAAACGTCTAAATATGTACACTTCACATTTTCTTTGCACGCCATGAAAGAAAAACATGGGCAGTAATCTCAAAATAAACCCATGCATGAAAAGTTGTGGGTTGTCGTCTTTGTAAGAGCTGCTGATTAGTTTGTGGGTTTCATGCAGGGCACATTTTGTCAGCTTAATGACAGAAACTTCAGGATCAGCATCAAAGAAAAAACAGAAAGAAACGCACAAAAACGACGTCCTCGTACTCACATTTTAAAATCTCTTGCAGACATTTGAAGCCAAACTCCTCCACATCGAGAGCCGACCGGGGAGGAAGTCTAAGAACAGCACGGCGGACCTGGAGTTCTTCATGAAGTGTGAAGTTCACAGCTCCGACCTGGACGTGTTCATCAACTCGCTGAAGAGAGTGGCTGACGACGTTCGCTGCGTGCCCGAAGAAAAGGGCAAGTGTCTGATTTCGCTCGTTCACCTGATGCTTTTCACGTTAACCACTGAATGCTCCTGTCGTAATAACACACGATCAGACAAAAGCACTAATTCATTTCTTTTCACTCGACCACAGTGCCCTGGTTTCCCCGACAGATGAAAGACCTGGACAGATGCAACATGTTGATAACCAAGTTTGATCCGGACATGGACCACGACCATCCAGTGAGCGGTTACACATGTGCTGCTAAATTAGAGACAACTTTAAACCTAAATAAAGCCCGCTGACTCGATTTCTTTATTTATTGCAGGGATACAATGATCCTGAATACAGAAAGAGACGGGCTGCCATCTCTGAGCTCGCCTTCAGATACAAACAGTGAGTAATTTCACAAAAAGGTAAATCACTGATTCTGCAGCAAAGCGGTAGCTGCCAGAGATGGTATAAAAGATCAGTGAACCCTCAAGTCCATCCAGGTGTGAGCGAAATTTAAAAAAAATCTGTATGACCTGAAAATAATGAGCCCATAAAGTCATCAGGAAAGTGTCTAATAAGGTCACACAGCAGGTTAGCAACAGGTCAGTTTTTCCATAGACCTCTATACAAACAGGAGTCTTTGTGCAGCCAGAGGAGTCGCCCCCTGTTGGCCATCAAATAGAATGCAGTTGATTTTTTGTTCTTTTATATATGCTGCACTCTGTTCTTCACCTTTCTGCTCTCCTTCCTGGCTGAAGAATTGTAAAATATTATTACTTTTATAGCTACCATCCAAATATTTACTATTAACTGACAAGTTCTGGAGGAATTTCTTTAGAACTACTATGAAAATACCTCACTACACATAAAACTGTATTATTGGCAACACATAGAACGCAGGTTTAAGGCACTTTGGCATTGAACACAACTGGGCTAAACAATGACCTGAAAGTAGTTAAAAATGACTTTATAGAAACATATTTGAACATTGGGATATTTATGAATTTCCTTTGCTGCAGGGGGGACCCGCTACCCATGGTGGAGTACACAGCAGAGGAAATATCTACATGGTGAGGCGCACCTGCACAGTCATGGATGTAAGCACATTGTGGAGGGCGCGATTACATCACAATGACGATATGGAATGGTTGTGTTTATAGGAGGCAGGTCTACCAGCAGCTGAGGAGCATTTACCCGAGTCTGGCCTGCAAACAGTTCCTGGACGGCCTGCAGCAGCTGGAGAAAGAGTGCGGCTACGGAGAGGACCGCATCCCTCAGCTAAGAGAGGTGTCCGCCTTCCTCAAAGGTGACATACTGAAAAATTTGATTCAGAACAGATCTTAACTGTTAGACAGTTTGCAAAAGAGAGAAAATGTAGAAAGCTAGAAGTCTTTAAAAGAAACAAATATTTTAGAAATATTTAGAAAGTCAAAAACTTGTTTAAAATAAAAAATAATATTGTCCTTTATCAGGCAAATACATTCAATTCATGTTTTTATACCTAAATTTGAGCCAACACACTGGACTTCTCTGTGAAGTCAGAAATCGATGAAACACAACATTTGATCACTAAAACTGATTTTTCTGTTCAGGGATGCAAGTCAACTGTAATTTGGTATTTTAATTAAAAATATATTAATGTGCTTTATTTTTTTTTTCTGCTTTTTGGTCGAACAATACATTTGAAAATTCATGGATAACAATAATAATTATAGTTGAACATGAAAGATTGTTTTGGTAATTACCAATACTGTTAATTTAGGGCAGCTGTGGCATAAACCTTACACTGGGTGGAGGTCTAATAAATTTGGTAATCACTGTATATTACAAAGAAAAACAGACAAACAATCTTTATTCATAACAAGCTGTTACACCCTTTTTTTTTTAATATATATATATAGTTCCAGTGGTGGATGTTCATATTAAACATGGCTAAAATAAATACAAGTGAAGCTCAAGTGTCCATTCAGGCTTCAAACTGCTCTAAACACTCATTTTCAAAGTTTTTTCCACTCTTGGATCTGCATGATGTCAGTGAGAAGGGATATCCCTAATATGGTCATCTCGGGAACAGAAACCCCGCCCACCTGCAGTTCAAATTTTGCATTTTACAAGGGGCAACCAATCAGTAGAAAGGTGGTTTGAAGGGTGGAGGAGGAGCTAAAACAGACTGTTTCAGATGGTGAATGAACTGAGGGGCTGCACAGAGGTGTAAGTGTAAGACAAATCATTTATGGCTTATTTAAAGCCCCTTGTTGTGTTACATTGCTATAGAAATCGTGACAAAAAGAAATGCAATAAAATCACAGGAGAAAAGAAAGAGCTCAACAAACACAGCCAGCTTATTTTCTCCTCTTTTAACTTTAGAGAGAACTGGTTTCCAGCTGCGTCCGGTGGCCGGCCTGCTGTCAGCCCGAGACTTCCTCGCCAGTTTGGCCTTCAGGGTGTTTCAGTGCACGCAGTACATCCGACACGCCTCCGCACCCATGCACTCCCCTGAACCGTGAGCTTTTGTTAAGACCTGAATCATTCATTTATGCACTCAGCTGCTTTTTCTTTCATTAAAAAAATGATCTATGCGCTCCCGCAGAGACTGCTGCCACGAGCTGCTCGGCCATATCCCCATGCTGGCGGATAAGGAATTCGCACAGTTTTCACAGGTGATTGCACCGTGATGTACTTTATGTTCTCCATGTGACCTTTAATAAACTTTTGAGTTAATAAACTTTGATGTTTCCAGGAAATTGGACTTGCCTCACTTGGAGCTTCCGATGAGGACATTGAGAAACTGTCAACGGTAGGATTTATATGCAAATGAGTGATTTTTAACTAATTCATGCAAACCTGCAGCTTCTCTTTCTGCAATTTAATGGCCTTCAGTGCCATCTAGTGGCACAATGTCTAAGCAGGCCTTTTTAATGCACTCCGCAGTTATACTGGTTCACTGTGGAGTTTGGCCTCTGCAAGCAGAATGGAACAGTGAAAGCTTACGGTGCTGGACTTCTCTCCTCCTACGGAGAGCTTGTTGTGAGTTTCCTCACAGTTCCCACACAAATAAATGTCGTCTGTTTCTGCATTTACCTGCTGCGCTGACAGTCTGCTGCTTACCTGTGTCTCCAGTACGCCCTGTCGAATGAGCCCGAGTACAAGCCGTTCAACCCGGAGGAGACGGCGGTGCAGCCGTACCAGGACCAAACCTACCAGCCGGTTTACTTTGTGTCCGAGAGCTTTGAGGATGCAAAGACGAAGCTGAGGTAAAAGCAAAATATTTAAATGCACACAGAGACCTTTCATCTTTCAGTATATATATCACATCAGTGCTGTCTTCTTCTTCATTGCCTTGTTGGTGCAATATGCTAATACTAGTGATTTGTCACCCATTTGCTGCATATGCATTCAATGATTTGCACAGGAAATACTCTGCCGACATCAAGCGCCCCTTCGCTGCACGCTACGACCCCTTCACCTGCAGCGTGGAGGTCCTGGATCAACCCAGTAAGATCCAGAACGCCCTGAGCCAGATGAGGGAGGACCTGAAGACCCTTCACAGTGCCCTGGAGAAGCTCAGCTCATCTTAACTTTGGGAACAGATTTTCTTGTAATAAAGCAGTTGACTGGACATGTGAAACGGGGAGACGGTGTGTAAGATTTCTATTCCCGGTGTAGTCAGGTTTGTGAGGCTCCGCTGGCCATTTAACTGTGTGTATAAAGTAGACCATGTAAAAAGAAATAAATGTTTATTTTCATGAAGAACTCTTTGGTGATTTACATTTAAAGATGAAATAAAGGTGCTGCAGAGGGGGCTCAGTGTTTGTCAGCAGGACTAATCGAACGGAAAGATTGAACCACTACAATACAGAGCTCGTAGACCATTCTCTAGCTTTTAATTCCAAACCAACTATTTCCATTTGGAAAATTCTTGGAAGCCATTTATCTTCACGTGTTATTAAGCAAAGGGAAGGAGCTAATTATGAATGATTTAAGTATCATGTTCCCTCTTCTGGTCAAGGCCAGAGCCAGCACTGAGGCCCAACACGTCAGCAGGGCCAGGTCACCGGGACCTCACAGCCAACCACAGCACGGTCCGCAGGGCTGCGCTGCTGACAGACGCTCTTCTCTCTTTATTTCTCTTCGGAGAATTTGGCCTTCGGGGTTTTTGATGGACTTCCAGCGTTTTGATCTCCACACGGGCGACAATCCGTATCAAAGCCGTGCACGTCAAAGCTTCCCCTTGAGAAGACAAATCATCTCCATCTGCAGGATTCATAAAGCATCACCACCATCAAGACGGTGGCTGGCAAAAGCCTCGCGCCAGCCACCTTGTGTTGGGAAGCTTTCCCTTCCCATAATTCCACTGTGCAGTAAATCAAGCCTCCCTGGGAAAAGTCTGTGTTTGCAGAGGAGAAAAAATTGTGTGCAAGAAGAGAGAGAGCGGGGAGGAGGGGGGGGGGAGTAATCTGCTGCTCTGAAAGAGTGCAGCAACACGCACGAACACTCTCCAACCAAATGTTTCACACTTTATAATTTCTTGTAACCCAGCAACCAGCAAAAGGGCCCCAATGAGATTCTTGTGCTTTGCTTACCACAAATCTCAAATGCTGTGTCATCCCTGTACCATCTAACCATAAGTGTTTCCTTCATTGATGTCAGGGCCATCCCCATCCCTACGCTGGCTTGGTTGCTTCCTCAGGGCTGGAATCGGGGTCATGAGGTTCACCGCGTCCTCAGAAAGATACTCTGTGAGGCACATTAAAAGTCCATTTCAGTCCCCGTGGGTCACTTTTGCACTTCTGCACCTCACTGGATAATTACTGGACCTAAAGGTAACTGTGTGCACTTTTTTTAGGGGCGCAAAAGGTGCAGGAAATAGGTTCTAAAGGAGTATCCACCCCTCAATTCTTCATATTTTGCTATCAAAATATTTTGATATTTGATGTTTGGATGATAGCTCTTTGGGAACCACCTTGTAGGTGCAAAAATACCACGCTTGAATCTTCCTGGGGTTTTGGTTCTCTCTGGGTTCTCCAGCTGCATTTCAGGTTAACTCTGTTGATTTTAAAGATGGAGGCGCTTGTGTGAGTGGAACCTGAAATTTAAAGGCACTGCTGTATTCATACCTGGGAAAATTATGTTTCTTTTTTCCAAGGATAAGGAATTATGGAGAAGTGTGACCTCAGCCAGCCGGGCGAGTTTCTCCTTAACATTTTTCACCCCCGGTGCATCAATATGCCACGACTGCATGGCATTAACTTTTGTTTGCTCCCTCCTGTGGTTCACATAGACTCCCATGTTAAAATGTCTGTCGTAACTGAAGGGGTGGCAAACATTTTGGTTGAAAGCGGCAACTCAATGCGCCAGACGGGCTGGTCTGAGTGTTTAAAAACCTGCTGATCTTCTGTGATTTTTCCACACAACCATCTCTAGGCTTTACAGAGAATGGTCCCAAAAAAAAATCATGCCTTTCGTCCAGATCCTGCCCAAAAGTGCCCTTTTAGCTTGCTCTGCATTCGCTAACTCCTCCCAGATAATGATGCAACTGGGCTGAAGGACCCTGACATCTCTGGTCCAGCTGATGCCAAAGGATGGGCAGCTTTTACAGTGTGTTCTTTCCCTTCAGGTGGTTTTGAGTGCTTTTCTCCACATGCAAAAGTATTCCTGGGCTTTGAGAGTCAGTCAGGGCATTTTTATTTCATCTAACCATTCAGTGCCATTTCCTTTCCCGTGGATTAGTCAGGCTTCAAAGAGACCACGCCCCTCAGGACAGAAACGTTTTTGTATTGATTCCAGGTGATCGGAGAGGTGTCAAGGTTCAGTTTTCCCTTTAATTCTTCACCTGACTCTGTGCTACTCATATCTGCAGCCTTCTGACAGGAGTGTCCATTAGAAGTGCAAAAGCATCCAACTCAGTTTGGTTCAAAAAATGTTCATAAAACATTAGATCAGATACAACGTAGACTTTATAAAAGGGTCAAATGTTGACACGCAGCTTCCATAATGTGCATCCCGGCTGCATCAACAGGTTCGATGATGAGCAAACTCCACCCTAAGGCAGCGATGGGACACTTTTTCACCAACTCTTTCTCCTTACTCCATCACGATCAGCATAATCGCTTCATTCTGGGAAAGCATCGCAAACAAACCAGGCCAGCCCTGAGATTAAATCAAACACCGGCCTCAAAGAGCTCTAATCTCTCTCTTTGTTTCCCTCCCTATCATGCTCCTCATTATTTTTATTTTGCTCTCTTTGTGTTGAGCCCCCGGCTTAAAGTTGGCAGGGCCGCAGAAGAATTATCTGAGGGCAGGAGATTAGAAGGAAGTTTGTGAGGATTTGAAGGCGGTCTGATCTCGCTTTCATCCGTTTCACAGTTTGTTATTAGTCCACACAGCACCGCCACCGCAAGAGATCAAACTTCATTCAGGTTACATCAAAGGTAACACGGGGGTCATCTGAGTGACATCTGAGGACCCGCTTCCAGGAAAGAGAAGTCCACATGGATCACACGTTGTAGAAAACAGCTCATGCACAAGATTAAGCCTCCATGCTGTTCTGCCAGACGGCCATCAGATGGTGTCCTTGAGTCACTGGATTTGTAAAGACGCTCAGATTTATGACTCATGTTAGTGATTGCAGCAGGCAGAGCTGGCAGCCTCTTGCTCTGATGTCTCCGTCTTATAGATGGCTGCATGGTCTGCTTTGTCCTTTGGAAATCTCTGTCCCTAAAAGACAGCCTTCAAATTTAAATCTTATGCAGATGTCCTCTTTAAATGTCCTTGACATCATTTCAGGAGACCTGGGGCCCTCATTTTGGACTGTAACATTGCTGCCCCCGTTTGGTCCAAGATGACTGTGGCAGTAACTTTTTCTCATGTTGTTCCCTTGACTGGGATGGAGGCAGGTGTAACGACAAAGATGCAACAGACAAATAGTCAGGAAGCTGAGCTGGAGGTGACGGAGAGAGAGAGGGTTAAGATTTTCACTGAGGGTGACCGGGATGGACAAGATTAGGAATGAGCACATCAGAGGGGCAGCTCAGGTCGCAAGGCTGAGATGGTGTGGACATGTGCAGAGGAAGGTTAGTGGATACACTGGACAAAGGATGCTGAAGATGGAGCTGCCAGGCAGGAGGAAAAGAGGAAGTGGATGTAGTGGAGGACATGCAGAGGGTTGGTGTGACAGAAGAGGATGCTGGGGACAGGGTGAGATGGAGGCAAATGAGCCACTGTGGCGACCCCTAAAGGGAGAAGCTAACGGAAAAAGAAGAAATTAATTAGAGATTTCATTATCTATTGTATATAATACCGTAAAAGGATTCAAAACCAATGCAGTGACTGCCTAAAGGAGGCAGGGTACGAAAACACAGTTCATCCCTGCATCCACAAACTCTGCAAACAGATATAAAAATCCAGAAACACTGCTGCCCCCTCCGGGCCTGAGCTCTTTCAGGAGGCAGGCCATTAGTCGCCAGGATGTGATGGTATCACATGTCTTGCTTACTTCGTGAGATGATGCCAGATCACCTTCTGCACACCTCTGTGCCTGGGTACCAAACTGGCCCGTCTCCAGTCCAAACTGCTCTCCATTAAAGACACAAAACTATAACAAAGAGAGGCCCTGAACTGTTGAGCAGCTGAACATGGAGACAGTTGTTAAATTAAGGCGTGATGCAACAAAGCGAGAACTTTAATTTTTTTTGTAATGTGTTGGTGACTTTTCTCACTTTCGACCTTTTTATACGTTTTCTTTGCGCAATATTCACTTTAATAAAGGCTTTAAATGATTTTCAGTTCATTTTGTTTTTATTTGCATTTCACACAGCCTCTCCGCTCTTTTTTGGAATCGGGCTTGTATACGCAGCTGCTCCAACACCACTCACACCTAAAGCACGGCAGAACGCAGAGAGCTGAGACCACATTGGACTTGTTCAAACAAAAAAAGTGCACCAGGAGAGCAGTAGCATGTTATGCTTTGTGGATGGCGGTCAGCACCTCCTGTCCAAGAAATATAGGAGGCTGATGGACTGGTTTGAAAGAGCGGTGCTCCCTGCTCGCTCCTGTCACACAGACGGCACCGTACAATATAACCCAGTGTTGGAGCTGACATATACGTTAATAAAGATCATGCATTGATCTGCACCTTCAAGTACATCTTGTGGAAACAAGTGATCAGCTGCCACCTCGAATGATTCACGATTGAGTTAATTAAACGAGGACCCGCTGCAGCTGAGCGGGCGTGTGACCGCTTTGAAAACTCAGAGGCATTCCTGTGATGGTACAATGAGTCTTTGTCTTACAGCGAGCTGCTGCCAAATCATCCCCCATCTTCACCAAGGTTAGGTGAGGCACATCTGCTCCCCTTCCTCTCCCTGAATCCTCACCAACTGCTCAGTTTGAAGGTGGAGATAACCTGAAATGACCCGACTCGCAAGCCTCCCTGAGCTTTTCCTGTGATTACATTTCTCATGATATGATTCAAGGTCTGCCGTGGACAGTAAGTAAATTCAGAAGCCGGGAGGGAGAGAAAACACCTGTAGCGCGATGACCACGTTGACTGGTAAAGTGTAGAGCTGGCGCTCGGACACATTCCTTTGAACTACAGCTCCCTTGGCAGGACATAACAGACAACTGATGTAACTTACTCCTCAGAGAAATGAAAAACAAGTTCTCCGCAGAAACCAGACAAGCCTGCCGTTTATCTGTAGCTGACCTGAAGGGATGGTCAGAAACAAGAAGAACAAAGCTCGAGCGTGCAGCCAATTTCCATCAAATTCCACACAAACTCCACAAATACTTGGAAAAATATTTTATTGAGCACAAACAGAAACAGGACTTAGGTTTTCACCACAGATGCCTACATCTCAGTCATCCAAAAGCAAAGCTTCCTGTCACCGCCGACCACACAGAGCGGCAGCGTCCGGTGCCAACTGAGGCCCGATCCGACGGTCACCGACCCGATCATCACCGGCTGCAACGACACAAGAGGTGCGTGACGTGGGCTGATGGTTGGAAAGAACATCAAATTAAAAGAAATATATAACCCGACTGTGGAAAGCACACACAGACCTGCGGGTGGCCGAGATGGTGGATGAGCAGCTGAGTGTTGATCTTTCCTGGACATCCAGTGGTGGCAAAGAGGTTTTCATTGGCTCGAGACCACCTGGAGAGAAGAACAATGTCCTGAATGCTACAACAGAATTCTAGATTTACTGTCTGAAAAATAAAAGAAGTCCTCCTGAAATTTACTTGTGTTCACTCGTAAACGTTTCTTCAGTGAAACCGACCGAGCAATGGGTGCTTCTGCAGCTAACGTCAGAGATCCTTATGAATAAGGATTACTGACTAATCAGATTTAGCCCAGAAATCAACGTGCACACACATTAAACAGTTGGATTTTTAGCCTTTTAGGCTTTCGGCAGACCTTCCTCACCTGAATAGCCGTGCTTTATCAATGTGAGCCGGTCTTTTTTCTTGTGGGTAACTGCGAAACAACAAAAACATGACTTAGACACGTCCCGCATCAATACGTCAAACAGCATCAGCACCACGCGTCCTCTCACCTGGACCGAGTTATGTCCCAGATCAGCCAGTCGCTGCCTGACACCCCACCGACTTTGATCGTGTTGGTGAGGCACCAGTCGGCCGACATGAGCGGTTCGCTCTCCAGCGACAGGATGGCCTGCTGAGTGACCAAGTCGTAGAAACGAATGGTCCCCTTCTTCTCTGCCACCATTAACTAGAGAGCACAGAGAGGTCGAAATGCAGTTATTAGAACATGCTGATTCTGAGACTCAATACTTCTGTACCAAGTTCATGCCCACCATCCATCTGTGGTAGCAAAGGTACCACAGATGGATGGTGGGTGCTGGAAATGAACCTGACCTCTGTACTAAGATGAGTAAAAATCCCATTCACATTCCTGAAAGGGATTTGATTAAGATCCATAATGTTGTAACCAACAGAGTGGACTCACTGCGAGCCGTGACACTGATAAACGATGGAACGTGCTCCTGTAGGAACCACAGGTGTGTATGATGTCAACCTTGCTTTAACATTAACGTTGCAAAGACCCACAATCCTAAACGAATGTCAGGTTGATTAGTGAGCACGAAACTTCAGAAACTGAACGGGCAATTCCCTTCCCGAGCCAGAGCCCTTAAAAAATTAGCAGTCCCTGTTGAGCTCTATAGAAGGCTCCAGCTTTCTTGTCTTGGCCTCTGGTGAGTTGGTGGGCCCACTCACTCATTTTGGGTCACAAGGAATGTTCATTTTGGAAATTTTGTTTTTTCCAAGTGTCAGAAAGAAGGACTATTCAGCCAGTGAGCCAACTGATGCTCCCTTGGTCGTCACATTCAGTTTCAAAACACCAAGATGGCAAAAACGCTCATCTTGAGGCTTCAGAACAGGACTTTACAAAATAAATGGGTGACATCATGGTAGCTACGTCCACCTTTTATACTGTCTGTGGTTTTTCCTGGCACAAAAATGGGCCATTTGTGGTGACCATGCAGATAACTAAAAGCTGACCAGTGTTACCTGACTTCACAGAAGTAAATACAGTGCTGTGAAAAAGTATTTTCCCCTTTACTGAGTACTTAGATTTTTGTATATTTGCCACACTTACATGTTCCTATATCCAGGCTCAAAAGCAGAGGCGACAGGGCCTTTTTGAGCTGCAGCTCCTAATCAGTGGAACAGCCTACTCTTTCACATAAGAGCTTCCCAATCACTATTTATTTCTTCTCTTTTATTTTAAATTGTGCTTCATGTTCTTGTAATTGAGGTTTATGGTTTTTATTGTGTATTTTAGTGTATATTTATTGTCAAGTTTATACTGTAAAAACCCTGACATTTACAATGACAGTGTACAGTCAAATATACACCAGCATACAGTGTGTAACATCCACCTTTAACTAATGATCAGAGTGTGTCCCAGCATGCAACAGTACAGAAAGTGGAAAATCACCAGCGGACTTTAACAGCTGCAACACCATGAAAGGATTCAAGAGGAGAAACTATATATTTTTTTGTCTCCCGCCCTCCTCGCTACATATCTGCAGGCTTTTTGTTATGGCTTTTTGGAACACTTTTGCCCACAGGTGTGCTCGGGCGCCACACCAAGCCATTTCACGCCAAAATTTATATTTGAATGTTGGGCAGAATCTTTTATTTGGCTCGTCCGACCACCCACATGACGTCGAGTGTTTCAGGACGCCTCGGAGAGGCGAGGGCATCCATAACGTTAGCCTCACGGCCGAACCTGCGGCTGCAGCACATGCATATAACTCAAGGGTTTGACCTCAGAATCAGCATCCACCTCCTACCTTAAAAGCTTCCTCTGGGTGCCAGCACACACTGATGCCAGGAGAGCGAAGCCTGAAAGTAGCGCTTTCATTTCCATCCAGGTCCCACACCCTGCAGATATGAATTCATGTGGACAACAAGGATTAAAATGGACACCAATAAAATGCAGCACGATCTCAGAGAGAGAGAAGGAGCAGCACCTTGTTTGACCCACTTTGTTTTCAGAGTATTGGAACGGACACTGTGTTTGCAAGTGCTGTGAGAATTAATTAGCAAAACCTGTATAGCTGTCTCATTATTGTGTAGAAGGTAAAAAAAAAAAAAAAAAAAAAACCCACAAGGCTCTAATCAGTTCTAATTAGTTCTGCTACGGATTGATTCGGTTTGACATGTGAACCGTCTTGGCCTAAAATCCAAAAACAAAATCCACTACCTCTTAATTAACAGCAAAGATGGGGCTTTAGAGTGCACGGCTAAAAATAGCACCGGCTTTTGAGCCACCCTTAGCGCTTACATAACATCTGAAAGAATTGACCTCCCAAAGGTTGCTTTCTTAGTACTGCTACATCACAATCATAATGGCACACACGGCTCTGGCCTTTGCTAATATAATGCCCCAAGTTTTCTCATTCCCATTAAGGCATGCAATAATCTGATATTTGGATCAGATATGGCTCAAAAAGCTGGATTGGACATCGGTTAATTCCACGTGGTTCTGGGTTTACCGCAGCTTTGTCTGTTTGCAGGAGTTTAACTATTATCAAACTGCCTCACTCGCCCCACGATCTTGTTCACGAGTGACAGGAAGGTGGAGCGTGAGACTGAATGCAGATGTTGTGGTGAAGAGAGCCTGAAGGTGAAGCTACCAGTTGACCTACATTCCAACCCTCACCTATGGTCATGAGGTCTGGGTGAATGATCAAATGAACAAGGCTGAAATGGGTTACCACTGTAGGCTGTCTTGACTCAGAGCCTCAGAGACGGGGTGAGGAGATCGGACATCTTGCGATCACCTGGAGTTGAGTTCCTGCTGATCAGGATGCCTCCCTGCAAAGTTTTCTGGACATGCCCAACTCAGCTGAAACTACGGGGTAGACCCAGAACTGCTGTGCTGAACTAAGCTGAGGTCTGGTGACAGTGGAGGCCATTTGAGGACAGTGAACTCACTGTCATGTTCAAGAAACCAGTTCAAGATGATCTGAGCTTCGTGATGAGCTTAATTCTGCTAGGGGTGGTAACCATCAGAAGATAGATACACCGTGGTCATAAAGGGATGGACATGGGCAGCAACAATACTCGGGTGGGCTGTGGGGTGTAAACGATGCTCTACCTCCTGAGCCACAGCCACCCCAAGAAGATATCCCTCAAACCGTCACACCACCAGTCTGAACTGTCGATTACAGGCAGGATGGAGCCATACTTTCATGCTGTATAACATGAAAGTCTCAGCAGATCAACAGTTTGTGAAATACTCAGACCGGCCTGTCTGGTACCAACAACCATGCCGTTCAAAATCACTTGCATAAACCTTTCTTCCCCATTTTGCTGCTTGAATCTTGGTCAGCTTTCTTTGTGAGTGACTGGTTCTTGCTGCTATAAAGATGGCACCAGCAAAGACACCCATTAATGCCAGAGTGGTGAATTGTGTCTTAATAATTCCCAGCTTGTCCCTCAGTGTTAGGAATATAGCATTTGATCGGTGCTGATATCAGCAGATACACTGAGCCAACATATCAGAATTAGAAAATTGGGATTGATGCATCTCTAATTCCCACACACCAAAATCTTCTTTAAAAGGGCTTTGGTCTTTTCAACTAATCTGCAGCTTCGTGCAAGACATGCCTGGCTTTCACGGCAAAGGACTGGTGAGTAAATAATGGGTGGCGTGTTTTCACTCAAGTTCATGGTTGCTCCTAATCTGCAGCAGTGTACAGTTGTCTTCATCCTTTTCCAGGAAAAAGGGTCTCTTTTCTCAGATCTGGGCCTTCAGCTTTTAAGACAGAGCCTTATGCTGGACTCCTCTTACAGAGAAAACGCCAGCCTCACGTTACATTGAGCTATGACAACGGGGGCAAGAGGAAGGCGAGTGGGGATGGGGGTGGGGGCACCACTCTCGCCTGAGTCTGCGTTACGCTCCACTTGCATTACAGCAAATGTTTCACTGTGGGCGGCCCGCTGCCATTCATTTTCTGTGGAATACAGCGTAGGGCGGCGAAAACGCACGTCAGCTGGGGAAGAGCGGCGGAGAAGTTGAACAGCATCCTACTTTATGCAAATGAAACAGAGAGGCCTGCAAGGATTAGGACCAGCCTTGATTAGAGTATGGCTCCAACAGCTAAATAAGATGTATGATCGCAAAAGCAGCTCAGCAACACCACGGATGTAATGAATCACTTGGACGGAGAGAGCTGCGGTTCCTGAGACCTGGATCTACGGTTAACCACATCTGAACTAGAAGAAAAGGTGGGGACGGGGGCACAGGGAAGACTGCAAGTGTTTCTGGGAATATAAAACAAACGCTTGTGAAGCATGGGAAGGCGCTGACTGATGAGGTCATGCAGAAGACATCATGTAATAAAGTACCTCCAAAGACCATCTAAATGTCAAGTGTGTTGTTGGGAGAGATTGATGTCCTCAGCGGTGTGGTGTAGGGGAGGATATGCCCCGTCTCAGATGAAGACCACAGTAAACACTCAACTTTTCCTGCCTCGTCTCCCGTGCAGCAGGATAGGGTCCTGTCAAAACTCTAGTCTCTCCTCTGCCCACGGGCAGCCTGGGCCTCCATTGTGGAGAATGAAAGAGGGGGGAAAAAAAAAAGAAAAGAAAAGAGAGGAAAAACCCCCCAGACCACATCAGGAAAACAACGACTAAACCCTATTCTTTCAGACCACTAGCCAAGCAGAGCTCAATTGCACGCTACACCACCAACGGCCAAACTGCGGTCAACCGCTCTGCCCTTCAAATGGAGAGCGCCGGCTCCCCAAAAAAACATAACCTCTGCCGAATGAGGTGAAAGACATGAGACATGAAAACACGCGTGACCGCTTCTGATAAAACACTGTAATTGCATAACACTACATCAGGCAATAACTCTCTGCAACAACAACAGAGATGAAAAGGACATCTGAAGTTATATAAGTGCGAAAACGACAAAGTCGGAGCATATTGTGGTTTGTCAGGGTTTCCAATAAGTGGAGGCAACGGGAAATGCTGTTATCGCTGTGCGATCTGATTTGTTTTAGAGAGCAGAGGAAATAATCAAAGGCGACTCGCTGGAAGGAGAGACGTGCCAATTCACCTCGAAGGGTCACCCAGCATCAGCATCTCTTCTGCTCACCTGACTCAATTTAGCTCTGAAACGCTGACATTACCTGCACAAGAATTACGCACTAAAAATCCTCATCACCACGCTCTTTGATGAAAACTAACTTGCAAGCTAGTAGAGAGGCTAAAATTGTAAGATAAAAGAATTGGTTACATAGATAACATACAGTACTGTGCAAAAGTCTTAAGCCACCTATCAAATAGGTGCCTTAGTTTATTGAAACATGTTCAAATATACAGAGAAATAAAATATATGAGGCTGAAACTGAGTTTTTACAGTTCTATCGACCTTTATTCTTCAACACAGCCGGAACTCTCTCAGGCAGCTTTCCTGTCATTTCTTTAAGTAGTCTCAGGAATAGTTTTCCAGGCTTCTTGAAGGTCTGAAGGTACTTTTCTGTATTCATAATTCCATCAATTTTGACAAGATCCCCAATGACAGAGCCTCCACCGTGTTTTACAGGTGGCTGCAGACAGGGTGTACCTCTCTCCTGACCTCCTCTATATGACAACTTGAACCAATAATGTCAAATTTGGATTCATGGTTCCATCAGACCCGTTGCCACTAACTTTCAGTCCAGTTCCTGTGTTCCTCAGCCTCGTCTCCCTGTTTCTCTGTCTCCATAACGACTTCTTGACAGCCGCCCTTCCACTGAGACCATTTCTGATGAGGCTTCAGTGAACAGCAGATGCATCTCTCAGATCCTGCCAGTTCTTTGCTGGATTTTTTCCCATTTCTTAAGGACATGACTTTCAGATACTATTCATCTGCTGTAGATAGTTTTTTTTTTTTTTGCTTTAGGTGTAAGAGATGGCTCAAAACTTTTTGCACAGTACTGTAAATTAGCTACAAGTGCCATGTATCAACAGTTGTATTAACAGTTGAAACAGCTGGTAAATGCTAAAATAACTAAACATAAGGAAGAAATCAATTAAATAGTTAGCTTAACGCTAAATCTAAAAGTTACAACAGTATAATAGTTTAAAAACCACCTAATCGTCACAGATCAGCTGTCTAAACAGCAGCTAAAAGTTATCAGAAACTAAGAAATAATTAACTAGATGCAAAGGATGGTTAGAATGGTTAGCTAATAATTAGCTTAAAACTACTCTGCATTAACAGTTCCATCCATCCATCCATTTGCTTCCGCTTATCCTGTTTAGGGCCGCGGGGGGGGGCTGGAGCATTAACAGTTGAAACTGCTAATTGAAAGTAACATATACTTGGTTAAAAGAGCTAACTAAACATAAAGTTGTAATAAATCATGGTTAAATGGTTGAAGCAGACAGACCTTAAATTTAGCTAAAAGTCATAAACTGTTAAAATCCAGTCATAAGCTAAACAGCTGAAACCATAGACTGTATCTAAAAGATGGAAGTGGCATTCTTTTTAATGACAGAATAAAAAAAAAAAAAAAAAACTCGGAAAGTTGGAAAATTTTAGTGAACGACTTGTTTAGTTGTTGCCGTCACGTAGCCAGAAACAATCAAATGTTTGAAATGCTTTATAGCAATAACATTCCCACTGATCCACTGACTTAAAAGCACGTGAACACACAAGTCGGAAGAACGAGTTCCCAGCTATCCGGATTATTTATTTATTTTTTAAAATGGTAACGGCAATGCAGGCTTGCGCAAGTCGCCATAAACGGCTACAAATTCATCAACATACCCACCTTTATGTAACTAAAAGTGTTAAATAAGGTCAGGTTTATAATCCATGAGAACGTATTCAGAACATGTGGGGTGGGGTCGCAGCGGGTTATTTGAACTAATCTTAAAGGGCCCAAAAAGGTTGGGAACCAGTGATCGAGGACAGGCTATCATACTAATGTAATCCCCCCCCCCCCCCCTCACACAACATAAGGGATTGAGGAAAAAACAAAGGGATTATCAGCGGGAACAGGACATACTACTTTAAACCATACACATAATGCAGCAGCAGCAGGTGTGCGTTTTGCTGAGTTCACTTGTGAACTCAGTCAGCCCCAAATCCTCTCAGGACCCTGCAGTGTGCCCTTATGATCTCTAGGTGGCACCCCCCCCCCTCCCCCCAACAGAAAAAAATATATATCTCCATCTACACCGACAGCATGAACTGTTTAGACTACATAAAGCAAGCTCCTCTGAGGAAGTGGAGTCTGGTTCCCCACCTTGATGCTGCAGCATCAGGTTGCATACTGGCAACAGCAGAGGTCCCACAGCTGCAGGGGACAGTGATGACAACACCAAGCAAACTTATAGTAGAGGCCCTCCAGCCAAAGCCAACAGAGTGATGGAGAGGTCATAAGCCTATGCATGCAGATACAAACCTTCCTCCCTTTCTTTCCTCCTCTCATATCGAGGCTCAGTTTGTGTGGGCTGACTGGAAGGTCGTCTTCTGTTAACTTGATCTATCCCTCGTTGCGCCTCTGTCTTCCTCCTGCGTCCCATATTTTCTCAACATGACAGAATTTAAATCTTTCAGCAGATGGCGCGCACTCCTGTTTTCCCTGGCCGCTCGGCGGAGGGAAGGGAAGACGAGAGTGGAGGAGTCTTGCTCAGATGTGGATGGACTGGCCAATCACCGTGCTGGTGATGGTCAAAAGGCTCAAAACTGACCAGCTCCATAGCTCCAGTCTGGCTGAATTAAAACAATTCTGCAAAGAAGAGTGGACCAAAATTCCTCCACAGAGATGTGAGAGACTCACTGCCAGTTATCACAAATGCTTGATTGCAGTTCCTGCTGCCAAGAGTGGCTCAGCCAGTTATTAGGTTTAGACTAAAGTTTTGGTTGTGGCGCCCAAGTCACTGCTCTGCAAAGTGGCTGATCTTTGCCTATATGCAAATGGATGCTTCATCTCACCATCTCCAGAGGTCTGTGACCTGGGTGACTCCACTCTTTCATCCTCATCACATATCAGATCCATCTCTAAATCTACCTTCCACCACCTAATGAACATCTCAGGCTGAGTAGCTGAAACTCTCATTCATGACTATCACCTCCCGCTGGATGCTGCAACGGCGTCCTGTTTGGTCTGCCTAACAAAATTCTAGAAGAGTTGCAGTATGTCCGCTCTAAGTCCTGGTCCCATCACCCCCACCGGCTCCCGGTCAAGTCCCATATCTCCTACAAAATCCTTCTCCTCACCAACAAATGCCTACAAGCCCTTGCTCCCCAGACCTTCTCTCCTACACCCCATCTTGGACTCTGCATTCCTCAGTTAAAGGCTTACTCTCCATTCTCACACCAGACTGCAGTCCTTTGGGGACAGATCCTTCAGTGCTGCTAGAACTGCTCCCCTCTGAGATCCACAATGCCCAGTCTTTGTACATTTTTACAGAGCAATTGAAATATCACCACTTCACTGAGGCCTTGGACTTTTTTGTGAACAAAATTATTATTATTTTCAGACCTGGAAGCTAAGACTGTCTTATATATACAGTCTACATGTGACATGTGAAGTGCCCTAAACTTGTGTTCTTTCTAATGGCCAGTGGGTGGTGTTACAGTAGCTACTGTATGTCATCTTTTATATACAGTTTATGGTCTTCACCTGACTGCATCTTTTAGCTTAAATAAAAAGAATAAAACTTAAAGTTTCTACACTGCTGCTGCCAACATTTGACAGAAAAACCGACATGGCTCAGCACTACAACACGCATTTGCTGAAATAACTAGCTAAAAGTTTATGAATAAATTGCCCGGAGAGCAGCTAATGCCAACAGCTAAGTGGCTGAAGTAGGCAGCTAGAAGTGAAAGTTAAATGATGTGCTTGTATATTGCAAGAAATCCAGCCTCACAATGTTACAGGGGTTGTCCCTGCTGTGACC
The DNA here is from genome assembly GCA_034780415.1 of Cichlasoma orientale. NCBI lineage: Eukaryota > Metazoa > Chordata > Actinopteri > Cichliformes > Cichlidae > Cichlasoma > Cichlasoma orientale. The sequence continues at coordinate 629,632 of JAVDPK010000658.1, forward strand.
CCAGCTACTGACACACTTTTTCCCCTCCTCTCGCCTTAATTGAAAAGGAAATTTTGGGGACCCTCGTACGACTCCCCCCACCCCCAACCCCCCGCCCTTAGAGAGAGGAAAATCTTTCTGCAGCTAATTGGATTTCCATATTTAACCAATTAGCTAGAAAAGCTACAAAGCAGCTCTGTGCTTACGCACAGTCACACTGGAGCATGTTGTCCTTAGCATCATGTTTCACTGTGGAAACACTGTCAGGACTTTCTGCACCATTAACAGAGAACAGAACTGAAAATCAGAAGCTGGGAACGCAACACACACACACACATGGAAATAAAACGGCTTGGACCTGCAAGTGTGGTCATCACTGACGGAAGCAATTTGTTTCCCCTCCGTGGGCTCGAACACCAAATGGTTAATGTAGCTGGTGTGGCCCTCCATCACCTTGGGAACAGCATGGAGAAAAACAATGCAAACAGAAACAGAAAACACACACTTAATAAGCTGGTAAATGAATGTTTTCTAGCAGTTTACTACACTGGTGGAACTACATTTCCTCTATCAGTAAGTACTGAACATCAGCACTAAGCAGCGAAAGTTTGATGCCAAATGACAAGCGCCGTTGTGGCCAATGTGCTCCAGATGTTGCACTACCTTGACTTCATGCCTATCCTGAAGATCAGAAGTCAGCAGGCGTAGCTTTCTGTCAGCTGCGGCCGTGCACAATCTGCAAAGAGAGAATATAAAAAAAACAAAGACCAAGCATCAAAACAGAGTCAGACCAATGACAGTCGACATCATGCAACCACCTAGACCAGGGATCCTCAAGTCCAGGCCTCGAGGGCCGGTGTCCTGCAGGTTTTAGATGTGTCCCTGATCCAACACACCTGAATCAGATGGCTGAATTACCTCCTCAGTATGCA
>JAVDPK010000658.1:630642-663540 GCA_034780415.1 Cichlasoma orientale
AAACTATTTTTTTGGCTTTTTTTTTTTTTTTTTTTTTTTTAAATCAGGGTTTAATAACCGTTCATTGCCAAGCCCAAGGTATACATTGCTGCACTTTAAATGTCCTTCTGATTGGTTGCTAGCAGTTTGCATGAAATATGCCAACTTATCTCGAAACACTTGCAAACTACTCACCAAGCGGTAGTGAAACTGCAAAAAAGTGTGACGCAAATGTTGCACCTATTTAAATATGTTGGGTGTTGCAGTAACGCACTACTTGGTCTTATTACTTTGAAGGCAAATGTTCTGTGTCCAGTGCACGTCATTTTGTATTTATTTTTTTCCTCCAAGTTTCTGAGTTTACAGCTCAGAGAGTAAATGGCGAGTGTTTGCAGACAAGTCGGCATCTTTTTTGCTCGGGAACTACCTTCTCCAACACCAAGTGCATGCGTTATAGTATGCAGCTAGCATAAAGAAGCAATTATCAGATTGGTATAAAGGCAGAAAACGGAGAGAGGTGGCTATATCTGTTAGCTAGAAATTCATTGTAAATAAAAATCTTAATTTAAAAACATTAGATCGAAATATTAAGGTTTTGGTATTGGCTTTTTTTTTTTCTTTTTTTTCTATTAGCGAAACATTCATTTTAGTCCGACATGTTTCTGCCTATATAATGTCAAAAACTTGGCAAGTCGTATCAGAATTTTCGTCTACTTTTTACGTTTTTGTATCCCCGGTTGGGTTTTCCATCTTTCAAACAACAGATGATTCCACTATAATTCATACCTAGTGCTAGCAATAAAAGCTGTTAATATAGATTGGATGAGGTGGAGCAATAACACTGTCTTGTTAGCTAGGTCCTGGAGTAGTTAGCATTTCCTAGCAGTAGCTTAAGGTTTGGCTTACAATAGGTTTTTTTTACTAAACAGCCAAGAAAAAGTATCAAGTCTTGATTAGTAGTTTCATAAGTGCTGTTAAAGTATTTTTAGCTAAAGGAAATGCAATGTTTATCTGTTTAGCTTAGCATAATAATAAATCATAATTATAAATCAGCTTATGGATATGGCTTTATATGTAATAATGTACATGACACTGTTTAAGTCTAAAGTCTAATGTGTTCATTTCATTACTAAGTTTATATTTTAGAATACATAGTGGCCGTGTTGTTTTACTATCTAGCCAGAAATCTGAAGCTGATGCTTGCAGATCAGTTTTTGTGCACATTAAACACCCACGATAAAATATCATATGCTAATTAGTGACTTCATGAATGCTGTTAAGACTTGATATTTAAAGTTATTTTGATTATTGCACTTTATCACTAATCATTTTTAAGATGAGTCTAAAGAAAGCTTACTGAGGAAAGGGAATGTACAGTAATCAATATTTTGTATGTGAGTATTTTACATTTCAGTTTCTTGCAAAGTTCCACCATTTAGATCCTCTCTTTAAAATGCCACCCAGCTTGTAATTGTTAATAAACTTTTATTTTGGTTTTCACATTTGTCTGCTCTCATTTCCTACAGTAAATTAATTTTATTGTAACACACAAACATTCATCAGCGACGCTCATGCTTCCCAGCAGGGCCGGTACACTCTTCCTATCATACATCGCAGCACTAGGAGAAGAAAGAAAACAACACAGAGCATGAATTTATATGGCATTAAGTAAAAATGTTGTTCATGTTCCAAGAAATATTGGTTTTCCATATGCTTACTGTCGAGATCAGTATCTCTGCGATCTATCTTCACGCTGTACTCGGCAGGAGTGTGGCTCAGGCTTCGATCTGTGAGCAGAGGAAGGCTCCGGGTGAAGGCCGGGTTCAGCCCTCGAACACTGTGCCCTTTTAGCCTTGCCTCCTGAAAAAAATTGTATCGGTCACTGATTACATGTGACACCCGAAGCCCACACACACATTCCCGTACTGCAGGATGTGAACTCTGGATGGTCAGGTTGCAGCAACAGCTTTTAAAGATTATCTTTTTACTTGTAGTACAGGTGTTGGATCTGCTTTTACCAGCTGATCCAAGCCACAGGAACCCCAAATGGAAGAAATGTGTTCCCTTGTTGTTTTACTATATCACAGTGGCCCGTTTTCTTCCACAGCTCCGGTTCGCCCAGATGTCTTTGTTGTCTTCATCATGGCCGACTGTTTCCCATTACCACAGAGATAACCACCCTGTTCTTAACACACAAGACACAGTCGGCAGATAAACCCTTTGCACATCGCAGCCAAACGTTTGAGGGAACACTGATATATCATCATTCTTCCCACTGAGAGTCCAATAAATCTTTATAGGCTTGTGATCATTTGACCTTTTCGCCTAATGGTATTTCCCAGTTTTCCAATGTTGCCATAAAATATTTTTATAGATGTGTGTGAAATATTGACTTAACAGCAGAAGTGAGGACGGTGGCCAATTGAAAGGGGTCAAGTGTTCAGTTGCAGGATGGAGATAATGTGCTCTTTGTTGTTGAACTATGGTTAGCTGAGGCTGTTTGTAAAAAGAAATCTCATACAATGAAGAGTTATGATGCATGGCTGTCATTGGCAGGACAGTGTTAGGCTGAATGGCAGCGGATAGTTTGCTGTAACTTAATTTAACCCAAAAAAACAATCAATAGTGCTGGTTGTAATTTTCTTCCAGCACTGTAGTGCTTACCCTTTTGGGAGAGAGTAAGATAATGCTTAATAGTATTTATGTGGGGACTGGGAGCAGGGTTTGCCTTTGGTTAAATAAGCCTTTTAGTATTGTTAGTTTAAAAGTGGGCCTATTATTGTTTTTCCTTATTTTCTGTGGATGCTTGTATAAAAACATGGCTAAAGTTTCAAATAGTGAGGTCATTGTATGCACATTAGTTTGCTCTATATGCTGTTTTTCACAAGCCTTTTCCACTCTGGATAGGAAACAGAGATTTTGTCTCGCAGCATCAAAGCTGTGCTCCTTTTTGATGCCGTGTTATTGTTTGCTGGCTTTTGATTGGACAGCATTTCTTCATGGTTAGGGTTATATTGCCACCTGTTGCTTTACATGCTGTTGACCAACCTTGAGATAATTTTTTTTGATTTTTTTCCCTGTGCTCAGTCACGCAATGCTGCTCTAGGCGAGTCCGAGGATAAAAAGTTGGAGTTTACAAACTATTACAAATATATAGCTGAAAGCATCTGTAAGAACCATGACGTGCTTGGCTGTTTACCACTCGGCTGCATAATGGGAAATGAAGGATTCATTATTTCCTTATTTCTCTTGACCATAAATTCTGTCAAAAAAAATCTATCTCAGATTAAGATTAGAGCAACAGTGAATTGCTGGAGTTCAATTTAATGCCTTCTGGGACAAGAGAAGATCTTCTATTAACCTGATTCTGCAATATTAGCAATTATATTACAGCAAATGTTGAGATTTCTGGCACAGCTTCACCTTCTCCCAGTTTTCCCGTCTTCTCTCCACTGTTCTATCACAACAAAGGCTAAAAAGCCCCATCAAAAAGGAAACACCTTAATGATGATGACTGTTGCAACACTTACTGAGATGACGATCGTTGGGGTCCCATTTTCATCCCTGATGAGGCTCCGTTTGAAGACCGGTGGAATCACAGCGGGCTCAGAGATGAACTCGTCACCCAGTATCAAACCCAGGCCTTCTTCTTCTGTTGCACCATCCTCTGCTTTAGTTGCAGGCATGGCTACTGTGACTGAGTGGCTGCTCAGCTCAGTGAACAGCAGCAGAGTTAAGAGAGCAGAGTAGACAGAGATCATGGTATCTACAGTGTTTAGTTCTCGAGACTTTCATCAATTGAGCCTCGCCTAAGGATTAAGGTGATGATTGGGCTCTCCGCTGCTTTATATACTGAGCGAGGCAGCGTTTTACTGCCAGCTCACAATTGAGTTCAATGTACAAAATCATCGTCACGTCTCCAGCAGGGATACTTCTATGTATAAGGCCAAAGGCCACAGCAGATGTAGCATAAATCCATCAATAGGGAAGCTCAAGGTGACAAACTTTCTTTAGTCAGTTTAGAGATGTGAAGAATTGAAATTATTTAAGGGAGGGAAACATGGTGCGATGTAATTTTTTTCCACATTAAAGAGCTGGGGTAAGAAGGCTCACAAGAGATCAGAGGGCGGGAAGTGATTGTGGAGTTCTTCCTTCAAAATCCCCATGTTGAAATTAACCCAGCAGGTGATAAGATGGACACTTGCTGCAGTAAAAAATACACCTCATCATAGGGAGTCTTGCAGAGGTTTCAATGACTCAACAAGACCCCCATCAACAAAGATTTGTAGCCTCCAAACTCTGGCAGAAAGGCACCTGCTTAGATTATTTGTTGCTATAGCGTTATTTGTCTGGTGTGACCAATCGCTAGTTTACTTTCTTGCCAAGACTTTGGATTGAAGATTAGTTCCCATCTTTGAGTAGTCTGTTAGTTTAGTTTGGCTCAAAGACTGGAAACAGGAAGAAACAGTTAGCATATTTTGCCTGGAAGTAAAAAAAAAAAAAAAAAGAAAGTATATATGCCATGTCTGCATATCTAAAAGTCAACATTATATCACCTTTGTAACTTTCCGGAGCCTTGAGGACCCATGGGTTGCTTGTGCAAGCTCTTATTACGAGTTCTGTTTTAAAGTTATGTTCTAGTGGCCGTGTGAATTGGTGCGTGTACAGTGTGTTCTGGTGTGGTCACTTTTAGATGGTTTTGAGCTGGGTTGGTAACCAAGAAAATTGAACTTCCCATCATTTGTTTAACGCTGTAAAAGGAGCAAATTTTTCAGCAAACCATGATACTTTCCTAATGCTAACCACATATTTTATGTTCCTAGAGCTAACTAAAAAACGTAACCAAAAATCCAAGTAAATGGCGAGTGAAAGCATATTTTAAAAGCGACTGAGCTGACTGAGTCGGTTATGTTTCTGTCTCCATAACACCAACCTCCTAATGAGGACTTTTCTTTTGAAGTGGAAGCAATTCTGTGTGTTGTTTAAAGAATGCTTACATCAAATTACACACACACAAAAAAACACCCAACTCAATATGATTGTTTTGTTTGAAGTCTTAGGAGTGGTCGATACGCATCTTAGATCAAGACAACTATTTGCTGGGTTTCCACTTAATCTTGTGCAGACGTGTGGTTCCTGGAGAACGGCTTCTTCTGATTTTGGTGATGTTTGATAGTCCAAGCCTCCCAACAGCTTTCTGTAAAGCTGCTAGCATGACTCTTAGGGTGATTTCCTTACTTGTTTGCTTGTTGCTTTCAAACAGTTAATGCCAACGAAAATTACAGGTGTGAAACATCTCCTGAACCAAAGATCTGAACTATGATCCAACAAAAAATGGTGGTTGTGGAATGAACCATGGGCTTCAGGGGGTTTGGATGGTCACACAAATTAGAGAAAGTTAAAGTGGGCTGTTGTTCGAACACGCCATGGTCTGGTCCTGCACTGGTCACGGGATTTTTTTCCTCTGCTCTTTACTGACATTGCTCTTAAGATGAAAGATTGGTTGGACTTGCACGGGCTCCACCTCCAGGTGGAGTCTCCTGTTCCCACTTGTTCCTTGACCTGTTCCTCATCAAGGTCATCGCCTACCTGAACTTAAACACCAGCATCCACTCTCCACCAGATTGTCGTCAATAGTAGAGCGGCAATCAGGCTCGTCTACAGCTCTTGTCATTTCTGGAGTTCTCCCTGTGCTAACCTTTTCATTCTCCTGTTTCCTAGTTGCTACCGAACAGCTCAAGAGTCCACTGCTTGCAAATCTCGCTTACCTGTTCCGATCAAGCTGGCCCACCTCATCTGGAAATTCTTGGTTAAGTACTCTCCTCTCAGGCTCACCTGCCTGTCCACCCTCCAACAGTTCCAACTGTCCACGGATCCCTGGCCAGTTACTTCCCCGCTCGTGCTCACTTCGGACTCTCGAAGTAAGAACTGCAGTCCAAACAATGAGCAACAATCTCAAAACAGTGCCTGGACCAATTTTCATCTCCTCTCTCCCAGAGTTGCCCACCCAAGCTGCCAGCTCAGTTTCTCTGAGACTTCCTTATTGCAAATTTCTCTTGTCACTCTCGTGTCCTTGCTAATAAATCATTTGAACTCTACACTGTTGTTTTTTGGGTCCTGCTTTAGATTCCACCAATTAGTGTTGCCTATAAAGGTCATGACATACGTGGCATAAGGAGGATCCATCCATCCTTTTTTTTCCACTTATCCAGAATTGGACCACAGTGACAGCTGGCTAAGCAGTGTATTAGCTATGTGCTTTTGCCAAGTAACATTTTCCAGTCTTTCTAGTAGTTCCCGAGGGAGATCCCAGGCCTTTTGAGATATAATCTCTCCATGGAGTTCTGTGTCTGCCCTAGGTTTTCTCCCATGTGAGTGGATCAACTCAATCTGTTTTTGTTAATGCTTGGTCTTTTCCAGGGTAAAGAGGAGGCAAAATGTTTGAATACATCCACACAATATGATAAAATGTAAGCCGAATGATAAAGAGAGAAGATATGAGAACAATGCCATGTTAAGTTAAAGAAAATGTACACAAAAGGCCAACAAATTTAATCATTTCCTTCATTTGTCTCCATTCATTCAAACACCAATAGAAGGCACCTTCCCAAACTGACAAGATGTTGATGTCATACTTTAAGGTATAAAAAGGTCCTTATTCTGATTTCAATTGTGTTTCTGTACTGATATTGGGAACATGTTAATTAAAGAGCTTTAGAGATGCTGGTTTCGCTCTGTCAAAAAGAGCCAGGTTAGCTGTTTTCACTCTTTATTCTAAGCTAACCAGTTGCTGGCGGTAGCTTCATATTTACCATACTAATCAGAGTGGTGTCAGGTGTTAGCGGGACCTTCTCATCTAACTCTCATCAAGAACGCAAATAAGCAAGCTGTCAAACTCTTCGTTTAAAGGAGAATTTGATCTGCCACAGCCCTGTGATCAAGCCTTCAGGCCGTTTGATCACAGGCACTCACACCAAGGTGCTGACCATCAGCTGAGGATAAAAGGCGGAGGCAAGCAAAAATGTTGACATAGCTCCTGGTAGGTTTCTTCTCAGCTCAAAGGGCTTACCTTATTAACATCACAGGAGCCGTGAAGCAGGGGATGGAGAACCAGGACATGAATAATAGCTATTGAACTCAGCTGAAGTGATTTTACTTGGAGCGGTCAGCCTTTATTTTGTAAGTATTATTGTTGGAGGGCGAGGGCTTCTACTGAAGGACTGAACTTGTCCACAGGGGCACGGCCGTTCCAGCAGAAGCACAACTGAACTTGTGAGCTTCATGCTCTGTTGTTGTAACCTTTCTCGCTCTTTCTTTCGGATAATGTATCCCTCCCTTTTCCCATATTTCTCCTTATAGAGGCTGCATTCATGGACAGTGGATGGACTGGGAATTCAAAGCAAGTCCACCTGATTTATAGCCTCTGGGCTCTGTCAGCTTCCCTGGCACTTGCTGAGAGGAGTCAACGAACTCTGAGCTGTGGGGAAGGTCTCTCTCTATCTGGTAACTCTGTGATTTTTCTCTGGTCTGAATTTCTAAGAAATCATTACCATAATTCTGTAACAAAGAACATTAGCAGAAAGCCAAGAATCAAATAATCTTATGAAGACCAGATGTGATTTGGTGGGTATCCATGAACATTATTTACTAAATCTTTATGTTTCCACAACACGGCTTGTCAAATCTTCGACTGATGCCAGCAAAGTTTATTCAACTACTGACTTGCAGTCGGCCTTGTTTGTATGCACTGGTAATTGTATCCAGATCTGATTCGGCCTCGTGCATGTTTTAAATTTTGAACGCGGTGAAGTGTTTTTTCATCGGTTCTGTCAGCTGCTTGCATCACCTGTCAGTTGCCGGTGCTGTATTTCAATCACACCGCCTACATCTTTGTGCGTAAAAGAGACCTCATAATAAGTCTGGGCTCTATGACATCAGTAGCAGCATTGTTTAATAATCCTCCGGGGTCCAACACGTTATTTCCTCGTCCTGTATTAACACTCTGCCTTTCATCACCAACACTCATCTTCTAATGAAAAACAAAAAAGAAAGAAAAAGACAAACACTGTTGCAGTGCAGGGGAAGCTCCGGTTCCAAGGAAATGTGATGCTCCGTCCAGGATGCTTCACATCTATGTGTGTGTCTTGAGCTGTGCCAGAGGCCGGCATGCTGCATTCAACAGAGATGCGGGTGCAGAAGAGGGGGGATCGCATTTTGGGCAGGATTTTTTTTTTTTTTCTGCCCAAAGAACAGACCATGGTTTCCTGGAACAATGCAGCTGATGAGAGTCTCTCCAAGGAAAATAAGGCTCTGACATCATGGGTTCTTAATGCACACAGCTGAGCCAACACTCTCTCCTGCTATAATCAAGCCTCAGTGAATTTCCACTGTTGACTGAAATTGAGAGAAAGAGAATCTCCAAATCTGATGCTTTAGACACTTTTTAAAATACACTCTTTAATCTAGCTGCTGATATTCTTGAGTTAGCACCATGCACTTGCAGTTTTATACTGGATTTTGGCTCGTGCTAACAATTAAATAAAACACAGGGCTACTTGTAAATTTCTCATGGTAAATGCAACACGTTCCGAGACTGAATTTTACCCCCAAAATGTAAGCATGTTTAGGATTAAAGGCGAAACATGTTGACAACAGTAAGCAGCAAAAGTTAAATCCCAGTGCAGTGAAATCCTGTGTGTCCTTTTGGAAAAGAAATGGGTGGTGGGAGGCTGATGAGGCCTTACAACTGCTTTTCTCTGTAAAACAACCAGCAGAATAAGTAGTAAAATTGGTGAGGGTAGTAAAACAGACCACAAGGTCATTCAAAAGACAATTGTGTGCTTAAGATGAGGAGTTGAAGAGTGTGGAGAGATTGTGTTTCAGACCTCAGTCCAAAATCTGTGTCCTCAGATGCACTGGATCCCGAGTGCATGCAGATCAATGGGAAGGGATTGTTCTTTCCAGAACCATCCTGGTTCTTGAGGTTATTCAAACATCTTTGTGTGTTGCACTCCTTTGACTCACCATGTAATCCAAAATTAGCCCATATAAGAGTATAAAATGAGCATTTTAAGGACATCCCAATGTTTGCACTGCATGACTCTGTACATTCATATCCACTTTGATGACTGGCTTACTTTCTCTCCACTGTGCACAATCTCTCCGATTTATTTGAACTCTAAATCTTGCAAGCTTGCAACCTGTAATTGTACCATTAGGGTGAGATAATTGATTCAGTATTAGTCATGGAGAGGGATGAAATAACATCCAGGATTGTCAGGATGACCGGGACCTCGCCAGCTTCCCTGCTGTTTCACATTTTGATCTCCGTTGTCTGCTGAGCGTCGGCCAGGAAGCCAATTTATCCGGGTTTTATTGTTGCCGTATATACATCAGTTTTTTTGTTTTTTTTTTTAAAAAAAAGTGCTGACAGTGAGTGGAGCTCAGCGCTGTCACTGTTAGCATCCTCCAAAGTGCTGAGACATGCAGCTCTAGCCTCAGGGATCACCACACCCCTACTCTGTTTGCTTTGGCAGACCCCGCTGCCTCTTAGGAAGTATCACTTTGTCATTTAGCCCAACCAGACTCATATGCACGGTGCACAAAGCCTCAGCTTGAGTTATGGCTTTATCTATAGCCAAAATGGCTTAAAAGATTTAAGAGGGACAAACTTCTACTTTGTAATTATCTGCTGTTTATGTGTCTGACTCCACAAGGTTCCTCATAAAAGCCATGTAGAGGTTACCAGTGTGATGTTGTGTGACAGGGAGAGTAATATCTTTACAGGGTTATGCTTCCCCAGAGATTTTTATAAGTAAATACGCATGCTGCATGAAAGAACACTCCAGCCATTTCTGTGATGTTGACAAGTGGTTTATTCAGCAGGAATGGTGAACAGTTTGTCAGTATTTTTTTTTCTACAGAAGGCAATCAAGCACCATAAATAACAGCGCTCTAATCAAACAGTTTTTTTCTGGACAGTGAGCTTCAGGAAGTTACGTGGTCTCTTTACACATCTCATATAGTCATGAATGACTCACACATTCTCCCACGATCCAGGCTTTATTGATCATTTCAAGCAACTGACAAACTGGAATGTTTCATTCATTGTCAGGCGGTTTGAAGATGGTTGCTGCAGCTTCTGGTTTTTTTTTAATGCACAAACTGTATTTCAGGTACCAAAGACATAGCGTGAAGGGCGTACTGCCATTGCAGTGAAGTTGAGACAGGGATAACATAATTTGATATTAAACGAACAGGTCATTGGTTTAATTCATGACATAATAACGCTGAGTGAAGGTTCACTTTAATCAAAAAGTCTTTGGTTTGTACCATTTATCTGAAGATCTGGGAGAACCAGAGCTGTTCTCCAACCAGCCTCTTTTTCATTTCAGCTGCCAAGCCGACTAATAAGAGAATCTGCTTGGAATAAACACTAAAGCATGTAGCAAATCCACACATTATTTTTAAACCTTTTTTACAGAGAAAAACACACTTTTTAATGAATCTGTGAAAGTAAGTTTTAATTGTGAGAATTGCTAACAAATGTTTTGGACAAGATAAATTAAATTCCAGGGTTACTCTTAAAGCGAGACAATGCAATCTTGTACAGTTCAGTACTCAACGTGGGCTATTTTTTACTTTTAAAGCTCCTCTAAAGCTCAGAATCTCATTTATCTAATCTGTAAAAATGGAGGTGAAATAACACACTGTGGGTGTATTGGGTCACTTCCTGTGTTAATCTGTGAGCTTTAGGAGTGCTAGTGGGCGGATTACACTGAGTTCACGCAGAGTCTTGACGATAAGCTAATTGGCTAAGTGACGAATGTAGAGACAGAGCACAACTTGCAATTCACGACCCTCCATTGACTTCATGGGTAAAAAAAACCCTGCTTTTCAGTTATATCTGTTAGCAAAAAACTGATAAAACTGTGGTCGGATACAAACCAACTAAAGAATGGAGAACTGTGTTACTGACATTTAGACAGGAGCGGGGAAAAAATGGGAAAACTGGGATTCTGGCTGTATCTCTGTAAGTTTAGCGGTGCCATTTGTATTAAAGTGGGATTTGGGTAGCTAGCTTTATAACAGCAACAGGAATTTTGTTAGCATTTCAAGTGTAAATTGTGGCGCTGATTATTTCCGCTCCCGAGGAAGTCGTTTTCAGAAGGGCTAAAAATCTTTGTCCAATGACTCTTCAATCAATTTTAGTTAAATATTGCAAAGCCGGACTTTAAAACAGGTGGGCGAGATCACAGTGTCTATGTCCATCTTTTATACTGTGTATGTGCTCATGTCAGTTGTGAGGCCAATGAAAATAATAAATGTACAATGAGTAAGAATTTGACCGGGTGAAAACATATCAACCAAACCGTTCACCAGTCGACTGAGCGTACAGCCCTGCTTTTGTGACATGTTGTGCTCTGTCTCCACGAGTGGCAAAGATCTTCTCATTTTACTATTGTCATAAAACTAAAGAGGCAGATTCTAGATATACCAATCAAGCATAACATTATGACCACCTGCCCAGGGTGCGTTATCCTGCTGGAAGAGACCACAGCCGTCAGGGAAAGGGTATACATGATCTGTAACAATGCTTAGGTAGGTGGTAAATGTCAAATTAACATCCACACGGATGCCAGAACCCAGGACCCACATTGCCCAAAGCATCACACTGCCTCTGCCAGCGTGCCTTCTTCCCATAGTGTATTATGGTGCCAGGTACCAGGTAACGCACCTGGCCATCCATGTGATGTAAAAGAAAACGTGATTCATCAGACCAGACCACCATCTTCCATTGCTCCGTGGTCTAGCTGTGATGCTCATGTGCCCATTGTTGGTGCTTTCGGCTTTGGACAGGGGTCAGCACGGGCACCCTGACTGGTCTGCAGCTATGCAGCCCCATATGCAACAAACTGTGATGCACTATGTATTCTGACACTTTTCTATCAGAACCAGCATTAAACCTTTTGGCAATTTGAGCTACAGTAGCTCGCCTTGCCTTTTGGATCAGGCTGCACAGGCCAGCCTTCGCTCCCCATGTGCATCAGAGAGCCATGGCCGCCCATGGCCCTGTCGCTGGTTCACCGCTGTTCCTTCCTTGGACCACTTTTAAGATACTGACCACCGCAAACCAGGAACACCCCACAAGAGCTGCAGTTTTGGGGATGCTCTAACTCAGTGGTCTAGCCATCACAATTTGGCCCTCGCTCAAATCCTTACGTTGCCCATTTTTCCTGCTTTCAACACATCAACTTTGAGGACAAAATATTCACTTGCTCCCTAATATATCCCACCCACTAACAGGGGCCATGAAGAGATAATCAGTATTCACTTCAGACTTCACAGTCAAGGTGGTCATAATGTTATGCTTGATTGATGTAACTTAAATGGGTAAATTTGTGATTTTTGTTGAACGTATACCGACTGTCCGCTGTTTAACAAAGCTTTCACGGTCTCGTTTTAAGTAATTTTAATAGCCGGTACCTTGACTTCCAGTGAGGTGTACGTTCACTGACGCACAACCCCTGGACAGACAGAAGTACACCATGACTTTTTACAATCTCAATACAATTGGAAGAATCATAGTTCACAGTACTTTTGTCAAGTTATTTGGCATAAGGGATCTATGATGAGAAAATAATTTAAAAACAGTAGAAAAAATAGCATTTTGCCATCTTGGGACCACAACATAGTATATTCATTTGCTTTTTTTTTTTTTTTAAATTCTCCATGCATTCACAGATTTCACACAGATACATTTACTCGCTTACACTACTACCTTATTGAAACAGCTTACAAATAAAAACACTATTAAAATGGTGGCCACAAGGCTGTGCAAAAGGGAAGACCTCCAATGTAAGCCCTGCCATCAGTCTGTCTTAGCCATCTCTTGCAAGTAACAAACTACAAAATAGCACCATTATACAGTGGATAGGATTCTTAATACAGTTTTGTTATATGAAACCATCATGTACAATGAATGATAGTAATGCATAGGTTAACATAATGGGAATACTGTTTGAGTATACACAGGCAGAGGAGGCAGAGCCAGAGATGAGTTGTCTTGGGCAATTTTTTTTTAAATCTTTTTTATCTTTTTATCTTTTTTTTTTTTTTTTTTTTTTGGAGGCTCAAACAAACAGCCGTTTCCATTAGTTCTCATGCAAGGACTTCTCAGAACTGGCTTTTCATGAAACCTGGTGTATGTGTGCATGACCTTTGCTTGCAGTTGTACAACTCTAATTTACCTTGTGCGTGCTTTGCATGTGTATTTGTGTTCTGATATGCGTGTATCACATATCCAGGAAGACTTGTCCTTGTGGTTTTGCCAATGTTCACCAAACCATTTATTATTCGCGTGTCTTCGGTGCACTTTGTAACGGTTGCAGTGGAGTTTTGTTCTACTTTTCCCGTCAGATAAAGTTGCAAAGTTCTCAGCCTTTCTAAGCTAATAAAATATGCAGATCAAGTTCAATCTATCATTAAACTTCCACATATACGTGACTTTCTTACAGCCTCGCTGTCTTTAAACTTTGGTAATGACAGATTTAGGATCATTTTCTATTTCTTTTTAGAACACTCGCTTCGACTAAACTTTCCTGGCTTGTGTTTAACCTTGAACACAGGGTTCCACTCGAGCTGAAATGTTGACTGGCCTGTTGACAAAAATCAAATTTGGCTGGGGTGTCGACATGTGAAAAGGATGCAGACGACAAACATTTTGCCTGATTGTCATTATTTGACTTGTTCCGCCTGTGTTCGCCAAATGCACTTTGACTCCACAGCATGACACATTTCTGAAGACTGAACGAGCGCCGCGGGCTGAAAAATCTTTAGTTCGCTTTAGTGTCTGGTTCATTTGTTTTTCTGTTTTGGAAAACATGAAAAACCCTAATCTTGTTTTTGTAGTACCTTCTGCACTACCCACTTTAAAAATAAAAAAAAAATCCCCTCTAATAATGCTTGATCTCTTATTATAATGTTTGGATTGTAAACTCAGTCCTCAGGTTTTGAACACTTCCTGGAGCTCAGGAGGGATTTGGACTGATCTAGAACCTTCCAGCAACTCCACTTAGTAAGGTTTAGACTTGGGTTCAAGGTAAAAAAAAATACCTACAACAATGTTTAGACTCTGATGATGAACCGCCTGGTCTTTGTCCTTAAACCTTTTTTTTTTCTTTTTTTTTTACATATTAAAAATATCCACAGTAATGCATGGTGCATAAAAACAAACTCTGAAGGTAAAATATCAGCTTTGAACTGGGGTACTAACTGTTAAATGTGACCGGTGACAAAGTATCCTGTCTTACCAAAGGAGTGAATGAATCCACTCTCTCAGAGTAAAAAGGATTTACCTCTGCAAAGTTCAGGGGACAGGACGGACCACTTATACTCAGCCACAGCCACGCTGCTCTCTGATTGGCTGTAGCCCAGATATGTTCCCACCTTTCCTGGAGCCAAGGGATGCTGCAGCTCACACATGGAGGTATAATAAGCTCTTGTTCGTGTCTCAGCAGCTAAACTAGTCTGTTACATTGCATTAACAAAGAATTCCTCCCGATATGGAATGGTGCAGTGTATAAAATAATCACAACTCTCATCAAACCCATAACCATCACTTAGCTCTCTGGTTTCAATCATTTTGAAGAGCTTTTCTGGTCATTATTAGCATCCTCTTTCTTTTGTTTTACAGTGAACCATTCCACAGGGGTACCAGGTAAGGCCACTCCCTTCTCTCCTCCTAAGTTGCTGGGCATTTGTCCATTCACGCCTTCCCTACATTCTGTAATTCCTGCCCCCCGAACTTCCTCGACTTGAGTTTTTCTGGTGCACTTCCTGCAACAAAAGAGAAACACATTTTTAGCTGTACAGCAGTGATATAGAAGGTGGTGGACTGCTAGGTCTTCTGTACTTATTTGGTCAAAATGTATCTATCTGTTTTCTTAACGCCTTATCCAACTTAGGGGTCAAAAGGGGGCTAGAGAACATCCAAACTGGTTGCAGGTAGAAAGCAGGGTACACTCTGGATGGTTCCCCATCCATCTCAACTGGGTGTTAGCTTAGTTGATAACAAGGGGTAATCAGGAGAAGAGTCCTTGGACTGGGCTCTGAACTCTTCCTACGGCCATCAAACCAGTAATCATCCAGCATTAAAACCAGCTGACCAATGTTCAACTTCTGTTCACTTAAAACCCTTCTTTACCCTTCAAGGTTTAAATAACTACTTCTACCACCAAGATCTGCACACACCAACATCTGCATGCTTCAAGATCTGCACATCCCCCTGAAATGGACAGTGGTGTGCCTGGGCCATGCAAGACCCAAGATCCCACAGCATGTGCCATCTCTTACTTTCATTGAATCTTTGGGTTTTGATTTAGCTTTTTACTCGCATGTGCATTAGGCAACCTTGGTCTGTGTTTCAAGACCATTTGGGATCACGATCTGGATCCAGGATTCTTTACCACTGTGAGATGGGGACAATATTCACAAATTTCCGCTACCTCAAAAAGTTTTGGACTAAAATTGCTGAAACTTTGTGGAAATATTCCACAAAGGGGCCCAAGAACATATGGTTTCATTTTCAAGGTCAAAAGTCAAGGTCACCCAAAGTTTAAAACAAAATGAAAAGATCCCGATCTCTCATCATTGCTGAAATTTTAAAATTCATGTTCTCAGGTATAAACAGTTACTGCTGGTAATTCATCGTCTTTTCCTGTTTTAAATTAAAATACTCACAATAATGGAAACACTACACAAAAATCACACACACGTGTACAATTCATATCACGGCAGATGGTTGTTTTTCTTTTTTTCATTAAACTGAATATATCCGGACTATATATGTATTATCTTTTCATGTGGATTTAATTTTTTAAATAAAAAAAAATGAAACCATATTTTAAAGGTTTTAAAAGCCAATTAAAACCCATTTCTACTCTTTGTGATCTATTAATTTATTATGGAATATGACAACATTGAGTGGTATCTATTGCAGTGTAGTATCGGTACATAGAAAATTTGGGATGGGGGAGGTATGCGCTCTGCTGAGTGCCCTTCTAACTTAATGAATTGATTCTTGGACTGTAATGTAATCAAACAAATGCAACTCAGTGAAATTCTGTTCAACCTCCCTCTCTCTACAGAGTGTGGCCCTTCTGATCAGGTGCAGGCACTCTGATTTCAAACGCATGTAGTCAAAAAGCATGCTGTGCAAATTCTGAGTACGATCTGAACCTTCAAACAGGTCTAAAATTGTTCCGAATTCCTGCAACACCACCAACAACCAGTGATTGGCTGAATGGCTGCAAACATAAAATCCCTGAACGTGATACGCATGCTTTGTCTCCTTTCTTTGCATGTGTCAGCTGGTTATTGTAAGCTATCTGAATTTTAGGACATAATGTACAGTAGCAGAGCGGAGACTGCCTGGGGAGTGCCACTGCAGGTCTACCACAAAAACCACTTAGTTTCTTCTTCTGCTAATGGTGTTCTTTTTTGAGGAAAGGGTAAAAAGCACATGGTTGAATCTTAAAAGGCTCACACTATGAGTCTGAATCCACATTTAGAAATTATACTTTCTTTATTTGCCCCAGAGGTTTCAGAAGTAGAATTTATATGAATGTTTGGTAAAGCTTTAAAGGACAAAAGGATAATAAAATGAGATCCATTTGTATGCATACCTTGAAGGATGAATGACTATGTCCAGGTGAAGGTCTCTGTGGAAGAAAAGTGAAGCAACTTAAGTCTGATAGATGGGCTTCTCATGTTATATGGCACTGCTAATAAACCTATGATCCTTTAATTAACATTCTCAGGATAGTATGCATGCATGCATGCTCTGATGTAAAGTACCAAAACATCAGTCCGATCCCATCTGTTTGACGCTTTGCTCACCTTCTTGTTTTTTGTCTTGTCTGGCTGATGCGCTGTCCTTCGCTCTGGGCCCTTGTCCGCTTTACTAACCTTGGGCAGTTTCGGGGTGTCTGTGTGCCGCTGCGAACGCACAGAGCGAGAAATCTTGGGAGTCTTGGCAGGTGCACAGTACATCTCAAGGCGCTGCAGCTCACAGCTTTGGAAGCAGCACTCGTCCACGATGCCACGTGTCCGCCTTGCACTGGGGCCATAGCCTGGTTTATCTGTTTGAGAAGAACAGCAGGAGGATTTAGACAACTGGAGAGACAGCGCACGTTAACTGGCCATTTTATATGGAGATTTTCTAATCAGAACTAAGCATGGAAGGCCTCCAAAGTTTTGGCTTTTTCTGCAGCGTGGAGGAGTGTGTATGTCGCCTGTAATAAAAGTGATAATCTACAGGGTTTACCCTACAATTATAAGAATTAAGTGCAGCATATAAGCTGAATGAATGGAAAAAAATATTCTTGGAGTTCTCTGCTGTTAGATGATAGTCTCTACTTTGGTTGTCTGCTATTTTCAGTCCATTTATAGGAAGATTTTCAGTCAGTCACTCCTCAAAGTTTTTTATTAACCTGCAGGAGTTCATGAAATCCCATGTAACGACTTTTACTGCCATGCGGGAAATAAATTCTCGACATACAGAGGGCTTTTGGTGTTGGTTGTGTTTTCTTCTAAATGGACTTATCTTCTCTTACATAAGGTGGAAGTTTTATGAGCAGCCAGCCAGCTTGTTTTCTATAGTTGTGACCCAGCAAAGAGAGATGTGGTGCTCAAGGAATCCTGGGGAACATATTCTGGGGCTACATTTTGGGACAGCACATAAGCTAAAGTTATTGTGGCTCTGTGGGATTAATAAATTATTTACTTAATTTAAGTGTTATGTTGTACACTTTACTACACTTTACTAACTAAGGCCCCAAAACCGTGGTTTTTCTGGTTTTCGTGACCTTCCTTACTGTTCTCAGTGGCATCAAGTAGGTGAATAAACAGGTGAATGATTGTCTCTGGGCACTTCCAGTATGCTGCTCTCTTACCAGCTAATGGGTGAAACCTTGGGTGAAGGGTAGCTCAGGTAGGTATGTAAAACGAACCAGAGATTATAAAAGAAAAGAAATCAGAGATTGGACCAAGTTACATCAACTAGTGGAAAAAGGGCAAAACATCTTCTTTATGTGCTTTGAGGATGGTCGCGTACAGCAACCCCTGCCAAATAAAGTCATTGTTAAAATTTTGATGTTAGCTAAGAAGCAAAATACAAATAATCTTGTAATGAAATATACATAGACCCAAAAACATTTAGCCACAAACTATTTTTTTTAATAAACTAATGAAACTACTGTAAGCTCAAACAGCTACTTGTGTGCAGCTTACAGAATCGGGTAATGGTAAAAAAAATAAAAATAAAAAATCCTTTTAGTCAACACAATTGGTGACTGTTGCTCTGAAAAAAGGGACTCAATGATCCAAAATTTACTTTGCATTTCACCTGTCCTCAATATTGTAAGCTACATATGGACTGTGTAGGTTTACTTCAGTAAGAAATTTGCATTTGTTTACATGAGCTAGCATAAAAAGGCTACATGGTGTTATTTCGGTTGCTGACTGGACTTGAGGAAAAACCCAATTTTGTTTGATTTCCACGCTTTGTACATATAATTCCATTTATTCTAAAGATATGCTTATATGAAAAGTCAGCCAGAAACAACATTTTCAATCAGTTAACAAAACTACACAGCTAAATTTGCTACATTCTTACAGATGAAAATATGTTAATGGTACATGTACTTTTGACCAACAAAATCAATGTTGGCTGCTTTAGTTTACCTATTTCTAAAATAAAGGGAACATTGATTTGAAATTTACTGTATAATTTAAGTGGCAAATTTGCCCTCATGCTTTTGACCTGTACAGGTTTAGCTGAATCAGCCAAACTTATTATCAAAAATGTTGACGTTAGTTAGTTAGTAAGAAAAACAGGAACAATTTTGTTTCATGATTTCCATGCTTTCTACATATAATTTCATATATTTTAAATATATACACATACAAAACGCCAGCCAGAAACAACACTTTTAATAAGCTACATGTGTACAGCTGACAAAACACTATCATTTTGGCCAACAAAATCAGTGCCACTACAAATAAAGCCTTGCTTTGTGTACTTTTTCCCAAAATAAAGGAACACATTGATTTGAAATTTACTACATATTAAGTGGCAAATTGGCCCTCATATTGTAAACTGCATATGAACTGTGCAGTTTAGCACACAAGTCAGTTTTGAGTCTACAAATCAGGTTGTTTTCCCTCTCTTATGCTTCATATTTCTTAGCAGAATTAATCAAAGAAGTTGTGGCAATGGCCAGACGCCATGCTCGTAATAAAGCTGTGATAACAGCCAGGTCACAAGTCTGATTTTTTTTTTCTGCATATGTATATATGTGAACAGCTTTAAAGACATTGATTTCTTCCATGTAAAATTTACAACATATCACATTGCGCACTGTGGACCCATTTTGGCAGCTGCATCAATGTAAAAAACATGATATTTTGGAGGGGGGGGGGGGGGGCCAGTCACCCAAAGTGTGTCAATATCCCGCGCCGCCCTGTTGGCCACAGTCTCTTTTACGCAGTCCAGCGAGGCCAAGCCACAAGTCCCCTGGGCCCGATCCACCTGCAGAAACATCCAGGCAGGCTTTTAGGACCACACCACCATTGGCTAGGTCCCACTGTTCATTCACATTTTCATTTGGCAGAAGCACCCTGGAGGCTCGTTCAAATAACACAGATTTTGAGGATGGAGACATGATGCATGCTCACTGCATGAAGTAAAGAAGCAAAGTCATGGCTAGCAAAGGTGTTTTGAATATTTAGGTTTTGTTGTTTTTTGTTCTTTTTTTTTTGAGTCCAAATAAATATATCTCAAGGCATGAAGATTTTTGAGTCAATGACCGCATTTAGTTGCAATGATGCCAGTTCTCACTTCCTCTTTTAACTCCCTAACCCCCAAGAACCCACCCTCTTTGGTGGCTTTTAGTAAAACCCAGACTCCCCATTTACAATTCCCTACTTACCTTGAACAATATAGCCCTGATGGGCTTTTCCCTGTTACCAAATGAAATAATAATAATTTAATATGGCATTTACAAGGAGGAAATGCCTTTCCCTCTCAGAGTTAATAGCTCTTGGCTCAGAAGTCTGCCAGTGCTGACAAAGTGCATTAACTTCTGCTCTCTGTCTGCCTTGTCCTGACAACGTTATTTTGAACAGAGAGCAGCTTTCATTCAGAAACAGAAGCATCTTTCTCCTCGGACCCCCAGGCACAAAGCAGAGTGGAGGCTAACGGAGGTGTGAATGAAGGGGAGGAGATGGGAGGCGAGAGGAAGGCTTTCGTGTTGCTCATCAGGTAGTAGGATGCTAAAAAAAACCCTTGTGCACCTGCATTATTTAAGAAACAGAAGAACTGGATTTAACCAGATCTCAGACTTCTCAAATAGATGTGAAACAAATGAAACACCTAAACAGCAAAATTTGGAAATTCAAATCTGTATTTTAATACCGTTCAAAAGAAATTCTCTCAGTGCTTGTCCCACAGAGCAGCAGTGGGACAAGCCTGGGCTGTTATATTAACACCTGATGTGAAGACATTTAAAAAGAGAAAAATATGACACTGAGCTCTGGCTGGCGATTATATAATCGCTTCTGAAAGCCAAAAGAGGGGCTGTGCTTCGATGCCTGACCTGTTTTCCAATCCCCCCACCCCAACCAATAAAGCCTTACAAATTAACATCCGCTATTATTCTGAAAACAGTTTGCCACCCTGCTGCACAAACAGCTGGAAGGGACAGGGTAATCAGCTGGTGCCGGTTGTAACATGTAGGATAATCAGCTCAGGCAGGTTGGGGGAAAACACGCATACAATAGTCAGGTCTAAAAGCTTTGGATAAGTGCTATAATCCCCCATAAACAAAGAGTTGTTTTTTGTGACTGTTAAATATGGGTGAACAAACAAGGGTAAGCCGCCCCCCGCCCCACCCCCAGTGTTTCCTGCCTCGTGGCTTTATGGTACTTGAAATGAAGAGGATGCAAAAATGGCACATTATGTCAGGGGTTTTGCCAATTTAGCAAAAGTCAGTCTGAAAACGTAACCAAAAAATACTCACCGCTTATAGGAATAACCTTCAATGGCTTGCTTCTTTGCAGATGATGCCAACCTGTAAGGCTATCGCTAACCAAAGCAGGATATTCTAGTTTCTAATTGTAAAGGGGTGGATTATTGAGAAGATACTGAACACAGAGATTAATGGATAACAACCACCCTAGTCACGAAAATGAAAGGGGGGGTGAGGGGTGGGAGGGGCCTGACACATTGGGCAGCCATATAGATCACATAAGTGGTGAACCTGGGAGCCAAGACCACTGTGCATTGTGCATTGTGCGACTTTGAAAAGCTGTTTCGTTTTGAGATACTTCTTTGAATGTTTCAACATGTTCTGAGGTATTTTCTTTTCTCCATAACTGTGTTAACTTTGGTATAAGTTTTACCAGTTATGAATTGAAAACGACTACAGCCTTTGTCCTCTACAAATTAGCGGCTTACACAGTTTCAGAACCATCTTTCGAGTGTTTTATAAAGGCCAGTCATTGCTTTTGTGTGTTTGCACGTATAAATCGTATCACTGGCCAAGACCTTGAGGACCCCTGTACATGCATCAGCTCACAATCCAAAATCTGAGATCATGTGGACTAGCTGCACTGCATTCACGCCAATTAAAAGTCAACTGAAGGCTTGTTTTGTGCATCATTTGTACTTTAATGACATATTGCACGACCTTGATCCTGTTCTTGTTTTGCATCTGCACACGCCATTTTTTTTCTTTTTGACTTTATCCTGTTGTCCAGCCAAACACAGCAAACTAAGCAGCTCTTCTTCCTCTGTCAGGAGGTCCACATTATAGCTTCTAGTGAGCATGTGTGGAACGCGTCCGCATAGACTTAACCCCGATTAAATATATATAGAAGTGCTGTTTTAAGTCTACAGCTGGCTGCAGGAAAAAACACAAACTGACCTTTGAGGTGGAGTACTTCTCCACCTTGGATGTCACTCTGTCAGCATCCTTTTTAACCGAAGGCTGTGCCATCATTTCGACCATCCCCAGTCTATGACTTGTTAGTTTTTCACGAAGTCTTTCATCTGATGCCACTGCACGACTCTTTGAAACATCTTTGATTTGGTATTTGACAGGTTCGGCATGCATAGCATTCATTCCTCTAAGGAGTAGCACTGGAGAGAGATGGCTCGATTCCCCCATTCCAGAGTGGCACAGAAAGCATCTGAGTTTTACAGCTTGGTCATGGTCAATAAAAGCCAGTGGATTCTTGGAGCCAGTGCACTACTCCTCCTGCAAAGTGTCAGGGAGTTTACGGCTGGGCAGGGACTATAAGAGCCGCTTTAAGTACCAGAAACTATCTTTTTATCATTGGTACCACAAGAAGTTTATGGCTTGTGAGAATTTGAACCCAATCCAAATGCATTATGAATCTTAAAAGATAAAGCAGGGTTTATTCAGGCCATATTTTCTTGGCAACATTTTACAACAACTTTCAGAAATGACAAATGTATAGTAATTAAGTATATTATAGTGAAAAGGCGAATTCTGTTTAGTCCCAGAGTGTCTTCAAATCACTCGAGTCTCAACTTCACGTCACGTACAGAGGATGCATGCCTGTCCTTTTCATGAGATACCTCTTTGTTCCTCTGGGCAGTATTTCACAGCGGGGGGTTAGAGATTTTTAGTTTCAGGTCCTCATGGGAAAACGACACCTTTTCACAGTGATGGAGAAGACACAGGAGGGCTTTCTTCAGGCCTCAGCGCCTTCCGCCGTGCGCTCAGGTCCAGTGTAAAACTATGGCAGGAGGGGAGGGTGGAGGGTGCTCTGATCATCCTGTAATCCACATAATCCCCTGCTGCTGAGGGACGAGGCCTCGCCATGCGTGTGTTTGAGCGTGCGCGTGTGCGCGTATGCGCATGTGACATGCTGTTTACAATTCTACCTCTTTCTCCAGCTCTATTGGCTCTGAATAAAACTGACAGGGATAGAGACTGAAGAGGAAGTCCTATCATATCCTCCACCTTCAACTCACCTGAGCACACTGCATTTTGTATTTGGGTACTTTGGGCACTTTTCTTTTTGGGTATTTGTGCACCAACAATGGGCTCTTGGCCAAAAAAGATGGATTATTTCATCTTCTTTGCAGACGTTATGCAGAAATCTTACACGGTATGATTAAATATCCTGTGCTCGCTCTAAAAGAACTGAATATTTCAGCATGAACTAAAAGTGACTTAGAGCACGGAGCTACTTAGCGCTCACGCTTCAGCCAAAAAAAGTCCCATAACAGATCTGATTCATGGAATGAACATCTCGGTGAAATCACCCCACAGTCCTGCCTGCTAAAGCATTACAAAGACAACTGAGGATTTCTAGGTCAGGCTAATAATTGGAAAAACTGACTACGGTTGTGGATTTTTTTTTCTCTGTTTCATCGACCGCATTACCTTTTAAAT
Source organism: Cichlasoma orientale (assembly GCA_034780415.1). NCBI lineage: Eukaryota > Metazoa > Chordata > Actinopteri > Cichliformes > Cichlidae > Cichlasoma > Cichlasoma orientale. The sequence continues at coordinate 654,108 of JAVDPK010000658.1, forward strand.
TACCTTTTAAAAACATGAATTTCCACCAACTAATGTTTTCTGTCAGAGTAGGAAATCTGCAGTTTTGAAATACAAGTGTGCTTCACTTCACTGGTGGCATGCTTATGGTGGATTGGCACAAGCACCGCGAGCACACGAAGCCTGCTGTTGTTGCAATACTGTCTCTGCACACATTATCAATCAGAGGGCTGCCAAGTTCAACACGGCCAGACTGGAGGGGAAGAGTTCAGGGAAAGGATCACGCTTCCTTTGGCCAAGCCGTTACTCTGCCGGGTCCTACGGACGACAGAGCCCAAATGGATTCTCCAGATACTTTACTGACTCGAAGCGAAGGGAAAGGAATGACAGTGAGAATATGAGAGAGCGAGAGAAACCAAGGAAGACAGCGAGAAGCATATTTTCCAAGGCACAGCACCCTGCTGCTCAAACCTCATCATCTTTTTCAGAGAAAGGATGGAGTGTTCATGAAATACACCTTTTTTTTAACAGGAAAAAGTAGCATTGATAGATGGATGCTGTGTAGTTCACTGACAGCTCAGTGTAAGGTAATGTGGGAAAGACAATACGCCCCCCCAACACCAGAAAAAGGTCTGTTCCTGTTTAAAAAGCATATTCTGCACGAGGATTCATGAGTTAACATTGGCTTCTGTTCAACACTTTCCCGTGGACAGCAGTAGAAGCCAGCCTCCGAGAAACATTTATTAAACTGCAGTTAAAATCCACTATCAGTAGCCAACCCTTTGTCACATTCCCACATCATCCAGGCTCTGAACACCCTCGTACCTTGTCAAAATCTTAAACATGTCAACAACTTTCAAGCTACAGCTGCAGACATGTCTTGGGAACATTTTAAAAACTAAGAAATGTAATGTTGAGAGAAGCTCTTCGAGAAAAATGACTACAGAAAAAAAAAAAAAAAAAAGATGCCGAAGTCCAAATCCTGTTTACGCAGAATCCAAAATAACAGATGAATTCGAGGCCCGCACTTACTAAAATGTAATGTTTGATCATGTAGCTCATTTTTTTCTGTCTCTGTTTCTCAGCTTAAACCATTTAAGCAAGAAGGTGCTGCGGCCGAGGGAATCCAAAGACCAGAAAGCCTTAACAGGCAGAATGCTGGCAATCGGACCAGCTGTCAAGACCACTTCACAGCACGCGGGTATTGCCAGGAGCATCTGGACGAACACGGCTCGCAGCTTTGCAGTAGCTTGGTGGCTCTCCAAAAAACTTTCTGGCAAATGCCATGCAGAGGCCCTGACGCAGAGAATGATGTGGACTGGTCCTGGAAAAGCTGCATGGAGCAGGATTCGGGGAGAGGAGCAGCAAGGTGCATGTTAATGCTGCTGTCTGCAAAGAAATCTGATTACATTTAAAGAAATTTTTTTGGACTGTTTTATTTCAAAGTCTTAAAATTATTTATTTTGTGGAATCTTTTGGCAATCTCTTGGGGTTATGCAACTCAGACACTTTGTTAAGGTTGGGGAAGGGGGTAAGATTTAACAGTAATGTGTGACCGGTATCACACCTATTCAATTTCCAAACTCTTTCAATCCTCTTTAGCTAAACATTTTTCATTTCTGTGGCACATGTAATTCTCAAGTAGTACTAGTCCAAAGTGCAAACAGCTGCAGATGGAAATAACTCTGCTTTTGACTATAGTGGTCCAGACTGACATGCAACTTAAAAGCCCATGAGGCCACTTATTGCTTCACCTGCTCTAAACAATAAGAGCAGTTTTAAACGCAGAAAAGTAGAAATATATTCACGGAAGTTAGATTTATTATGAGGGATTTATTATGCAAATTCTCCAAGAAAGAAAGTGAACATTGAGGATGAAGTGCAAAGCTTCTGAAGGATTTATGACTGCACGGGACTGAAATATTCAAGCTGTTACATAATGATGTGCTTTGCCCTTGTATACGATGACTCAGATCTCATGTTACGTTCTTACTAACTGCCAGCAGAGGGCGACACCTCTGATTGCAAAAAAAAAAGTCAGATTGTTTAGGAGTGTATGAGAAAATTACCTTCAGCTCCCCTGATCTGTGACCTCAGTAAACACTTTGCTGACGATCAGTACTTAGTGACTGCCACACCAACTCCCCCCTCTTCTGGCCCCTAACTGTCCTTCAGTGTTGAAAAGGTACATTCGTATATTTTCAAACCATTCCAGGTTCAAGTTAAGGTGAAAGAAATCAATTACTGGAAAAGAGAAGAACTGTAAATGCATTATAGATGCTGCTGATCTCCAAGAGAAATCTTATATCTTCTTCTGTTTTTTGAACTGGCAGCTGACAAAGTCTACCACATGTGGAAAATCTTTCATAACTTTGGGAGCGAACCAAACCATTTAAAATGGATTGTTATGACAAAACTGCACAGGAGTCGGAGGGACAATCAATAATTTTAGGAATAAAAAAAATGACTGTTGGTGGAGATGTGATGCTCGTTGAGAACATTTACTGAAATTGGCTTAATTGATGGATGCCAGCCAGAGAAAAGTGAATAATGAGCTTCTAGCCTTGAGCTCTGCGAGAGCCAGCTATACTGCTAATGTACAGTCGCGCTGCTCGTCTCTGACAGACAGATCAGGATACATGTCCTGAGAAACTGTGGCTGCCGGTGGAACATTGCACCTAACCTTCATAGCTCCATATATCCTGTGCTGCTCTGAGCTAGGTTGTACCCTTAATGGAAAAATTGGAGATTTAAATCCTGGTTTCTTGGTCGAGGGTTTTCTTTGGGTGGCTCTCCCTTCTCTGGTGGAAAAAAGAAAAAAAAAAACTTCACTGCAACATTTACTTTCTACCCCTCCTTTTTCTCGGAGATAGCCAAATTCCACTTAAAGCCCTTTCCCTGTGGGCACAACTGCGATTTGCCACCAATAAGAGCTACTTATCATTATTCCACATTTCATCTAACTTTTCTCATTCAGGATTTGCAGCAGTAAAAACAAATGTGCAGGGATGACTGTGAACTTAAAGATAAGAGTGGAGGAGGAATGAATGAAGGAAGAAACGTTAATGCAGGGAAAGCCAAGACGAGATGTCAAACTGGCTGCTCTTTTATTTATGAGCTCGCAGGAGGTGGAGAGCTCTGGGACATATACAGCCAACCTTTATGAATAAATAAAAAGGTGCACTTACTGAAATAAAAGCCTCTCTCTCCACAGACAAACTGCAGCGTGTCGACCAGCTCCGCCCCGCACAGGGTCTCAGGGCCCGCCCCTGTTGCCGTCGGAGTCAGGGTGAGGACGCACAGCAGTAGTGAGAGGGTGTGGCTACAGGAGATACAGCACATCGCACTCTGCGCACAGGGACAGAGAGTATCATCAGAGAAAGAGTTTCTGCAAGCCACCAACTCAAAGTTTAATGCACTCCTGGCCATTTAGCGCATCTGCTTTGACAGTTAGTTGCTCAGTGTCAGTTGCTCATAGGCACATCAGTAGTGGCAATATTACACATGCGCTGTCAAACACAGGGTTTAAAAAGCAGCCAGCTTAAGGTTAGGCATCCAGGATGTTCCATCCGCTAAAAACGCTTAAAAAGGGCAAAGAAACAGATGGTAACTTTACAGGGGTTTGGAGATGTGGAGGAAAATGTATTAAATCCAGACTTGCGCTCGGTGCCAGAGTCAGTCAAACAGGAGGCTGACCAGCCCTGATGCTCCGGAGCGCCTGTGCGTAACCGAGCGGAGCGCGTCCAAATTGAAAACACACTTCCCCCCTTCTTATCATGCCTCCATTCGGCTTCTGTGTAGTCGGTCTTAGCAAGTTAACAACAACCCGCATTAATCAAATTAATTAAATGCAGACTATCCATCATATCTATCACTGACAACCAGTTTAACATTTAAAATGTGCCAAAACCCAGCTGTCAGCGCATTATTAGGCGCAAAAGTGCTTCGACACTCAGAAAGGAGAATAAACGAGCTGCCAGGGGATCTTTCCGATCCAAAATGTGAGATGGAAAAAGACTCTCCCGCCAAAGCCCGCGGAGGAAGCTGACTGAGCCAAATGTACATAATAAAGAGAATAAACACGGGACCTTATCCATCTACATCATAACCGCACAATCCCGACACCCGCGAGTGTTTCTTGATAATCTCTTCTCTCTCTCTCTCCCTCTCTCTCTCTCTCTTTCAACTCGGCAGCGGCATCAGGTTAGATATTTAGCACTTAAATTATGCAGACTCAGCAGTAATTACTTTGAAAGTTGCACAGCTGTATTAGGGCTTTCTGTTGAAAAAGAGCGCCGGGCGCACAGAAGCGCTGAGCACGAAAAATGTCCTCATTCATACCTGCACTGAAAGTCATGCACGATCCATATCAGAGATTTAAAAAAAAAAAAAAATAGTCAATTAAAGCAAAAGGTAGAAAATCTGATTATCTACTAAAAAAAAAAAGAAAAAAGAAATCGCCAGGACATGCAGGAGAGTTGTTCCATAACTGGATGAAAAAGATGAAAATCTGAATAAATCCACACTTATCATGCATTCAAAAGCTTTAAAATAACAAGCGTTAAGAATCCCCTTTTATTGTTACAGTTTAAAGTAGTCAGGGATGCTCTGTGGAAATAGTGAGCAAGTGAAGAATCAAGGTGATAATGTATAGTGTCAAAGGAAATCAGGTAAGTTACCTTGAAGACATCACATAAATGCCACTGAAAGGAAAAAGCGCTAGACATCCCCACGGGTCTCCGCAAGACAAAGCCCGGCGAAAATGAACTTGTTTGAAGTCATTAAAAACGGGGAGAAAGAGGATGAGATGCGGGCAATGTCACATCTCAATATTCCGACTTTGTTCCATTGCGCAGGCTCGTTTTGGAGAAGTGAGATTTAGCGAACAGGAGACGGATTTAGAGAGAAAATCCCTCACATTTATCTACATTACACAGACATTTTCAACAGGAAACAGCTGGGGCAGCATTTGCCTCCTACTCGTCCTAAGTTATTCATTAAGGATTTTGGGCACATATTCAAATAACGTCATTTCTGTTTTTTCTCAGAACGGGATTGAATTTTGATCTCTCTAAGACTTGGTTAGTAGTTCAGATCAGCCCCACCACCACCACCGCCACCACCACCACCACCAGCAGCAGCAGCGGCTCACACTCATACAAACACATTATTTTGCGCCCTGAAAGCTCATGAAGGAGAAGTTAAAGACAAGCTGGCAGTTATGATATGCCTCTTTGCTGTTGTGCGTAATTTGGCACCGCGTAATTGAACAGCAAGACTCTCCACTAGTGGTTTGACTAAATAAATCATTAAAAACACTTTCCCACTTAGTCACCGCAGTGCTCCTAACTTGAAAAACTCATAAATTAAAGCTAAATAAATGTGAACTGGAGTGAAAATGTAAAAATGTGACATTTTTATTACAGTAAGGAGCAAATATGAGCCAGAAAGCCACATGTGAAGCCCCGTTCCCTCTAAACTGAGAGCCACTGTGCAGGGTTTCCTGCCTTTCTGCACACTCTCACTGTATAATCGTGATGTGTGTCTCTGGTTTTCTCTCCCTTCTTGCTGATTTTCACTCACTACAAGTGGGTTCGTCTGCAAATGACATCCGATGCTCCTGTGAACTAGAGTGGAAAAACAAAAAAAAGGAAAAAAAAGAAAAAGAAGAAGAAAAAAGGAAAAACACATGGGGATTTATGATGAAGAAGACATTTATTTCATATCCTTGGAGCTATCGCCTTCTTTACTGGTGCACTGACAGACTCTTGATGCAGGGCCACCCACTGTCATCGTGTTGAAGTTGGGGCCCTGCAGTTGTGTCACAGGAGGGACGAAAAGCGGCAAACGGCGGGCCGAAGCTTCCCAATGAGGCGAGGGCTTAAAGGGAGTTGTTCACAGCAGGGACGGGATATCAACACTGATCCAGTCACTAAACACGAGATCAGTGTTGTGACCCAATCATAAAACAGGACACCAGCGCGTATCCAGGCGTGTGTGTGTGTGTCTGAGCAAGGTTGGTTCCAAAGGGGACTTAAGACACGCAACAGTTAGCGTTGTTTGGGTAAAGTGGGTCAAAACACAAGCACGATCAAATGTCCCGATTTGACACAGGCAGCAGCACTGAAACACACTATGCAGTTCACTCAGAGTGAGGTCTGTCCAACCCGAGGGTCCTTGATGGCGTAAAGACCAATTTTTACCTTGTTTTGATCTCAATGCAGGATTACAGCTCGCAGTCATGTGCAAACTTTTAAAATAGCTGCAGCCTGAAGTGTCACATGTCAAAAATATTAGCAGCCACTCAACTAAATGAGGAATGCTGCTTAATCAGAGCTTAATCTGCTGTTATTAAAGTTGTGTTCTTAAAGGAGAAATACTGAAAAAAAATGTGTCCTACTGCCACACGAATCTGTGTTTATTGCCTGGATTTATTTATTTTTTTTGCACAAATTGCTCACATGGAGTAATTGCTTCTTGTGTGAACTAATCTCAATCTACAGTTACCTGCAGGTTATGTGAAAGGGTCGTGAGTTGGCGTTTGTTCAGTTTAACCGGCCAAGACAAGCCAAAAGTCTCTGATGTTTTTTATTTGTCATATTTTAGTGGCTGACTACATCTGTAGCTGTTCAACAGACACAAGCTGAAGTCCTTAAGATCTCAGACTGCATTGATTTGGTTACACCTCCACCAACAGGTGCAGTTTATTGCAGCAAACACTCATATGTGTTTAGAGCACAGCCAAACAAGCACATTAATCAGAAAGTCTTTCCCCTGCTGGCCTCCATGCTGCACGTGGAGGCCAGCAGGGGGCGACTCTTCCGGTGCCAAATAGAGGTCTCCAAGAAACTACAGTAGAAATCGCCAAAGTCGAAGTCACACAAAACGGATTTTCGCTCTAGTCGGATGGCTTCTGCAGGTCCCGATTTTTCCTAACGCTGACTCCAATAAAAATCATCTCCTAAATCACATCATACAAGTGAGATTTTCACCTACCTCGGTTGAAAAGTCTGGTCCCATTGTAATGTGTTTCCAATTAAATGTGATTGCATAAGTCGGTACACATAGGTGTGAATGAGAGTATGAATGTGAGTGCGAATGCTTGTCTGTCTCTCTGTGTTAGCCCTGCGACAGACTAGCGGCCTGTCCAGGGTGTACCCTGCCTTCGCCCTATGTCAGCTGGGATAGGCTCCAGCCCCCCCGCGACCCTGAAAAGGATAAGCGGAAGCGAATGGATGGATGGATGCATAAGTCGGATGAGTTTAGCGCTAAAGCCCTCCTCAGCTGCCGCCACGCCTACACACACTCACAACGCCTGGAGATCGCTTTAGTGTCTATACGGTCACATAATGTCTGGATTGGCTGCACTGGGCGAATCAGTTCATTTCACTGGAGACAATCATGGCAAGCGCAAGAGTCAAGCGTAAGCTACAAACTCGCACTTACGAGCAAAAATATGAGATCATAAAATTTGCGGAAGCAAATCCAGGGATGAAGCTGCGAAATTCAATATTAGACCCCAAACTGTCTGATATTTTGAAGAATCGGATTTTATCCGACTTACACATAAGACGGATTTCTTACAAGTCGGATAAAATTCCATTTTTTTTTAACCTTTATTTTACCTGGTAAAATGTTTGAGAACCAGTTCTCATTTACAAACATGACCTGGCAATGTCCATGGGCGATTTGAATCCTGGTCCTTTTTCACTCTATTATCAACTATAATTTCCATGATGAAAATCATGGTGTATTTGATAAGACTTGAAACTAGGAAGTGAGACCCGAAACAAGATAGCTAGCTATGGGGAGATCAGAGGCCATTTTCTCATAGACTTCTATACAGTCAGACTTCTTTTTGCAACCAGAGAAGTCACCCCCTGCTGGCCATTAGAGAGAATGCAGGTTTAAGGCACGTCTACGTCCACTTTACTTTTCAGACCCTGAAACTTACTTTATGTAAAGTCTTTGCCTGCTACCGTAGAGAGTATAAAAGATGACTGCAGCTAAGACGTCACCCGAGCAAAAGGTTGATCATGTCCTGACTTATTGTTTTATTCAGTTTGACCCAAAATAAGCCCGTAAGACTGAGCCCGTAAACTCATCAGGAAAGTGTTTACTGAGGTCAAAAAATCCCATAGATTTCTACAGGCTCAAAAGCCTTTTTGAAACCCCAGTTACTGCCCCCTGCAGGTCATTAGAAAGAACGCAGGTCCACATCAGCTTCATTTTTCAAACCCTACAACCATCTTTTACATACAGTGTTTGCTTAGTGCAGCTCTCATACAGTGTCAGGAGAGTGCCTAGTAAAGATTTAGGGGAGATGTCCATAGATATTATTATATTATGCACAGGTCTGAGCCTATCATGGGGACTGATGGACTCTACCACTTTAATGCCTATTGCAGACAAAATAAAATTCAGAAAAATTAAGGCCGACTATAAAAATTTCTTTAGTTTTCTTTTAAAAAGAAAGGTCTTTATTGGTACTGGCTTCTAAAATGTGAAATATGACTGTAAATTTAAATGTGACAGCTTGGATTCTGGTGGACTTAGGATGGCAATTTTTCTCAGCTGATTAATGGCTAAAGATATTAAACTTAATTGCGGCTCTACTTTACACCATTCACAATCCAGCTAAATGCACATTCAAGGACTCTCAGTGCATTAAATAACACATTTGCACTGCCAAACGTTAGCTTGATGAACTGTCTTTAAGCGCTGACCTAACTTTAGGTAAATGTGTGACCTGACTTTTCTTCCTCTCAAGACAGCAGCTTGGAGATGTAAACCGAGCACCGTCTCCATTTGCAGGAGCTGCTGATTCAACGTGGAATATGATGACGATGATGATGATGATGATGATAATGGTGGTGGTCATGCTCCTCTCCTTAGAAGGACAAAGCTGCTTTGAAGCCAGAGGACGACCTTGTTAGCATCAGTTCAGGGACGCGGCCGGTCACTGATGCCCATAAGCCTCTCTGCTGATAGCTGATCTTAGATGTGAAATCTCATCTTTCACTGCCTGCTGACATAAAACACACACACACAAGCTAGCGTGTAAATGCTTCATCACAGACTTTCCTGTTATCACTGTGGCTGCGGTCTGGCAGTATTGATGACGGGCTTGTGCAGTACATCTGCTGATGCATCAGTAGGAAGAAGAAGAGGAGGAAGGGGGAGTCAGGGGGCTGACCTTGCCTTGCTCTCTGTTTCTAATGCCCGGGTCTTTGAGCTGCCTTGGTGCCAGGTTTCTCTCCCTCTCCCTCTCCCTCACTCCTTCTCTTTTCTCTTTGGTTGCAAGACTTTTGAATCCCCTCATCCACCATCTCCCCCCCACAGCCTTGTCTAAGGAGACGTCCGCCCCAGTGAACTCATTGACCAGGGAAAAGCTTGTTTTTACTCCCTTCTGGTGTAGGAAGGAGACAGCACTCGCTGCAAAGAGTGTCCATCTGTGCAGGAATTTTGATCAAGA
>JAVDPK010000658.1:671706-695651 GCA_034780415.1 Cichlasoma orientale
AATATTATCGTTAATCGCAATAATTTCTGAGACAATTAATCGATTAGCAAAATTTGTTATCGTGACAGGCCTAGTCAAGAAATCGTTATTAAGGAAAGGAAAGGCTGAGTTATGCGAAATTACCATGCAATAACACCTGGAAAACATCTGATTGGCAGCTGCTTCATTTCTCAGCATGATAATGCTCCCAAACACACTGCCAATTCAGTAAAAGCATACCTGCATAGAAAAACACACAGTGGAACACTATCAGTCATGGATTGACCTCCCCAGAGCCTGGACCACAACATTATTAAAGCAGTGTGGGATCATCTGAAGGCAGCCAACATCCACGGAAGAACTTTGAATGTCCTTCAAGAAGCCTGGCGAACTATTCCTGAAGACTGCTTAAAGAAATTACATGAATGCTGCCTAAGAGAGTTCAGACTGTGTTAAAGAATAAAGGTGGTCATACCAAATGTTGCTCTTCAAGCTTGTTGAAATTGTACAGCCTATTCTAACCTTATCTGGTTTTGCCAAACAATTAGCATAACAGCCAGTGGAGAGCACTACATTAATCTAGTGCAACATTACGACCTCACCCTCCCTGTTGCAATCACTAGTCTGAAGGAAATGGTTCAACATCATTGTGTATTCCTGCACTTGAAGTGCTGTCTTCAGAGGTGGAAAGCTCCAGATCTCCCAACTACTTTGTAATTGAGCATGATTTCTATCTGGGAGTTGACCACTGTTTGCTGTTCTTCCACATCTGCCCCTTCATCTGTAATTTCCTCATCTTCTGGTGTTAGACTCAGGGACTTAATCCACTTTCAATCTCAAGCAGTGCAGAGATCTTTTGGACGCAAAATCAAAGCAGTTGTTTCTTCACATTCGGTTGATATTTTTAGTACATTTTGGAAGGCTGCAAATTTCAATTTTCAATGAGTACCTTTTTAATATTTTAAAAATATTTTCCAGATGCACCTCTTCTGTTGCCATCTCTTCGCCTCTTCATACCCCCTCTGCGCCTGGTGTCTGCGGCCATGTGGCATGTCGTGCAGAGGGGAAGCGTGCAGGATTACGGGATGGTGGAGGAGTTCATCAGCACGGTTACAGAAATCGTGCCCGACCTGTTGAACGCAGATCAGAAAGCTCAGCTCCTCCTGGGACTCAGAGCACGGGTAAGTTCTTGCAGAAGTATGGCTGCCATAACAAAGCATGAAAACCTCGTGGCAGGGTTTTTCCCTCAGAGAGTAATTTTTGGGGCTCCTGATTGCATGCATGCTGACTGTTTACTGCCACGTGCAGTCTGATCCAGGAAAATCCCAGCTGTAGTTGGACTTTATTTACATTTTTTAATGTTTTATGATTGTTGTTTCAGGTGGTCCTTGAATTGTGTCGGGCCGAGCAGATAACAGACAGAGAAACCGTTGAGATGCACCTGAACAGGATCAAGGCCCTCGTGTCCACTTGGGCAGCACAGGTTAGATTCTTTAAAAAGGGGGGGGGGGGGGGGAGGCCCCCCGCCTGGTCATGTTTTCCATCCAGTAAGTTTTCTTTTTATGCTTAAACTGCAAGCTTTACATGTTTTTTTCCCCCTCCTCAGCCGTGTTTTGCAGACGTAGAGTTTCCAGAGTCAAATTTTGTGGATCAGGTTGAATTGTTGTTGAAGGACCCTGAAGAGAAGGAGAAGTTCTTCCAGGTTTGTAACTTCATGCACTGTTAAACTCATGTATCCTATGTAGTCATAGTTAACAAATATATAATATGCAATTTGTTTCTGCCCCCTCAGGATGTTTTCCCTACTGACTTTGGGCCTGAATATGACAGTGCTATACAGGTTTTAATGCTGGATTTCCTGTCCAGACTGGAGAAGCTTCTTCCAGTTCCAGATGTTCAACAGGTACTAGAATGAGTGAGGGGAAGGTGGCCTTTTCAGCACCGGTCAGCTCCTCTAAAACATTAGACAGCTCCTCTAGGCAGTAATTTTTTTTTTTTTTTTAAACTATGCTTGAGTCCAGTTTGCATTAAAAAAATTACTTCTTTCTCTTTCAGAAGTTGGTCAAATTTGAACATTTAGTGAGGGTTAAATGTGCTTAGTCTTAAGGGGGAAGAACCATATCCTGCAGCATTGTGTATCTCAAATCTAAAGAGGGTTTATAATAAGTACTTGTCCTCAGCTCACTTTATTTCCTTTTATTTATGTTTTTGAATCTCTTCTATAGACTGCATCCATGCTCAGCGCTGTCCCTTCAGCTCTGGAGGAGTGTGCACACTCAGTTCCTGACCTGCAGCACCTAAAAACCGTTCTCCAGTACCACACAACACTGGGACATTTTGACTTGAATGGTGAGTCTCGTGTTAGATGCAGGTCGTTGTCGGCATTATCTCAGCTCTGTCAAATGACGAATATGGATTTAACAACAGTTTATCTGCAGCAGCCAGTAATCTGTGGGTGTTCTCTGCATTTTCTTCACCACTAAGCATGTGACGTAAATTTGTCCGCCACTTCTGACCTATGACAATCATGGTGATAATGCAGGATCAAGCGAATAAGGTCCCAGTCACACAGGCCTACAGACCTATCAGTGACCATCTGGCAACCATCCCTGTTGGGAAAAAATGTGTATTCCCCAACATGTTGGTTTAAAAACCTCCTTGTGATTGCTTTCAGCATATTGCTGAAGTTGTAGTTTGAATGGAATTGGTCTACACTGTCCAGCTTCTTCAAAGTAGAAGTTGTACCCTTTGAAACATTTTGGCTGCAGCTCTGAGGCACAACTTCTACTTTGAAGGAGGACCTTCGCCATTTTGGGTTTTTGTTGCACTTTCTCAAGTTTTAACACTACTGGGCTGGTAGTTGGCGAGTATTTGCAGACAAATGTGAAAGACTACAGGCAACCGTGGCAATCAGTAGGAGGTTTTTGGTACAGCACTTTCTCTGTAATGGATCTCACCCAACAAGAGCCAGCAGTCTCCAGGAAACAATCAAAACCAGTCTCAATGTGCTCATGATGTCACATGAAAAACCTCAATAAACTAATTTCAGCTAAGTAATGTTTTTTTTTTTTGTTTTTTTTTAAAAAAAAAGCTTGAGCTCAGCTCAGTCACCATAGTTTGAAGCACACACAGAAGCTTCACACAGTAACGTAGTGTAATTAAAAAGCAAGCACACGTGGAATACGTTAGAGGAGATGGGCGGTACGGCAGTTCATTTTAAGTTAAATTTCCTTCCATCCATTTTCTTCTGTTTATCCCATTTAGAGTTGTAGGGGCGGGGCTGGAGCCTACCCAGCAGTCACAGGGAGGTGGGGTACACCCTGGACAGATCTCCAGTCTGTCGCACGGCTAACACAGAGATATACAACCATTCACGGCCAATTTAGAATCATCAGTTAACCTAAGCCCGTGCAGGTCTTTGGACTGTGGAAGGAAGCTGGAAAATCCACACAGACACCGGGAGAACATGCAGACTTCTTACAAAAAGGCCTCAAAACCAGAACGCGACAATGCCGGCCACCGCACCACCATTTTGCCCAAGTTCCCCAGTCAGATTTGCTTTTAACCTGAAGACCTAATTTTGAGATTTGACTGAAAGTCCCTAAAAAGGTGGATTTTAAAAAGTCCTCAAACCTGGTGCAGATACTAAAAAAAGATGAAGATTAAATGGTTCATGTCAGTTAAAGAAATCTACCAAATAATTATGTATGCTGTTAACTTTTTTTTTTTTTTGTTTCCCACACAGTGCTTGTTCAGTTATATTAATGACCATCCAAATATATTTTATGAATCTTTGTGTTCATCTGTGGACATTCCCCTTGCTCTTATTTTTAAGTTTAGAAGTTGCTAACCAGTTAGCATCAGCCCCTCTTATCTCATGTGTCCCCACCAGCTGATGGACAATTTAGCGGTGGCAGCCCATGATGCCATTCGGGTGCTCTTGAGAGAGTTTCTCCTGTTGTGGTCAAACGGCCTCCAACTCCACAATCTTGGACTACTGCTCTAACCAGATCCTGCAGCAGGTGGTTTGTGGCTCTTGTGCTGCTACATCGAATTCAGTGAGGCTGCAGAGCAAAATGAATGGTGGATTTGTGGTCCCTGTGTGGGAGTTATTTATTGTCGCAAGTACACTGCTCAAAAAAATTAAGGGAATACTCAGATTATCACAGTATAACCCAAAGTCTGCTAAACTTCAGGGATATCAATCTGTCCAGTTAAGGAGCAGAAACCACTGTGGCTCCATATTTCCCATTTTGGTATAAATGAAAGTGACAACAGGTGCACTGGAGAGGCAACAACAAAACAATCCCCAAAAAGGGAATGGCTTAGCAGGTGGTGGTCACAGATAATTGCTGTCACTGTGTCCCTCCTGACTGATTTAAAAAAATATCTCTGGTTTTGCTTTTTGTTTGTGTACCTGCAGGCCATTCAGGGTGCAGGAACATTTTACCAGCAAATTCATATTACACATAACACTACCATGAACAAACCTTTGCCTTTGGGCTTCAACACATTGATGGCGCTAATGGGATTCCTCTTTCTCCTACAGATGAAACTCAGGCCATTCCATCTTCCTTTGGGAATTGCATCCTCTCCTCGCTGTCCCTTCCTCAGCTGGAGAAGGTTGTGATCGATCCAGACCAAATACAGTTACAGCCCACATCAGAGCAGCTGGAAGGCTGCATGACAGTCCAGGTAGAAGGTGAAACTGTGACACTGCTGGACTACATCCAGATTGAACAGCCGCCCAGTCTGGTTGATGATCAAGAAGACAATGTAATAAATGAGGAGGAAATGGCAGAAGATGCAACACAAGAGGAAGCAGGTGATGCCTTAAAGCCAGCTTCTTTTCAACCGCTTAAACAAAGCAAAAGACTAGAGCTGAAGAGAAGAGCCTTAAAAGAAGATAAAGACTCAGTGACGGCTAAGAGGCAAAGGAAAAAATACCCCAACAATAAAACATGTCCAGTGTGCAGTAAGACTTTCCTGCGAGCTGCGGCGATGAGGCGGCACCAAGAAATTCATGATGCAAACCGGGACCTCAAGTACAAGTGCACCAGCTGCGACAAACGATTCAGGGACCATTACGACATGAACAGGCACACCATGCGCGTCCACGAAAGGGGGGAGGTGTACAACAGCGGTAAAGAGGAGGACTCAGGGGATCCGAGCACTTCGGAGATGTCAGAAGACAAAAACTGTTCTCTATGTGGCAAGTATTTTGCTCGCCGAGTGGACATGGAGCGGCACATGAAGTCCCACTCAGAGGACCGCCCGTACAAGTGTGCTTTCTGTGAGAAGAAATTCAAGAATCCTTATGTTTTAAAGAGACACCAGAAGGAGATTTGTAAGAGCAGAGAGCAGAAGAAGCTAAAGAGGAAAGAGACGCAGCGCTCGAACGTGCAGCCAGCTTCAGAGGTGTCAATGGAGGGTAAAGTCTGCCCCATCTGCAGCAGGATCCTCCCCTGCACTGCAGACATTGCAAAGCATTTACGATCCCACTCCGAAGAGCGTCCCTTTATTTGCATCACATGCGAGAAAGGCTTCAAGTACAAAGACACGTTAAAGAAGCATCAGATTATTCATGGTCACGAGGGCATCAGGGAGGAGCAGAGCAAGACGGTGGAGCAGATTTTGGCTGAAGCCGAAATGTTGCCGCAGAACAGCGGTGAGACTGGAGACACCGATAAACAGGAAAGTAATCCAGACACGTCTGAGGAGTCCCTCTCAATGCCTGTGCAAAAAGTGGCCAAAAAAGGCTTTAAAGTGTGCCCGGTCTGTTCTCGAGCGTTTGACAGCATCAAAACCCTGAACAGACACATTCAGTGTCACACAGACGATCGGCCGTATCACTGCGTCCACTGCAAGAAGCGCTTCAAACACATGCACGGCCTCAAAAGACATCAGATTTACGCCATCTGTCACAAGAAAACCAGCCGGTTCTTGTGGAAAAAAGAGAGGGCGGGACCGAGCCAAAGCGACACGAGCAGCATCGACCCCCAGCAGGGGCCCCCGTTGAAGATCCCAGTGTGGTGTTCAAACTGCGGCAAGCACTTTGAATACCTGTCCGCTTTGAAGGACCACCAAGAGAACGTTTGCAAGCTGGAAGTCAGAGAAATCATGAAGTGTGACGACTGCGGGAAAGAATTTAAGAGCATGACCATGCTCAAGGTGCACCAGAGGATTCACGATCCCCTGTACTGTAAAGAGTGCGGGAAGATTCTGGCAAACGAGCCCGCTTTTGAGAGGCACAAGCTGATGCACAGACCAATGCAGTGCACAATGTGCGACAAGACTTTCACTCTACTGAGACGCTTGAGGGAGCACTACGAGAAGCAGCACAACTTCACCGGGCCGTATCCCTGTCCGCAATGTGACAAAACCTTCATCCAGCTGTCCTACCTCGCCATTCATCAGAGAATCCACAAAGGAGAGTTCCCTTACATTTGTAACATGTGCCCGGAGAAGTTCAGGTCCTCAAACTGTCTGACGGTGCATCAGCGGAAACACACTGGGGAGAAACCCTTCCTGTGCTGGCAGTGCGGGAAGTGCTACCGCTCAGCTTCGGAGCTCACGGTCCACATGGGAACACACTCGGAGGAAAGACCCTGGACCTGCACGCAGTGCGACATGGCTTATCGCACCAAGTTGCAGCTCACTAACCATGTGGAGCAAGTCCACATCGGCGTCAGGTACCCCTGCAACAGCTGCGGGAAGCAGTTCATGAAGGAGACGTCGCTGAAGAGACACGAGCTTATCCACACGGGAGAGAGGCCGCACCAGTGCACCGTGTGCGGAAAGACCTTCCTGACCGCCAACGAGCTCAGGCTCCACAACAGGTATCACACCGGGGAGCGCCCGTACAAGTGCGAAGTGTGCGGCAAAGCCTTCATCCAGTCAGGCTACTTGAAGTCGCACATGCGCATCCACACAGGAGAGAAGCCATTTAGATGTGACATATGTGACAAAGGGTTCAGGTTGTCTTATCACATGAAGAAACACAGGCGGACTCACGCCGGGAAGCCAAAGAGCTACGTATGCAAGGAGTGCGGGTTAGCGTTCCTCCAAAAAAAATCCCTTTGTGAACACTCGCTCACTCACGAGTTTAAAGTGGAGTCAACTTTCACAGAGGAAGTGAGAATAGAGTTTCAGTAGAAATCCAAATGTCTCTACGAGATGTTCAGGCGTCACCAAAAACACAGACCGGTTTGAACGGTGGTGTTTTTGTTGCTTCGTGCTCATTCGGGTGTTCTGAAGAACATATCGGTGATCTGTAAGGCATGTGTATTAGAAACCAATGAACATTTTCTGCTTATGAGTCTTTCTGCAATAATAATAATAAAAACCTTGAATTTTACCATCTCTTAATTTTGTTTTTAGAATAAATGCTTAACTTTTGAAATCATGAATCTATTTTATTGTCCAGTAAATTGGGGTTTAGACCAGGGGTGTGAAACATGTGGCCTCGTACCTAAAACCAGCCCACCAAAGGCTCCAGTTAGGTCCACTGGATGGCTTTGCAAAGTAAAAAAATTGCAATAAAATTCTTAATCATTCCATTCATTTTTAATAAACTGCATTTCTATTCCTGGTGTGATTTCAACTTTGCTATGCAGGAGTGAAAATGTAGTTATAAATATTTTTGACAGGTGGTTTGAATCAAAAAATTTGAGCCACTTGCTTTTTTGCTGTGGTCTTTAAAATGAAATGCTATAAAGTCTTATTTTGTCCCTGATGTGTCAGTGATGGTCTCTACTGGGTCATTTGAAGAAAAGGGGGAGATGCTACCAGAACGAGTTCATAATTGGCATGGGCGGATGGCTCAAAGCTGTGACCACGTGGTGGCAAAGTTTTGGCTCCCCACTGAGTCTATGCCCCATGTATTTCTAGTAATTTTGGTGACAGATGGACCAGATGACGCAATATCGGTGCATCCGTCCGGTTTTGGTTATTGTAGACAGCCAAGCCCAGCTAAAGCTCAGTCTACATGTGTCTCTCAAACCCCCTCTTTTTAAGGGTGCTCTTCTTTGCCTTTTCATACAGTTCAAATTCTGAGGTACCGAGTCTTCTAATAAATCTTGAGAAGGAAGCACCAAGTTACCAAGAGCACGACTGAAGGCCTTTATAAAAAAGGTGTCTCCCCAGTGTGTCTCCCCAGAAAAGCTCTTGGATGCTGCAGTGGCCTCAGAAGGTACATCCTTTGATGAAGCTGTTCTGAGGCACCTTAAACTCAACCTTGGTGTCTTCCTCAGTCCTTCCTCAGTCCTCAGTTGTAAGGTTCTTCTCAGCAGTATGAAAAGTTTTAACAAGCCCTTCAGGTCATGCTTTAAGGGCAACAGTAAAGTCTAAATTACCATCTTGACTTTTTTTTTCCCACTGTTGGGCTTCTTTTAAAATTTTGAGGCATTTAATCATTTATCAAAAAAAAAAAGGAGAGTCCCAAAAAATCTAAAACTTAAGTTCATAAATCTCAAAAAGTCATATTGTGACATAAGAGTAAAAAAATCAGAAACTGAATCATGTTCTAAAAAACACATTTTTCTCTTCCGTCAGAAATAAACTGCACTGTGGGCGATGAGATTAGATAACCTACCTGCTTGAGAGTGTTGGCTTGGTTTGATGTGAAGCAGCTTCTCTTAAATAATGGACATATTTATGTCATCTTCCACTTCAGCTGCCTTCCGCGGTCTTTCCACAGAAGTAATTACTTCTGAAACGTAACGTGGAAGACAAGAGCAAAACTACAAAAAAAAAAAGTTTCACTGTCCACGAGAAGATGAAAGCAAGGGGGTTCTCGGTTCACATTAAAGCACTTCCTTCTGGATCAAAGTGGCTAAAAACATTCCAGAAATGAAGCCAAATAAAACCAGAGAGCTTTACATGATTTAAACTGTGGTCTTTTATTAGCTGTCCACAAAAGCATGTCATGGAACGACAGAAACTGCAGCACGAGTGTAACATTCCTTTTTGTTGTTATACTCCACCACATCCCTGCTTCTCACACCATGTATAATTTATATTTCATATATATATATTTTGTACAATATACATGTTCTCATCAAAGGAAAAAAAAAAAAATAGCAAAAGTTCATCCTGTCCCCTCGGTGGATGTGAAATCTAGCGACTACCCCCATGCATGTTTCCACTGCGTCTAGGAGAAGTGGCATTTATTAGGAACAAGTACGCAGGCAAATAAATGCTGGGACAAATAAAGGGGAGAGTCTTGGTAGACGAAGCTGGTGTACAGAGCACATTCTCAACGACATTAAACAAGAAGAGCCATGCGAACCGACACTTTACAGCTTGGACCCAGTTTGGAATCAAAAGCGCCAGTACGGGGGCAAGCTAAAGTTAGTCTTTTGCTAATGGTGAAACATTAAGACTAATAAAAAAGTATTTTGGCTTATTTTCTCTATTCTAATGTTAAAGCCATATATGTTTTTTTTTTTTTAAATCACAATAAGACTTGAACTTAAGCTCACAGTTGAAATACTAATGCTTTTGATTGAGAGAGAGAGAGAGGCTACAGTAACACTGGCACGGAAAGTGCTTGACATCATTATGAACCTTTTCACCTCTGCGGAGACAAAACGGTTTGCATCTTTAAGTTACGTTTCACATTTAAGAAGCGAGTTTCCATTCAAACGTGGGCGTGTGTGTGATGAGTCAGTAACACAACTGTCAGCTTCTTCAAAGCATTCAGGGTGAAATCAACACCGCGGTGGCAAAGAAATACATCGAAGGCGGTCACAAAAGAGACAGAAATAATATTCGTATATATCCAGCCTTTTCTTTTTCAGTCACTCGTGTATCTTTATGAGTCTTTCAGCTTTACTGTAATACAATCTAATGGAAATATTGCTTGATTTGACCTTTTTATATATATTCTTTTCCCCTTTTGTAAAACAAAATATCTGGAATGTAAAATAAAATATATCGTGCTGCGTATGTAGGTAAGAAAATAAAGCTGTAGGATAATATCTGTATTTTCTCTTCTGTAGCTATTTACAGAACTCGTGTGTATATATGCCTATATATCTCTCTTAAAATGAATCGGTGGGCCCAAAACAAATACTTAAATATTTCAGAGTGTGCTACAGTGTTTTAAGTGATATCTTCTCTTATCTGGAGGTACAGTCTGATTACAGGAGGAACAACCACCACAGAGTATGAGGACACTTGAAAGATGTTTGCATTGTTAGCCAAAGTGAAGCATCTGTTGTTGTTTTTTTGGCTTCTTGCTGGACTGGAAACATTGCACGTTTGCTGCATTGTTACATTCATAAAATATACTGTGTGTATATATATATATATATATATATACTATGTGATTTCCTCAAAGGGAGAGAGGTAATGGTTACGTCGCTGCATGAGGTTTGTGAGCTTTTTTTTTTTTGAGCATCAGAGCTGACAGTCCAGCGCTGTTGCTGCTGAAAATCAGGGGACTGCTTTAACATTTGGTCCTTTTAGAACTGATACATGTTATTTAATGCACACCTGGCGGGCAGGTAAATGCAATCACAGGGAGCAAAAGGCTGAATTATTGCACACTTTGAGCACTGAGTTTAGAATCGCCATGGAATTATTTGGGAGCAAATTAAGAAAATTCACTTTTCACAGACTCAGCAACGTGCTGGAAATGCTCCTCTGAGCTTTTGCTTCATACCGGCATGATAACGTCACACAGTTGCTGCGGATTTATCAGCTGCACGTCCATGATGTGAAACTCTTGTTCCACCACATCCCAAAGGTGCTCTATTGGATTGATATCTGGTGACTGTGGAGGCCGTTTGAGTGCAGTGAACTCACTGTCATGTTCAAGAAAGCAGTTTGAGATGATTTGATCTTTGTGCCACGGTGTGTTATCCTGCTGGAAGCAGCCATCAGAAGATGGGTGCACTGTGGTCATAAAGGGATGAATGCGGTCAGCAACAATACTCAGGCAGGCTGTGGGGTTTAAATGATTCTGAGTTGGTACTACGGGGCCCAAAATGTGCCAAGAAAACACGGTTACACCAACTGTTGATACGAGGAAGGATGGATCAATGTTTTCGTGTTGTTTACACCAAATTCTGACCCTACCATCTGAATGTGACAGCAGGTTGAACAGGTGTACCTATTAAAGTGGCTGGTCTGCATTTACCCCATTTACGCTTGCAAGTAACACATGAGAAACCGCATGTAAATGCAGAGCGCAAACACGCACAGAGCCTGAGCCACACGTTTGGAGTTCTTTACACAAAAGCTTCAGGGAGCAGCAGTAACAATAGCTCAGGAAAATAAACAGAACCCTGACCCGGGACGTGCCATGTGTGTTGACAAGTCTGACTAATTTCCATACTGATTACATTCACAATGGAGATAATGAGAATGCATTTTTATATCAGATGCAAACGTAAAGACCCGTAAAACACATAATGCATTCAGAGAACGTATCCAGATACAGATGGCTGGCATAAATGGGGTAATTGTGTCTCTAATAAACTCAGTGCTCTGTGCAGAATTCAGCCTCTCCTTCAAAGAATTCATGTGGGGGCGGAGCCTAAAACAAAGTGACTTTAACATGCATGTCATGGTCTACCCCGATGGCTTAGAATATTATCTGAAAATAAACTGAGGGAAAAAAACCTTCGACTGGACTTAAACTGGAACAATCTGCACCTCACTCAGCCTACTCAGTCTACACGGAAAGCACACCTAAAGCAAAAACAGAGGAGTCATACAAACAGATTAAACATGCAACTTTGCATAAACAAGACGCACAGCAGGGAGCACATTCAATGAGACTGGTGTCATCAGCCAAGCGCGTGTGAGGGAATACTGTACATCAGCTTACAAAAGCACCAGCACGACGACTTTCAGGTCATATTTACACGTTTGCTTTAAGCATCTTTGAAGAGAAAGTCCCTGCCAATGGAAAACCCCTCTGCAAATCCCGCTCAATTCGTTTGGCGGTGGGTAGAAAGTCAGTGAGCAGCGTTTTCCCTTACGTCCCCCTGCGAAAGTGGTCCGTGACGTAAGCTCTGCATAAAAAGCAATATCAGGGTAGCTCAGTTGACGAGGTGTCATGCAAAAAAATAATAATTAAAAAAAAAGAGTCGTCCGTGGGCGTTATCACAAGTTAATTTCCCAGTTGGGCATCCATGTTTCAAGCATAAGTCAGCATAGATTTCACTGAGTGGGCCGTCTTTAGTCAAATGAGCGCTGCAGCGTCGGCCACGGTGGAAGTTCCTGTGATCAGTTTGGCCTCTGCACACAGTAGATATAACACAGTGAATCCAACGTAGAAGTGACAGAATGAAATGTAAATAAGTACCACCTAAAAGTCCGCCTGCTGGCTTTGCTACTAATCACTTTTATTGGTTGTATAGAAGGATTATATCTAGATTTTGGCATGTGTAATGGCATCTGCTCCCAGAAAGTATTATTGTTTGTAAACCACAGTCTCATTTCGCAGATGATGATGATGAAGCTGCATTTATTGAGTTAAAATTCTACTCTACCTTTTCGAGTGAAAAAAGTGGACAGTAGCCTATGTATTTCATGCATGTATCCTATATGAAATACGATAGAAAGTTTTAGAATCACGGTTAGAGCTAAGTGATACTGTTGGGTCAAGGCAGTTCTGTTTTTTTTTTTAAAGTTTTATTACTCTTTAGGGTGTGACGTGATCGATGGGAGCCACTAGGACAACAGAGTTTAAGGTCAGAAAGTCACAACATGAACCCTCATTGAGCTGCAACAGGCAGAATTAAAGGGAATTCCTGACTTAAAAACATCCGACAGCTCCTCTTCATCAGCAGTGGGGGGGGGGGGGGTATAGCAGGACACTGGATGCTAAAAGTGACGTTACATGGATGCTGCGGTTAGATCGGAGGGCTCCGGAGAGGACGGCATCACACCACGGAGCCCTTGGAGGTGGAGAGGTGGATGGAGTGGATGCGCGTGGCCAGAGTCTTCTCCAGGTCGTGGAGGATGTCGGAGCAGATGCCGGGGCTGGAGACGGGGCTCTCGGCGGGGGGAGGTTCATACAGGAGCTGCTTGAAGCTGTCGAGTTCGATCAGCAGCACCATGTTCTTCAGGAAGTAGCCCTCGATGAAAGCCGTCAGCTCCGTGGCACCAAGGAACTGGAATGAAAGATACCGATTGTTTATAATTGTTGTGCCAATGATTTTCTTTAAAAATGACAACAGCAGCTAGTATTTTGTCAGTCCAGTATTTTTAAAAAAATCTTTAGCCAGTTGGATCTGAACCACTAACAGAACATTTTTATTCCAGTACTCCAGTGGAAATTTGGAAATCCCAAATTCTGGGGCGGAATTTCCAGCCGGAATGCACTCATCAAGTCGGATTTCCCACTCTAAAAGCCGCAGAAACCCTGTGTGGGTATTTGTACCAACAGCCCATCCATCCAAAGTTTATGCTCCATTTTCGGTAAACGATGGGTGTCATCGTTGTAGCTACGTCCATTTTCTGCATAGATTCTGATATCACAGAGTCATTTGAGTCAATGTTGATAAAAAAAAAATGAGAACAGCATAAAAAAAGACTGTGTGGTGTTGTATTGCCAGTCTGCAGTTGTTAATTAATGGTATGTTTGCACCTTATGTAAGAATTCATTACACAAGCCTCTTTTCCCTCCTGTTTTCCTCTTTACAAATAATTTACTGTCACCAGTATGTAATCAGCTGCTACAGACAGTAAGCCTCCCACCTTGGCGTGTTTGTAGAGGTCCACACAGGTTTCAGTAGTGATGTTCTTGGAGCAGATGATCTCACAGTGTCTCTGAAGGGCCTCTAGTTGGAAGAATTTGGCTGCAGACAGGAGCTGCAGGGAACAGTACAGCCACACAGAATGAGGCACAGGACTCGGGATTAGAAATGTTAATACTTGTGCTGTCACTCAGCAGGCTTTGGGTTAGGCTCTCTTACCTCCATCACTTCAGTGTTGCGTATATGCAGGGACTCGGTGCCACCACAGTACAAATACTGCATCACCAGCTGTAACAGAGAACAGTACAGGCTTCAGGATATGAAGTGGATGAAGAGTACAAGAGGGACCCTTTGTTCCTGGTGGTCTTCTGGAGAGATTGTTTTGTTTAGGCTCTCTTTGTCTGAATCGAGCATCTTGGTTGTTTGAATAAAGCTTCCTTTGCCTGGCAAATACCGTCTCTGCATCGCTCAGCTCTATAAGTAGTAACTCTTAAAAAAAAGTTAAAAAGTTAAAAAATGGGTCACACATTTGAATTTGATTGCTTCTTTTAAATAAATTAACAATATTCTAAAACAGACTGACACCTGGGGACCGGGGACTATTTTCAGCTGTGGATTAATTCACATCTTAGAGAGTATATTCGAGGGTATGTCTGGCAGCAGGACAGTGTTTGTGCTCAAAATACACTCCAGTGTGTTTTTTCCCATGCCAGCCAGTGCAAAAGTGAGGCTCAGTGATGTGTTTTAAATAATCTTCAGACAACAATGGAGCTCTGTGGCACAGAGGAGTCAGATACATCAGGCTGTGACTTGTTAGTAGATTCAGTTTACTGCTGGGTTTTTATTAATTTGCAATAAAGACTTTTACGTTAAATATCAGTAAGGGAAATTGAACTTAATAAAAGGTTTGTATTATTGTTGAAGTGAGAGTTACGCTCACATATTTTCTTTGTGATAAAATTTTATTGTCATTTAAACAACAATAAGCCTTCAATCTGTAAAAACAAAGAGCATAACAGAGAGCCTCATGGCTACAGTGTAGCCCTGAGGCTAAAGAAGATAAAGATAAAGAACATCATCGAGTAAGGAAGTAGTAACAATGTTTCCAACTATTTGGCAGCCGTCACGCAGGTTCGAGCTCACGTTTCTGAGCTTTGCACACTTGCACCTGATCATGTTTGACTTTTGTGTGCAATTACATAAAATGAAATAAATATCTTACATGGAAAATGTTGTACTTGACATGGCTGATCTCAATGCAGGTGTTTTCTGCTGCGGGTCGGTTTTGGAGCAGCGACTTGAACCTGAAGAAATCGGACAGATTTCACCTTATTTCCACAGCTGTGTTGCATCCTGATCTTTTAACAGAGTAAAATGTGAGCAACGTTTCTGCTTACCTGGGCGAAGCTGTAAACAGCAAAACTTTATGTGCATAAAATGGTTTCCCCTCCACCAGGAAGGTAACGTCAGACATCTCCTTGTTGTTCAGGAAGTGTGGGTCTAAAAAAAAAAAAAAAGCAGATAAGAAGGATGCTTCTTATTCAAGTCTCCCAAACAATGCATGCAGAGCAGCAAACAGCAGAAGATTACGCTAATGTGGCCATTAATTACCACGAGGCCTATTCATCATTCACCTATCAGTGCTGAATTATCAAATCACAACAATTTCCATTGCATTAGTATTCCTGAACGGCAGGGAATTTGAATTTGATATCTGGGG
Source organism: Cichlasoma orientale (assembly GCA_034780415.1). Classification (NCBI taxonomy): domain Eukaryota; kingdom Metazoa; phylum Chordata; class Actinopteri; order Cichliformes; family Cichlidae; genus Cichlasoma; species Cichlasoma orientale. The sequence goes on from JAVDPK010000658.1 coordinate 687,118, forward strand.
CTTGCACCCTCGAGTGCATTTAATTCACTGCACACAGATAGTGTTTTACAACACTTTGTTTGAGCCCCGTCATTAAAGAATCAGCAGGTGGTGCTGCAGCACTTTCGCAACTTCTTCCTCATTTCTCCCAAAGAGATGTCTTTAAAAAAAAAAAAAACATTCAGTTTGAGGTGTTAATGGCAGATTTGCATCATTACAGACAAGTCTACGCATTTTATCTGCATCCAAAACAAATCACACATATAAAATGTGTAAAATATGAGATTACTTTTAAATGAAACTCACTTTACAGTTGTGGTCAGATGTTTACAGCATACAGCTTTAATCACTTTAAAGAACAAGCGGTGCTGAAGGTTCTACAATGTTTTTTTTTTTTAAAACTCAACAAGGCTGATTAACTTCTCGTTAAAAAATGATTAGCTTGACAGCACTCACTGGATTGACCGATACTCAGAACGATGGGAAAGTCCAAGGAAGTCAGTGAAGATCTAAGAAGCCATTTTTAAACAACTCTAGATTTAAAGATCATCAGTTCAAACAATTATGTGTAAGTTATTCGGACGTGTCACCACTTTGCCAAAGTTTGGAGGAAGACTCAAACTGTCACTTTCAGATGAGAGGAAATTGATTAGGATGTTCAGGATCAACTCAGGAACCACCAAGACTCAAGCCTGCCGTGAACTGGAAACACCTGGAATGCCAGCATCACTGTCCACAGTAAAGAGTTTTACATCGCTGTGGACTGAGAGGGTGCTAACCAAGAAAGAAGCCCCTGCTCCAAAATTGACACCTTCAAGCTTGACTGAAATTAGCAGCTGCCCACATGGAGGAGCTAAATGCCTTGTGGAGAAAAGTTTTATGGTCAGACGAGACAAAGGTTGAGTTATTTGGCCACAATGACAAGAGGTATGTTTGGAGGAGTAAAGGTGGTGCTTTCAAACCTAAGAACACTGCACCAGCTGTCAAGCATGGTGGTGGTAGCATCATGCGCTGGGGCTGTTTTGCTGCCAGTGGTACTGGCACACTGCACAAAGTGGATGGAATAATGAAGAAGAGGGGCTACCTCCAAATTCTTCAACTTCACCTCAAACCAGCGGCTAGATGGTTGAAACTTGGACACATTTGGGTGTTCCAACAGGACAGTGATCACAAACACACATCAGAACTGGTTTTGGAGTGGATAAAGCCGGCTAACATTAAGGTTCTGGAATGGCCTCCCAAACTCTATTGAAATTTTGTGGACTATGCTTAAAAGCCGAGTCTGTGCCAGGAAACCAATCAATTTAACTGAACTCTACCAATTCTGCCAAGAAGAGCGGTCATCCAGCCAGAATTATGCCAGAAGCTTGCTGATGGCTACCAAAAGCATCTGGTTGAGGTGTAAATTGTTAAGGGACATTTAACCAAACATGTGACCTGATCTGGCAAAACGAGTCGCAAGTCGCAGAGGCTAATGGCAGTGATGTCATCATTAAAATCACCTTGCATATCTAATATGCAAAGTAATTTTAATGATAGTGCTCAAAACATGTAAACGATCTATTTGAATAGAAAATGACAACAAAGTCCAAAGTGTAGAAAAGTAATTAATAGGACTTCCGTGACAGTGACATAACCTGGCCTTGCACATTTGAGAATACTGACAAAATGTTGAAGTATTAGTTTTTAATTCCCCAGATTAGTAAAGTATATCATGATATCATCAGTGAACAAATTTAGTGAATGCTTCTTGCTATAAGACACATATAGACACAAAGCAACGTTAGACACAGCAAATATTGTCATCGTCTTTAGTGGACTTGTGAAATGTTCTGAATTAATCTGCAGAATAATCCTAGTTAGTAAGCGAGGAAGAGGTACAGGACCTTCAGCTTGTTTTATTAGAGTATTGTAAAGTGTAAAGTATTATGAATACTTCATACGGTACACTGCAACATCTCAAATTTATGTCATAGTGAAAGAGGGAATGCATAAAAACTTTAAGAAGGCATAACCTAACATTTACCCTATAAAATGACAATATGTTTACTATTATTATATTTGTATGTTTTATTTTGGATTAATTAAAATTAATTTAATTACCCTGACAAGGAACAGGGAAAAAATCCCCTGAGAAAAAGGGGTTTTAGCATTTTAAGACTTTTTAACATCTTTTAATACCACATGCAGCACAATTCAGTACCCATTTCATGATTGCGCTAAACTATTTTGGTAACCAAGTAGTATTATATCAATTTGCAGTAGTACATAATTGAGTTAGGCAGACCTCAAAATCAAGCTCAGCAACAATACTGGCATGACTCAACTGATTTCATTCTGTGCATCACATACGGTGTATATTTCAGTTTGCCTAAAGTTGCTTCACACCTGCAGGCCACTTTGCAACCCGCCACAACCCCAGCTGTTCTCGTCTTATGCCATTTTTGACTTATTCATTGTCATATCTGTTGCCACTGATGTGTGATCTGTGTGTCTGCTCTCCCCACAAAGAAAACCGGGGAGGGCCCAGAACAGAGCCCGGCCACTGCAGATGGAAACAATCTTCTTTTGACCACAGTAGGTCTGATTCAATCAGTAACAGTTCTTCTGTTAATTAAAAAAGCTTGTTAAATAAACACATCCTGGATTAAAACCAAGACAATCGGCTTTTCAGCTTCAGCAGTGACCGGTGTTGACTCGAACTCCATGAAGAGGACTGAATAGCACAGTCGCACTTCATAAATGTCTCTCTGCAGCCTTCAACGAGATACAAAAGCCCTTTTACCAAGAGACAATATTAAAGCCTTTTTCACATGAAATTCAAGATTTCATTACACCTTCTAAAGCATTTTTTTGAGGAAACTGAATGGAATGCAATCACTGTGAAACCTTCAAATGCATAATTTCTACTAAATAATGTTCACACAGCTCCTCAGTAGATGAATAAAATAGTCCTTTAGATAGCGTCTTCCAAAAGTGGTATTTTTCCAACTAACAGATAAAAACAAATCTGAATATTTCAAAAATGTCAAGAAGATCTTGTTTCATTATGATTTTGAAGCAATAATCTGACACTGTGTCTTTTTTTGGGGTCATTTTGAAACAGAGAAGGATGTGCTAACAAAAGGATTTTTATCCAAAATCTATTTGAAAACTGTAATTTAATCATCTGCAGCAAATATGAAAGGAACCTGCGGATGTAATGAGTGGAAAATTTAAGGAACAAAGGATAAAGAGTGACTGACAAGTGCTCTCTGACCTCGAGCTAACTCCTCGCTCTCAAAAAGACCAAAACACAACCGAAAACAGCGAGCAAATTCACCGCAGTCACTTCCTTGTCACACAGATTCATTTGGAAAGAAAATGTTAAGCAGTCACTATTAATAACTCGCTCTCTTACCTAAACGTGATGTCTGCTTCTTCTTGATCTCTGTCAGCTTAGGGATGGGGAAGGGCCCGTAGCACTGCGTGAAAATGACTGACAGCTGCTGACTTATAACTTCATTCTGCAAACAGACACCAACACCAGTGAGGACAGAAACTTTATACATATTAAGAGTTTTGTGGTCTCAGTGTTCCATGAGCTATCCGGGACGAAAAATTATGCAAATGTATGATAATACGGTTTGAAGTGCAGCTAAATTTATGCAAATATGAGTGTTATTAATGTCAGCCTAGCACATGGGCACAGGGAGGTTTGTATTCCCAGAAAGCGAGCCTTACTTTGTCTGATGTTTCTCTAATAAGCGTTTTGTTTACATGCACATGAAAGAAAGCTCCAGTGACCTTGCTGGATCGGAGGATCTGGAACATGAGTGGCAGGCCGTGAGTGATCAGCTCCTCGGTGTATTCGTCCTCCTGGATGCAGCAGAAGTCTTTGAGCAGGCCCTGGATCAGCGGCCGGCGGTGCTGAATGAAGCAGGTACGCAGGGACTCGAGCCAGGTGTGCAGCGTCCAGGGAACGCCTGGGAACACCAGCACACGGAGAGTGAATACACACAACATCTGAGCGCGGGCAGTTTCAAGAGCAACAGAACCGACCATGTTTCCATCACTTGATGGTGTATAGTGAGAAGTGGTTGTTTGGATTAGTGGAAAGTGAAAGAGTTCCAGTGGGAATACAAAAGCAGCACCTGAATGTGAGTAAAGAACATCCGATATGAAGGACATGAAGAGTGGATGCTTTGAGTTTAGCTGATGAAATGAATGGAAAACTCTATAATTCATCGCTGAAGTTATTTATCATCCAGACATTTAGATATTTTCTATGTTTTCTGTCACTGCAAATTGCTTATTTTATTTGTTAACTGCCAATAAAAATTAAAAAAAATCTTCACGTGGCAAATGCTGGGGCTCAAAAAGCCCCCCGTTTCATCTCTCTCAGCAAATAGTTGTTTTAAAACAAATGGAGCAACTTTTCAGTTTCTTGGGTAAAGTCTGCGAGATTTTTGCTGGCCAGCATAATAATCCCATTTCATATCACGCTGAATCAGGATGCATCTTGCTACTAGTGCTTGTAATTACTCTCCATGCAGAAACCTTAACCCTAGAACACTAACGCGAGTTTTGTGACATTACCACTCTCACTTTCACGTGGGTGAAAATCACCCAACGTTACTGTTCTGGGGTAAGAACAGAAAATTAAAGGCAACGCTTAAGCGACAAAAACTGCAGTTCCTCTAATGTCCACTTGAGGATGTCTCCAAAAGTGAGTCAGTCCCCACAGATTGCTGTGTTAAAATGTGCAACTTAAGAGGACAAATGAATGATGTTTACAGCCTGATGCAGATGATTTTTTACTCTCTGTAGTGGACTTCCTCCTTTGTGGGGGTAATTTTGTTTTTTTAAACTTGCTCGTTAAACCTTAAAGTTGGGTATAAATAATGTCACGGGCCACTTTGAGGGATCTTGGTGCAGTTTTGTCTTCTTCATCATCATGACTTTCTGAACAAAGAAACAAACGTTCATTTTACATCTTTTTATGTATGCACTTTGAAAAGCTATAGTTTAAGCTACTCACGGTAAATATCGCCATCTTTTACATACAGTTTATAATTTTGATGGCAATTTCTCACAGTTTCCTACATTCTCCTAATTTTTTAAACGTGTATTCTGAGCTTAACAGTGGTTGGCAACATAATTCTAATATCTCCAAATTTTAAACACATACGGACAAGAAGTTCTTAAAATAAAGTTTGCCATTATGAAAGGAAAAACCCAGCTTATCACTCATAGATTAGCTTAAAGCCTGGAAACGTTGTCCCACAGCAGTAAAAGCTGTGTACCAGCACCCCTAAAGCTCCCTAATTAGCAGCTTATATCTCATGTGTAAACCACAGCGTGCAGTTTAACACTTTGGTTTTTGTACTGATTTAACAAATGGGATATAATGTGTTAATTGGTGAGTTTCAGATGTGCTGGTAAGTTTGGATAAAAAAAACAACAACTGGACAGCACCAGACTTTTCATCTTACTGCTCGCATCTGAAAATCCTTGAATCCCTAAAACCCAAAGAAATAAGCTTATTTCCAACAATTTCAAACTATCACCTAATGACCAAACAGTACAGTACAGCTACTAAATTGACTTAGTGTGAGGTTGTTTTGCTGACTAAAATCGATGAATTCTCATCAAAACCTAATCAGCAGACCACATAAGGTCTCGTGTTCAATGAGCTGGGGTGCAAGCCGATGATTGCCACATTTACAAAATGAGCACAGCCCGAGGACACAGTTTCATCATCACGCTCACACCTTCGACCGAGCTATTATCGCCTCGGATATAAAAAGTCCTACTTCTGCGAGTGTTTCATGGCTGGATGAGTGGTTGTGATTTCTGAGGGCGTGTGCACAGGACAGGACAGGACAGGACACGTACACCACGAGCACATCTCCACGACAGCTGTAGGCACCGGAGAGCGATGCATGTGTGCCAGTGAAGCATGCATTAGTAAATCTGACCTAAGCTGCGGATGTCTATGGTGATGTCCACATGGCCGTGCTCTGCGCTATGGTACATGGCCTCTCTCAGGGCCCTCAGTCTGGCCTTTCCTGTTCGCAGGGTCCCTCCGCCGTTGGCCTGGGGAGCCAACCTCTTCTCCCCTGGATCAGAACCCTCAGCTAGGATCTCCTCCAGGGACAGCACATCCCCCTTTTCTTTCTCTGAATGGGACAGGAGCTTCCGAAAAACATTCCTAGATGAGAGAAGAGAGATAAGACAAAATGACAGGGTCAGGGCAAGATGTAAACACCTGCCCTGGGGTCAGATAGTACGAAGGAAAGCTGTGAAGCTAATGGTTCCAAGTTAGACACCCATAAGCTGCATTAAATCCACATTAAGCCCATTTGGCTCTCTGGCTCTCACTCTTAATTGACTACTAATGCCCTGATGCACTCTGAACCTGCATTCCTGCTGTGTAGGAGAGATAATATATGAATCTTAAAGGGATCAGGCTGAATGGAAACTGTCCCAATTCTCCAAATTCATTCGCACTGCATCGGCATTGCATCATTCCATTTGTGCAACATAAGGATGCAGCAGTAACAGATGCCCCCCTTTGAGAAGAATGGACTTCAACACATAACATAAACAGTGTGATCGCAGGCTGATAACGCATCTCTGTGCCATCTGCTTCAGCGAGGAGGGCCTCGTTTAGAGTCCAAGTGCAGTGAAACGTCATGTCCTGTTAGGGGAGATTGTTTGATCAGCACTGACTTTGAAGCCGTTTATAAAATGTTGTTTCCTTGCCACTAACAGGCTGTTGGTTTTCTCGGGTTTTGAGCAGAATTACACTGCATTTTCTTAAGGTTGTGCCCCTGATCTGTATGCCCGCATAAACACAGACGTAGCATATTCTCCGCTGCAGCAACCTCCATCCTTCTGGTTTAAGGCTTTTCGCACAATTTTAAACCTGGCTGCAGAGATTTGCTCCCACTCAGCAACAGGAGCATTACTGGTGCCGATAAGATCTGGCTCACAGCTGGCGGTTTGATTCATCCCAGAGGTGTTGGATGGGATTGAGGTCAGGGCTCTGTGCAGGCTAGTTGTTTCACAGCAAACTCTTTCTGGACCCGACTATGTCCAGGAGCATTGCCACGTTGTCACAAAGGGTTTAAATTATTATTGAATACTTTAGCTTTAAGAGTTTCTTTGACTGAATCCGGCTCGGGTCCACCTTAAGGTGTGAAAACAACCCATAACCAAAAAAATTAAAGCTGGGCGGTTCATATACTTTTGGCCACAGAGTGCACATTGGGTCATTTACACACAGTGTAAAGCCTTGGATTAGAAGATCCTTCAGTTTCTTCTCAATACGGTTATAGTTCTGAGACACATTTAGCCAAACTTAAGAGCTGGAAGCAGGAAAACAGCTGGGTTAGTTATGACAAAAATAAACGTGTACACACAGGAAGAGTCCATCAATGGGGTCATCAAAGTTTTAGAGCATTTTCTGCTCAGCCACCTCTGATTTACCTGAAATTTTTTTGGTTTAAAATTTGGACATATTTAATGATTGCTGTGAAAAATTGGCTTTTTGTCATTATGGAGCATCACGCCATAAGGCAAAAATAATAACTTGGTGGCTTGAGGAACAAAATATTGAAAATTTGGGTCCATGGCAACTCCTCAGACCTTAATCCCATCGAGAACTTGTGGTCAATCCTCAAGAGGTGGATTGACAAACAAAAACCAACAAACCCACTGAAAGAATGGGCTGCTATCAGTCAGGATTTGGCCCAGAAAATGACTGACAGCATGCCAGGGTGAATTGCAGAGGTCTTGCAAAGGAAGGGCCAACACATATCTTGGATATTTTGGTGACTAGATAGATAGATGGTGTAATGAATGCAGAGGCGCACAGAGGCCGAGTAAAAGTCCAGAATCCAAATAATTAGTCAGAAGACAGGCAGAAAAAAAAAAAAACAGCAGTGAGGTAAATTATCCAGATGGGGGAGCAGGCAAAAGGCAAAGGCCATTAAACATATACAAGAAAGACAGCAATGAGTCTAAGGCAGTACAAACACACATGGAGGGAAAACGAGAAACAAGGAACCACACCTGAAAATGCTGAACCACTCTGTCAAAGAACAAAGGAAAGCTCGGGTCTAAATATGAACACTGGAGTGAGTGACTAATGGACATTTGTTGGATAGGGAACAGGTGTGGAAGACAAGACAGGTGAAACTAATCAGGGTTCGGTGGACAGGTAACAAGGATGGAAAAAAATCCCAACTGACTGGAAAAGAATAATGATTAAGGAAGTGACATAATCCAGGAGATACAACAAGATTAACCTCTGATGGATGATCAATATCTTTATGATTTACAGCTAAACTAGTTGCTTCCGCCTGATTTCAGTTATAATGCATGCATAAAAAAAATTACAAAAACAAGAGACGTCAATGAAGTTGGTTTCAGACATACACAAACTCACGGTGGTGTAAATAAATGTTTTAAGTCTGAAAGGAAGTAGACAGAAGATTAACACTTATGAAGACCTGCCCTCATCCATGCATTCTCTTCCACTTATCGGGGGGGGGGGGGGGGCTAGAGCC
>JAVDPK010000658.1:695751-712371 GCA_034780415.1 Cichlasoma orientale
CACAACTAAAATCCTCATACAAAACTAACAGTTCATAAACATAAGGCGCACTGGGCCACCGGCCCAGGATCATGACAAACCCCTGCGGGAGGAAACCGGAGTACCCGGAGAAACCCCACGCAGACACAAGGAGAACATGCACGATTATCCTTTTATTGTTTGCTACGTGATGCTCGTATACAAACTTTATATGATGCTAAGTGAGAACTCCTAGTGTCTCACAGCCCTAATGTAGTTTTAACCTGCTCACAACACACTGCAGCATGACCATCACGCTATAATTGAATGTCCTAATAATGCCGCATTGTGTTGTTGGCTTTCCACTCCACTCCATTTCCTGACAGCCCTCGCTGCTCTGAATGTTAATGGGCTCTGTCTTACTAAGCTGCAGGGAAATTATGTCAAGCCGAAGCCATAAGTGCAGCCGAATAGGCTGCAGCCCTTATCGTTGCCTGCTGTCCGACAGGGAAACTGAGATATCTGCCTCTCATGTGCAGCAGGATTTCGCGAGAGGCAGATGGACCGGGGCAGAGCGTGTAAATGGATCAATACTGTGGTAATGGATACGTCTTGGCTGGCTAGCACTTGAGTGTGTGTGTGTGTGTGTGTGATTGTCTGTATCACCTGTGGCCATGTGCTGCCGCCAGGCTGAATGAGTTCATGTCTCCCAGCGGGGTGGAGGAGATGCCGTTTCGACACATGGTTCCAATCATGGGGTCGGCCCCTCTTTCCAAAAGCAAACTCACCAGCTCGAAGTTGCCTAACGAGGATAACGGAGGAAAGAGATTTAAAAAAAAGGGAAGATACACTCAACTACATTTTAACCTGTCCATCTTTATTCCTGTGCATATGTTAGACAGCTAGAGCTACGATTTACTCAAGATTTAACATTAACAAAGACATGACCAAGAACTGTTCTGTGCAAGACACAGAACAGTTAAAATTCGCTGTACTCTGACCAGCTGCAATACTATATGTTAATGCATTAACAGTACTGTGTTATACACATATACTTTACAATAAATTAAAAAAAAAGCAAACCAAAGCAAAAATTCAGCTGCTTTCTCCTTCAGAGTTTTACTGTTCTGGATCTTCTTCCATCATGGCGGCTTTATATTTTGCTCCCCCTAAGTCTCGCTCTGTCCCCTTACACTTGTGCATCTGTGATTTGACCTCCTTCACAGTGTCAAGATGGTATCCCTTAAACTTGTTTTTCATTCTGGGGAAAAAAGTAAAAGAAGCAGGGAGCTAAATCTGGTAAGGAAAGCAGGTGGTGAAGGATGATGGTGTTGGTGCAGCCAAAAAAAAAAAAAAGGCTTTTCAATCTGCTGCGAGTAGCAAAAAGGTGTTGTGTTTTTGTGCTGCATGTTCTCCTTTAGATGCCTCATGATGCTGATGTTCTGCTTGGTCTTTTTAGATTCTAATTGGAGTCCCAGCTCTCCATACCAGTGATGATGCCCAACATTGTTTATTTTACACAGAAGTTCATGCTTTCTTTCTGTGCAAGTTTGATGGTGAAATCACATGAGTGCACATGCCCCAGGCTGTACCAGGACCTTCATGGAACAATATAAAAATGGCATCTGTGCTAGAGCTGGTCCAGAGGTGCAGAAGGAGATGGCTTTGAAGGGCAGATTGGGCTAAATTAAATGTGGTAAGGTAGAGTCTGTGTAGATTCTCATTTATCCAGGTCATGGTAGTCTCAAGAGCTTGGAAAAAAAGGCGACTGGACTGCTTTAACTTTTTAAAATACACTTCACCTGTTATACAAGAGGCTTCTTCAGTTCTAAAACCAAAAGGTGGCGAGTACCAGGTATTTAAACCCTAGTGGGAGTTGTCCCCTTTTTCCAGGGTTGTCGTTGACCCACTTTTGTTCATTAGCATCATTGCATGAGCCAAGGTGTGAAAAAAGGCGTGGGTCATTACCACCGGGGGTTTTGGGTGAAACCCCTGTGAGAGTTTGCCTTATCATGTGACCTACTGAGGTCAGCTAAAGTAAGGCATGAGTGGGGTTTGAGGCGCCTGGGAAGGGATCTCAGGACTGCACTGTAGGGGCCTGACAGCTGGTGTCGTTCCCCACCATCTCTGTTCAATGATGTTCATTCACAGTGGACATAGATGCTCCTATTACTCCTCCTGCTTTTTTTTTTGTTTGACTCTTGAGTAGAGCTGTAGGACTTCTCAATCAACTTATATACACTGTATGGACAAAAATACTGGGCCACCTACACATCACACCTGCAGGAGCTGCTCGGCCATGGAAACCATGCCATGAAGCTCCAGGTGCAGAGTTTGTGTGCTTAGTGTGTCAAAACCACACTGCACATACCATCAACCATATTGATCCAACTTGGGCACAGGTGGCGATGGGGCCTATGCTAGCTGACTATTGGGCAAAAACTTGCACATCCTAGTTGGGTGGAGCCAAGTGGTGGCCATGACCACTGCAGACTAAAGTTTGGGGACCCCCCTCAGGCAAGCCCACACAAACGATGTTAAAGCCTATGGTCACACTCAGAACTGGAGTTTTTCTAGTAGAACTTTTTTCCTAATGGTTTTTGTTCCTACACGGACACATTTTAACAACACAACCAGCCGCTTAAGCTGTGATTATTTTGAGCTTCATTATCTTAAAATATCAGCTAAGAGTTTATTAATTACGCGAGTCCTCGTGGTGTACTTTTGCATAGCAGCCATGCAAAGATATGAGTGGATGAGCAAACAAATCTGACAGCATAAAAAAAATGAACAAGACACATGTTTTAGTGCAATCCGAATGTAAGTAATGATCGCTGTCTGGACCTCCTATAACAACTGTCTGGCTCCTCCACTGCACCATGGACAGCCCATCGCAGGGAAAATGGAGCTGGTCTTCAGCTATTTCCATAGTTGTTTAATCACTGAGGGGAAAAACCTTGAAAGCCTTCTTTGAAAAGCATCTATGTTTGGAAAGATTCTCAGGCAGAGGCATGTTCTTTTAGTGGCTGTTCAAGTCTACGATAAAACATAATTCCTGAAAACACTCTGCCTGCATTCATAGATGCTTTGAATTAAATAGAGTGACCGCGGCAGAGGAATCTGCTGAGCTGAAGATAAAACACGCAGGCATCGGTCGAGCAGAAACTACTCGGAACGCTTCATTAGCCTCAGCTCAGCGGAAACAATAAGACGTGATATGACCAACACGCCGCGTCTCGTCGAAGCATTTCCATCAAAACATGAGCCTGGACCTGCATAAAATCACGCTGGTTCTTAGAAAGCCTCACACTCATCAGTATTCATTAACAAAATTAGCTTTGGAGCTGATCTTTATTTCATCCACATTTACTATTTAATGAGTAGGATTTGAAAAATGTGTATTATCTGTGGCTGCGTGTCTTAATCACTGGTTACCATGGCAGTGTGGCTTCCTACGCCTCCCCAAGGTCACTCTTGGTAACACTCGTGAATGTATTTCAACTTGTTAGTGGGTCTAAATGAAGTTTACTGCAAATAAAAAGTAAATCATTTGGCAAATGCTGCATGTGAGGTTGGCATTTTGAGAGCTGAAAAGATTTCTGTGTTTCCAAACTTGGACGGGTGCTGTAAAGAATTTAAAAGATAGAAAAACTACTGATTTGGCTGCGTCCAAGGGGCCAACATGTTTAAAGCCTACTGATTAAAGTACTTTATCTTGTTTATTAGGTGTAAAAATCCCCCTGGGCTGAAAAATAAAGTGCCAAAAACTGCAGTTCATCTAACAGCAGCTTGAGACTGGCACCAAAAACATTAAAATAATAGGTACAAAAGTAAGTAAAGTTTGTTTTAAGCCTGTTTTTTGCTAGCCAACATAAACCAACCGTTTAATCAGGATTAACCTTACTAGTCAAGCTTGTTAGGCAGTATTACAGTGGATTTATACTGCGTTAAATCTACGCCGTAACTGCAAACCCTTCGGAAACCATACGCTGCAGTCTGGCATGGTCTTCCCTAGAAGTCACGCTACACGTTGCACGTGTGCAGTACAGGTATAAATGCTGGCAGCGGCATCAGCCCCATGCACAGCCTGCGCCATAGTGTCGCAGTGCATGAATTCACAGCAGAAACATAATTCTTCCAGTGGCCACTTGAGGCCATCTCCAGAACCGAGTCACTCCCCATAGACTCCAATGCTAAACTGTCCAACTTTACAGCAGAAATAAACATGTTTAAAGTCTGTTTAAAAAAAACTGTTCTGTTCTTAAGAGCCAATTCTCTCCTTTGGGACACCTTAACAGGTATTACTTTGTGTAAAACTTACTTGCTTAATGTTATTAAGCTTTAAAGTTACCTAGCATGAGGGTTCGGGCACCTGTGACTGATAGAATGAACCAGTGGTTCATTTGATATTTGATATTTCCCTGTTAAACTTTGTAGTGCTTTTATTAAAGTCCTAGCAGCAAGCATCAACCTCCATGGATGAAAAATCATTAGTACCAAAAACTGCAATTCCTCTAATGGCCACTTGAGGCTGGCTCCAAACGTGAGTCTGGTTTTAAACATGTTAAAATGTCCAACTTTACAGCATAAATTAATATGTTTGCAGCCTGGGTAAAAAACTATTTTGGCCAGTATCGATTTTTCCCCTTTTCTGACAGTTGTACTGATGGTGATTTTCTTTTTTCATTAGAACTCATCCTCAAAGTTCTGCAGAACTTTTTTAATGTGACGTCTGCTGTAGTGTTTCCCAAGTAAGTTAATTTTGTTTTAAGCCTTAGCCAAAATCAGCATTCCATTTAATATAACAGTGAGTTGCCGGTACACCTTGCTAACGTCACAGTATTAAGAAGACTCAGTCTGAAGCTCATTTTTACAGAATAAAAATACCCGCTGCACATTCGTCCGCACAGCAGACGAGAACTAGCATTTAAAATTCACTACATTCTTGAATCCCAGATAGTAATTGAAAGTGATGCATTAATTAGATGATTAAAGCAGAGTGAGAATGCCTTCTGGTGCGCTCGGAGTCAAGCATGTCATGACTAATCCCTTATACGCTGCATCGGGTCAGGAATAAGAATGCTCGGGTTAAGTGTGCACATCCATTGGAAATCCAAATTAAAGATGAGTCTTTGCTGCTTGTGTGTGATTACCTGCAGCGGCGGCCAACTGAAGTGGGGTCTCTGTGTAGTTCTCCGCCCCATCCTGCAGGGCGCCCTCCACATTCGCTCTATTATCCAGCAACAACTGTGGCAGAGATGGGAGGGGGAGGAGGTGGAGAGGAGAGGGGAGGGGAGGGCGGGGAGGAAGGGGAAAACAAAAAAAAAAGAAAAAAAAAGGGGAGAGTACGGAGGAAGAAAACAGGCAGAGGGAGAAGAGGGGATGTTACAATCAGGCTTGGCAAGAGGAAAAACCTGAACTGGTGGAAACCTAAACCAGCTCAAAAAGACACTGGCACTCACACCTAGCTACACTTCGTCATTATGCTCTGTCTGGGGGTCTTATTTGTCAGTGTTGAGCTGAAGACGAGGAATTTATTTCCCTTTCTCCAAAACTCTGATTGCGCTGATGCAAATTAATAATTGAAAAAATCCTGGAGGCGCTGGCGTTCGTCAGGCTTTCAGCCAGTGTCAGCTCACACTGTAATGACTGCTACAAAATGTATTATATATTAAAAGTGAACAGAACTGAACAAAACACTGAAATTTGGCATCCCTGAGGGCTATGCATCAGTTCTGCTCTGGAAGCTTCTTATTACTGCTACAGGATCACTCTTCATATTAGGGTGGAAACACGAGGGGGTGGGGGGGCTGGGTCAAATCTACACAATTCAGGAGCATACATAATCCTGAGCCAAGCCCTCTCCACATAACTGAGATAAACACTGCACAGAAAGGACCAGGAAGGAGAAAGAAAGGTCATTTGGCATCATTATTATTATGATGCACCATCATAATAATCACCATCATCATTATTATCCTCATTTTGGTACAAAGGATAGGGCAAGGGCCACAGGTTAATGGTTACAGGTCATAAACGTCACTACCTGCACGACAGGGACGTGTCCGTGTAACACGGCGAAAGTGAGTGGCGTCCCCTGGCGCGTTTCAGGATAAACTGAGGGGTGCTTGTTTACTGTGCTTGGCACCTGGGAAGTCATAGGTGAAGTTCAGGGAGAGAGATATATATATATATATACAGCCATTAACATTCACAGCTCAGGACGGGAGATGAGGGAGAAGGAGGAGAAGTGAGAAGCAGTATGCAGGAGGGAGAAGTGTAAGCAGAGAAGGAGGGCAGGATGGCAGAGGTAGATTTTCCTCTCGAGTTTCATAGAAAATCTTTAGCAGCTTGAATCCTGGCTCTCATCTCAATCGTCACCCTACACGTTAAAGTGCGTCCGCCTGGACGAGGCGCTCTCGCCACACTTTGTTGTGTCTACAGCTCCACCTTTCATTAGCGTTTCATTTCAAAGGGGAATGAAACTAAGAGAGAAAGCGCGACACTGGCAACAAACACCGACAACAAACGCTGACGAGACGGGCGGTGCTGACTCACGCACAAAGCGGCGAGCGGATAAAATCAAACAGCCTGACGCTGTCCTGTGATTTCTAAAGCAGCTTCGTCACTGAGTAAATTAAGGAAATTATTTCTAAATGTCGCCTGGAGGACAAACAGATGTTAAATAATATGTCACGTTTCATTTGAGGGCTGATGGTAAACAACAGTGGGACTGTTAGAGCTTATGTTTTTACAGGGATGAATTATTTATTACTTTATAATAAGAGGCAGTATCAGCAGAAACGGAGCGGATCACTGGCTGTCACTGCAAAGAAGAAGTTTAACTTTTACTTTCCTTAAAGGCTTAGTTCTACTGTCCCTGCATTTATCCATACAGACAGATTTGGTCTTGAGATTTGAGATTATGGTTGCAATTTTATAACAGTGGAGGTGAATTTTAAAACCCGCAGAAGTTTTAAAGCAGAACTGCCTCCTCCCAAAGAAATCTGTCCCCGTGTAAGCGTGAAGTCAGGGGATTATCCGGGTCAGTGTTTTTTCAATTTTTTACCTGCACAAGGAGGTTTTGTGATCGGTTCAGTCTGTCTCTTTGTTAGGAGGATTACTCATAAAGTTATGGATGGATTTGCATGTGAATTTTACCACAGGTGGGGCTTCGCCCAACTAGGAAGCGATCCGTCGTTCCAGATCTGGATTGAAGAATTTTTGGAGGGATTTTTTTTTTTTTTTATACCATTGCAATAAAATTGGATGCATAAGAAAAATTGTATCTTGATGGTATCAAAACTAAAAACCCTCCACATCCTGCATGAATTGATCCAGAGAACCTTCCGGATCTAGGGACTGCAGGATTTGGAGGTCTCGGTGTAGGTATGTGGTCTCACACTGTTCTCGTTTTGGTCTGTAACCCCTTAAAATGAACCAACATAGTGTATTCTCATGACACCTCAATGCGACAAAACTTTCCACGAGAAAAAAAAAAAAAACTACACCACAGAAAAAGGCCATAACAACAGGCCACGTTTGTGATTGGTCAGATGGTGCCACCACCACCCCTTTCATGTGAACGTCTGCTACACCGATAAACCCGGAGCTGATGTATCCAGCTGAGAACCACCTTCTTGTGGCCGCTTATCCTGATTTCTGATGAAGAGATTCTGGATGAGGTATCCTGGCTCTGTACTGTAAACGTGGCTGATGGTACAGAGCCTTATTGCCTCTATGACAGTGTGTGTTGTATCTCCTATAGGCTGAAACTATGTCGACTATCAGACATGTTTATTCCCAGTAAGACATGCATTTTTTTTCTTATCCAATCAGAGACTATGCCCATGTGATAGTTATCATTTGTTATGATTAATGTGTATTGTCGGCATAATTTTGACTTACAAAATCAATCTTTTCAAAAAGTAAATACAATTTTTTTCACCATTTGTTTGTTTATTTAGATCCCCATTAGCATCCACAGCATGCTGCGTCAGCTATTCTTCCTGGGGTCATTTACTGTCATGCTACTGAGTCAGAATTTTGAGATCATAACCTGAAATTTTCACTTTTGGATGACAAAAATTGCTTTCTTCTGAAACTGTTTTAAATTATTTTTGGGTGCAGGTACAAGTAATCTGTAGTACAAGAAAAAGAAAAGCAAAAAAAAACTTTAACAGACTATTTCAAAAAGAGAAAACTGCCCATTCTTATCCCTTTATTCTACCTGTGAATATTTCAGTTTATACAGAAACCCCTCCTGAGCCCCACGCTGGGGGCAGCTGATCTGGTTAAAGCAGGATATAGTTTTTGGAAACAGGAGAACAAACAGCATTCGGCTTGCCTCTGCTTATTGGTTTTATAGCTGAAATCGCAGACAGATAAAATATCTCAAAGCCTCTGCATAAAACTATCTACACGGCGAGGCTCCAGGAGAAGTAAATGAGGTGTTTTTATTTTATGCGAATTCAGGTTAGCTTCATCTTTCTTATTCCATAAATTTACAGATGGTTTCACAGGTAGTGCTTTGCTTCTGAGTCAACACTGCACTTTACACAAGCGTCAAAGCAATGGAGCAATCACAGCGATCAATAATGCAGTCACTATGGTGAAGCAGAGTCTATAAACATTTTTACTTTTGCATATTCTAATTGAAAATTAAAGCAGCTACACACACACACACACACACACACACACACACACACACACACACACAGGACACACCGCAGAGAGAAAAACAGGATTTCTAATAGCGCAGCTTCTCTGTTACTTAAGTACAACAAATAAGTGCAATGATTTTCATGCTTCGTGCAGAGTCTGTGGTAGCAAGTTACACTAAGTGCACACAATTACAACAGAAATGTATTATTGATGCGGTATAAAGCAAACTGCTGCTGGATTTACAGTGTAAACGTGGAGAAATAACTGCCTGCAAAGTGGATTATGTATCTCCGTTAAGATATCGATACTCGCTTATTGCTTATTGGTGCACTTCATGTAATGAGCTGCCGGGAGAACAGAGAGCATGCTGAGAGCAGGTGAGACAATGACGATAGGGAAGGGGGGGAGGGGGGGGTAAGGGGGAAGAAGAGCAACACAAAGTGGGTTCATAGTTTCACTGTTTACAGAAACAAATGTGAACAAACATGTTAGACCAGAACAAAAAAAACTAAAACAAAACAAAAGAAGTGCAATCATTGTGACACTGCTGCGTTTGGCAAGCTGACCGTCAACACTGACCTCGCTGTTGATGTCCGCTCCGGCGTCAAGAAGCATCTGGACCATGGCCTCATCCCCACGAACGCAGGCGTACATGAGGGGGGTCATTCCCTGCAGGATGAGGGGGGAATAAAGGAGGAGAAGGATGAAATCGTTCTAAATTTATGCAATGGGAAAATGGGAATCTGTTGAGTGGCAGCAAACATCCCGGCCAGCAAAAACTCGTTGAGAAGATGATTTTTCCAGATGTGTAAACAACGTGGAGATTTGTTTAAAGAGCGAAAGGTGAAAAGGAAAAGATCCTGTTACATGTAGATTTGGTTGAAAAGAGGACATTCTTTCCTCTCAACACATTCACACCCAGGAAACAACTTCAACCATTTCTGGGGGGGGCAGTACCTCAGCTACTACTGTAATAATAGTCGATCGGCATTTAGTATCTAGATAGCATCTCTAATTATCAAAGCAACTTTCAAAATATGTCAAGGAAACTGTGACCCAGCAATTTATCACAAACCAAAAAAGCCAAATTAAATGAAAGTGGAGAAAACACAGTAGCAAAGCGTAACAAACAATCTGAATGGCAACAATGACGGCCACAAAAATTAAAAATAAAAAAAATCTAAGCAGAGTTGTGACTGGATCATTTATTACTGGGTCAGTTTGCCTTAAAACTTTAAACGCACTGAATAATCAGGTTGGATCTGCATCACTTCACTGTTGTGGAAGAAAAATCAGAATATGACCTGAAAGATAGATTTTTTTAATTATCTGAGGGCCAACTTATCATATTAATTTGATATTCATTTTATTAGACTTCGATTCAAAGCAAATTCCCCAGGATGTCTCCGATGATTACAATCAAATCACTTGATTGGAGTCCTTTCTGATGTGTCGCTCATCATCCAATAAGTGTACTTCTGTTGGAGGTGAGGAACCCTATCAAGCACTGCAAAGACAATTTGGTTATTTTGCATGCAAAATGTTGATTTCCCTGCTATAAACAAAACCCTTGAAGAATAATTCCAGGTTATTCTAATCTGCTGTTATTCCTGGAAATGTGGCTACTGCAGCGGTGTGGGTTGTGCACACTTAAACAGGAGAAGAGATGCGTGCTGTTCACCTAAAGTCCACTTCAGACGACTAACTGCTGCATTAGCTTCAGTCAGATTCAAAGAAACATGTACAGTGACTAGCCATACTATTAAAACCACCACTGCTTTATATTGTGTAGGGTGTCATGTGTTGTGTGGCACCAAAACCTTAGCAGCAGATCCTTTGTTGGTGGGGGCATCTTGCAGATACTGGCTTAGACTGGAATTTGAATGGCAGGTCAAGCTTTTGCCTTTTTGTCCCGTTTTGTAAGCAATTTAAGCAATTTCTGGGTAGTTTTTGAGATATGGTATTATCCTGTGCTGGGGTGCCAAGTTTCTATTGCATGTACACATTGCATTGTACTGGGTCTCACTGTGTATCCTCATAGCAATAAGGCTGCATGTTAGTAAGCATGTTGCTTAGTGTGCATGTTGGGTTAACTGGTCAGAGCTTTCAGATAATGCTCTTAAAGTGCACAGAATAAGTGCTGCATGAATCTCTGCGTGTGAATAAGTGAAAGTGGCTTGCAGCGTGAAGAGCCTTGAATGGTCAGACCAGACAAGCACAATAAAAATGCTGGTCTATTCCTATAATAAGATGATCACGACCATTTATAGGTGGTTCATGCACACCGTTTTGCAACATGGTCAGGCTGAAAGCATGAGCCCGGTCAGTCTGTGCAGGAATCTCTGTGATAGGTCGATGCAGGAGCAAAGGGATTCCCAGATGGCGAAGAAGCAGCTTGCTGCAGAAGTTGGAAAATGTTTTGCAGAAAACTCCACAATGCTCCTCACGCCCTACCTTTGGGCCCTTTTCTCTGTAATCATAAATGCTGCAATCGCTGACCAGTCTGTTGATCATAACTACAACATCAGCTCATTTAATGTCCAGGAAGTCTTCATATAATCTTCTTTAAATCACCATTTCATGTGCATGCTGTAACTTCACTGCGTGCTACCAGTCGGCCTCGTTCCTTAAAAATGCAGTAAGATATAATAAGTATGCATACACAGTACACAACTCCGAGCCTTTTCCTCATTAATAAGTGAAATGTCCGGCAGTTTGTTGCAGCTTCTTATTTACTGGACCATATCATTACTGCCTCAAAATAACTGTATCTTCCCAACAAGGGCAAAAGCATAGGTGGGCTGTGAAACTCCGAACATAACATCTTATATCTCTGCATGTCTCCATATGCACAGTGCACTCTGGAGCCTGACACGCCCACACACATTATGCTGCAGGATGAAGCTGCTTCGTGTAAGTGCTACTGCAAAGAACTGCATAAGAGCAACAACAGCTTCAGAATGACCTTTACTGCAAATGAGGCAGCAAATTCGTCCCATTTATCAGACTTTCCAAAGAGTTTTGAATGAGGTTCCATAAAACAGACTTCAATCATATGTCTGATCTGGGCCATTATGCTCAACAGAGGCCTTTTACGACTTACTCATAACACACCACAGCACTTTATGTTGAAGACTGATCTCCCTTTGTGGTGATTCACTGTTAAATATTTCCTGGACAGCAATCTACTTAATCAGCAGACGGTTAAGGGGCGAGAGACGACGGACCTTCATGATCATTGTGATGAGTTCAAAATGTCTCTTAGCCGTGATGACAGACTCCAGCTTTTGCTTTATTGCGCCTGTAACACCGTCTGGTCCTTTGCTCCATTTAGCCACTTTTACAAGGAGATAAAAGCCTGCATGTCACCACTGGCTGCTATTTATGTGAGGAGAGAGGAAGGAAAGCAAAAGTCAATATAATTTGTCAAATTAACAAGGACCTGTGATGAGTTCAAAAGAAGCGTACTAGAAACAATGCATTTATGCAAACATTAATCACTCAGACCTGGAGGTTTTTAGAGTATCTGAGTGAGGAATTGCCAAGCATGTCTTAATTAAACCTAACTAGGCGCAGCTTATTGATCGCGGGAAATCAGATTGCACTATTAACTTCCACTTAGCAGCACAGGGAATAACCAATATTTCCTTCAACTGCCGAAGGTGGAGATTCCCAAATGACTAACACTGGGATGCAGCAGGACTGAGATACTTTCTCCACTTTCATGACGAACAGGAGGGTCATGCCATAATCTGCTCCTGCTTCTTTGCTAAAGAAACATATATATCCACGTCAATATTTGCATTCAAACATTTTACTTTGGAGCTGAATATTGTTCTGCTACAGCTCTGGGTCGCTCCACCCCCCCTTGTGGAATTTAACTGTTCATTATGCTAGGTGGCGTGTGCAGGCGCCTGTATCAGCTCTTCATCCTGCCCTTTTTCACCTGACTGCTCCTCCTCCGTCCCGCCTACTGCCACCTTTGATTGATCTGGTTCTCCAGTCCCCTGCTCCATCCACAGCACCACGGAAGCTGCTAAAAAGGCTCACGCGTCCTGTTTGTACACGGCCAGTTCAAGGTTACTAGATATCGAGTGTTGCCTCTTCTAAACTGAAGAATTTGCAAAACACACGGAGGCTTTCCCGTTCATACACACCTCTCTGATACGCTGCTGCTAGAGGCACTCGGCTGAGGGGTCCCACTTGGTCCAATCTTATTTGTTTTAGGTAGGAAGGCCAGTCTCTGTGTTTAGTGTTTGGATTCCTGTGCTAGTTTTACTTCCCCAACTCCGTGGTTGTTTTCACCTGTGGTAATTATATCCAGCTATGTCTCGTTACCCATCAGCCCTCGGAGTGTGTGTATATATAGCGCTGTCTTTCCTCTGTTACATCATATCTTTACATTTCTGTTGCCTCTTGTGCCGCTGCCCTTTTGGATTCTATCACTTTCTCGTGTTTTATGTACTTTTCTGGACTAATCTCTCAGCAAATGAAGCTCACTTTTGTTGTTCTCTGCCTCCTGCATTTTGGGTCCTCAAAACTCTACACCCATTGCTCTATCTTACTTTACAGAGCTTGACTCCATCATTATGGCATTTATTTAGAATTACAAAGTGGCCAGAATATCAAAAACAAATATCTATAATACTTTAGTCACAGTTTTGTTATCGGTTACAAAGGAAAATCTGGATGTGAATAAAACAATACATCAAAGCTCCCAATATAAACACAGATGCTCCAATTTGTGGAAATTATTCATTTGAACCAGGACTGACTGATCTAACCTTTACTGGCTGGCAGCAGAAAGGCTTGAGTAACACTGGAGATCTGTGTATTGGAAATAAGTAAGTAAAATTCTTGCATCAGGATTTTTCAGATACTTACTCCAATATTATGTCAGAAAGCATGTGCCTCACTTTGAAACTCTGACGGCTTACGAGACCCCAGATGCAATGAATAAATTTAATATTGACAGCTGTTACTCAGTCAGTGTGTCTTACCTCCCTCGTTAGCTGGTGCTCATATAGTCTGTGGTTTCCCATGCCCTCGCCCTTTGAGTCGTCCCCTCATCCCTCACAGTTGTGTGCTCCCCTGCCTCATGTTCTCCCTGGATTCCTGCACCCTTCCTAGTTCCCGCGCTGCAGAGGTTTTTTGTATTTTCTGAGAGTCAATCAGCATTAAATTTGGACTCATGTTACTTCTCATCTCCCGAGTTCTGCAATTTGGGTTCTACCCCACCTGGCACACACAGCGGTTTATGACACGTTGGATGGGAGGAAACACGCTGCATCTGGAGACACTTCTCAGTGAAAACAGACTCGATACATTTGTGAGATCCTGGAATCCTGTACTGGCATTTTTGAATAGGAATAATTAATATGCTGTACGTGTGCTTTTTTCCCCTCCTTCTTAAATTTTTCTATTTACATCTACTTATATTGTATCTCTACATATGTTTTAATGTTGTATTAAGGTTGCTGTGGAACATGTTGTTAGATGTGCTGTTTTTTCTTCTTCTGTTCTCAATACAATAAAAATATTGAAACCAAACCCCACACAATAACTGTGACCCCCGCCCCCTACTTTTGGTTTTCTTTTTCATGTGACTGCTTAGTTAATTAAGTTTTTTTCTTAATAGAAAAATCTATAAAATTAACTAACTGACTCATTTAACCGCTTCGATCTGGCTAATTAATATTTCTCCCCTTATACTAGCGAGCTGGGGTCGTAACAGGTTAGTTATTTTATATTTAATCACGCTGCTACCACAGTTACTAGATTATGTTTGGTTGAGGGCCATTGATTATTATATTTATATTTTCTTTATTTGTGCAGTTACATTCATGTCCCTACTGGGCCGCTGCCAGTATTTAATGGTGCTTAATGAGCAATTAATGGCAGTGAGTGACAGCAGGGGCAAGGTGGAGCAGCTAAACGCTGTGGTAATGAGGCCACCCTTTTGCAGACCTGTAAAATATGTATTTTTGTGTCGCAATATTTTTCATGTGCGACACTTATTTAGTAGAAGCCAAAGTGGATTAAGAGAGAATTGTTTTGTTCATTGCCAAGAGGATTTGGTGTGAGCTTTAAGAAATGTGTGTCGAGTTAAGCCTGCACCGTACACCAAGTTAAGGATCCTACGATGACTTCATCCTCATTATATGCTTTCCAAAAAATATACAAAATACCACAGATTTTCATGTACTTTTGAGATAGTTCTCAGCTGTTGATGTCATAGTGAGTCAGAGGTTACAGCACCTTTCATGTGAGTAAACTGAGGGAGTTTAATCAGATCCTTAAGGTCTTAAAGAGGGCGAGGCTTACTGACAGTACAGAATGATGCAGAGCTGCACAGACTGGAACTTTAAAGCTGCAGATGACTTCCCATCCTCACCTGATATATTGATTATATCGAACAACTCAGCTATGCAGGGTCAGCTGACCACCCCACATCACATTTTATTAAAATTTTTAAATATACACTATTTATCCCTATGCTGTCCTCACTAAGTGTATTTTCAGCCATACAGCTAGCTTAAATGCTACATTCGCCAGCATCTTCAATGGAAGAGACAGTTGTTGTACAATGTACATTTTTTGTAAAAGTGAAAAAGAAAGCAAAAATACAAAAAGCATACGGATCATTACAAAAACCAAATATCTGTGATACACCAGCAGCTTAGAGAAGCAGCTTTAGCAATCCTTTTACTGCCAAGAGCTAACACATCTACACTGCCAGTGAATAACAAACCACCGATATAAGATATAGTTCTCAATCACAAAAAATGGTCACATGTGTTAATACAACTAAAAATAATTAGCAGCTTATGGGTGAAGTTGTGTCTGCAGTGTTTTTGAGCACAGATTGAAAGGACTGCTACTTGCTGCATCCTTCCTACGTGTTTACTAACGTCCTCGCCAGTACTACTATTCACAACTACCACTAGGTGGTGCTAAAAGGCATACAACTGAAGCAAATACGCTGATTCCACTGTTGGAGATGCTGCATAAGAAACTGCATCCGGTCACAACGGACCGCAATCCCTGATGGACAGAAATGGATCGAGGAACGCAACAAAAACCCGTTTTTAACCTCATTAGGTGCTAAGAGCTGAGGTTCTAAGGAATGCCTTTTAATATTGGATGGATAAGTGAGAGCTTCACACTTCTGTAAAGAGTGGGTTCAGGTGACTGTAGTTGGATGAGTGCTTTGAGCCTGGCCTCACTCCCAATTCATCACAAATGGATGCTTAGTCATTACACCTTTTGCAGCTACCCTTTAATGTTGTTTTTCAGTGTGCTGGATTAATGTCATGAGATGTTTTTTAACCCAAAAAGCTCAATCATCTGTTAAGCCTGTCAAAGTAGTTTTGGTGCCTAAATCTCACCAAATGAAACATGAACGTTAATACAGAGAAAAAACAAAGCTTTAACAGGGGACGGGGATTATAGTGGTATGGAGTCCGTACCCCTCCCACCTTCATTGGTGGACCTTCTATTCTTCTATTTCTATTATGCATCATAAGACACCTTGTGAGTATCCCAGAGGTGGCATTTGCTTTGACAAAACTGCAGTGTGTGAAATTTGAAAGGTTGGAGTTTCAAATTGAGTGATGACCTTGAGAAGAAGCGGTGTGACATTTGTGCAGGGGGGGGGGGGGTGCAGTACACACAAACAGACACAAAGAAAAACAATGTGAATTATTCTCCTTCTGTATTAAACAAATGATGCATGAAAACTGTATCATGGCATAAGAATTTAGCACACTGCATTACTCATAGGGAACAGTCTGTGCCCAGCATGTGTGCATGCACTACACTGAGTTGCCAGGTACTTGCTAGAAATCCACAATTTATTGTATCTCTGTCTCCTGAGCAGAGGATATGGAATTTTAATGATGTTATATATATGTGTGTGTGTAGGAGTTTGTGTGTGTGTGTGTGTGTGTGTGTGTGTGTGTGTGTGTGTGTGTGTGTGTGTGTGTGTGTGTGTGTGTG
>JAVDPK010000658.1:712471-736651 GCA_034780415.1 Cichlasoma orientale
GTGTGTGTGTGTGTGTGTGTGTGTGTGTGTGTGTGTGTGTGTGTGTGTGTGTGTGTGTGTGTGTGTGTGTGTTCAGTGGCAGACCTGCTCGCTCATGCTGTTAATGCCATCGGGCCCCAGCAGGTTCACAGCCTGCTTGACCAGGTCCGTCCGTCCGCAGTTGAGCATCCTGAAACCCAGATCTTGCAGGAACTTGGCCTCTGTGGAGGCTGCATCCAGCTTTCTGGTGGCACAGAAGCAATCCTCAGCTCTGCAGACAGAAACAGCAGATCCATTACTGTGATTAAGAGGGAGCTTATCTCAGAAACGGATTTTGAGATCGGAGGATATACATCTCAACGGTGCGCTGAAGGAAGCTGAAAATGATTGCTGGTCTGCTTTTCATAACTCAAATTCTTGGTAGCAGGAAACAAACTGCAACTTTATAAGTACTGAGCCGCTTCAATTTAAAAGTCAATTCACTAATATCTGAATTTGTCAACAGTCACTTTTCTTTGATTGCTTCTGGTTCAGTGCTTTTCTTAAGCAGCTTCTCTCCAGGTAAGGCTTCCCCCGTAAAGCCTCTTTAATCCAGGCATCTGTCACAACTGCAGTTTTCACAGGGTCGCAGAGACACCGTCGCTGGATGTTATTCTAAATTTACATGACAGTTCTATCTGACACATGCGAAGAGCCGCGTTAATTGCCGCCTCATTTATTACGTCTCTGCAAATACACGGAAAGTGAAAAGACTCTTAACCCGGTGACTCCATAACAAGCAAACAACAAAAGAAAAACATTACAGAGTCAGTGGCGATGAGGCAAATATGATGCACAGCTTTGTAACTGCTGCGGAGTGTTTGTAAATGAGGGAAGAAAGAGAGGGCGAGAAAGGCGAGACTGTAAGTGAGTCAGAAACAAATACAGAGAGAAGATTTATAGGTTACTGCTGTCCAAGAAAGAAGGACAAACACAGTTCATTTAGTAACTGCCAAGTCTCATGAAAAAGCTTTTAAATTTAACAGTGTGAGTCTAAATTCAGTTCACTGAGGGGCTGCAGTGAAATGTTAACATCACACCGATCCACTCCACAAATTTTGTCATTAATAATAAAACAATCCAGCTTGTGCTCCTGTGGAATAAAGGTCAGCATAATTTTTGTCTCTTATCCCACCATTATTCCATTAATCACGCTCATTTGTTTAGTTTTCACTGCATATTTTCTCTTGGCCGCCCTCACCCTCCCTTGCAGTGGCTCTTTACGCCCCGCTCAGCAGCAAAGGCTGTGGGTTAAAACAATGACGCCGATGCAAAAAGTGCCAAAAACTGCAGGCCAGCTCTGAATGCATGGCATTCATTTGTTAAAATTAAATAAACTCACACAAATTACATTGTATTATTGACTTAAAGTTGTGTATAATTGAGGTGTGGCTGCTTTGAGTGGCAGGTGAGTGCCGTTAGCTGTCTGCTGTTCATCACCTCGGCTAATTCAAATCAATGAACTGGGCCTCAGATCCGTGTTTGTGCCCATTACAACATTTCAATGCAATTCTCTGATAGATATTGTGGTTCCCTGTGTGGTATAGACCCTCCAAGAATCTGTGCTCCAGTTTTGGTTAGTATTTTATCAGCATGCTACTTTCCACTGATTAGCAGTTATCTGCGTCCTTGTGAACGGATGCATCTTTTTAACCACGCTAGCTAACACAAGCTGATAATTCAGCCACTTCTGGTTACAGAAAACCAAGATGATGACGGTCAAAATGCCAGTGTTGACGTTTTAAAAGTGTTGTCCACAAGCCAATAAATGATGAACTGTCCAGCAATTTTTATGGCAATCTTTCCAACAGCTGCTGAGACACTAAATCAGGGGTGTCCAAACTTACGGGCCGCTTCCGGCCACACCCCCTACTTCCGGTCCGCGAATTATGTCAAAAATAACATAAAATTTGGCCCTTTAAGTTACTTTTTTGACATTTCTCCTTCCCCTCCAATCAAGAGGATTAAGTGAAATGTCAATGGTGGTAACGGTTTATATTAAATTCTGCAGAGGGTAATCACAAAATGTACCTTTAAAGAATTAAAAGTAAAATATAATGGCAACTACTCCACTGAAAAAGTGAAATGCTTCATCTGATGTAAACACCAGACTGTGTTAAATCAGGTTGCATGTAAACAGCTGACATGAAATTTATAATCAGAACAGATAACTGTAAGTCATGTCTCTAATTTTAAATAGATGATGACTTTATATTTATCTTCATTTTCTAACACTATGACTGAGTGCAGATAAAGGTGCAGGCTTCAATAACAGTGACTATGTGCAAGAGTGACTTGCAACAATCAGTCACACCTTATTTTAATAAGGTAAGTTAAGATAAGGTGTGACTAATTGTTGCAAGTCACTCTTGTGTTTGGCACATGAGGCTGACACCGACTCCTAACAAGCCCTGCGCCTTTATGGTGATACATGAAAGTGGCAATTTACTGATGAGCCATTACTGCGCTGAACTAACTCAACTCAGTCTCATCTGCTCTGTGATAACAGTGTGGCTATCACACTTTTGTAAGATGCATACTATAATTAGTTCTAATTAAACAGAACCCTGGATTTATAGGTACAACTTATGCTTAACTGGGCAATTTTGAATGTTAAAGTTTATGCTCATACAACACTTGCCGGCTGACAGTCCATGCACAGGCTTACAGGTTTCATAAATGGGTGCACATAGAGTTTCATTCCTTCTTGCAGTAAATGTTATTGCCATCATATTCTTACTTTATTTGTCGAGGTTCACAGTCCACGCCGGGCAGCAGCAGCCTGGCAGCCTGCCTCACGTCGTCGCTGTCCACAGAGAAGCTCCGTCGATGTTCAGTGTGGGCGACCGCCACCCGGATCCACTCCATCAGTGGGGGCAGCACCAGGAATGGCCTGCAGAGAAAACAGGTTTATGTGTTACTGTTTAACATCTTAATTAAGTAAGAATAGATGACAATTTGAAGAAAAAAAAAGCCACATCTTTAAATGCTCATTTTTCTTAGCTGGCTGGAGTGTGACAGAAAGGTGAGATAAATATGTGCACCTGTAAAGGTAAACTGTGTGTTATTAATGGTATAGAAGAGCACGAACCACACCAACATCTAACTGGACCAAAGCAACTCCTGCAGCTTCCTTTACATGCATAGATTGTTTTTCTGACACTGAGTCAACAGGCAGTCTGGCACTAGTTTAAATCAGATTAATCTATGTTGCAAAAAGTGTTTGCTGCTCCTCTTCTGCACGGTCGAGTGTGCATAAATGGACAGCTTTTTGCACATTCGGTAGGGGCGTTTTAGCTGAAATTAGTCTGATTCTGGATAAACTCGTGGCTTTTAGAGCTTCCGTCTCTCCTTTCCTCTGTTTGTGGCTAAAGGAGCTAAATGCTAACGTTTTCCTGGTAAATATGCACCTGTGAGATCTTTTGGCCTCCGAAGCTACATGTATTTTATAGTCGTAAGCATAGTTGAGATTGCAGATAATGCAGCAGGTTACTTAATATTCTAGGAAAATCTTTCACATGTTGAGAGAACTACCAAAATTGCTCCATGACAAAACAAAACAAAAGTGGCACTGGATGAATATAGACCATTGGAGCAACATGTTTTTCCAATGGTGCCTTTATCTCTGATATATACAGTAGCAGTCAAAAGTTTGGACACACTTACCCATTCATATGAATAGGTGAGTGTGTCCAAACTTTTGACTGGCACGGTAGTTTGACGAGTACCAGTGAGCTGAGAGTTTCATGGAAAAAATAATCTATCCAAGGTGTTTATGTAAGGATTAATATGTTACAGCTGAACAGTAAATTAGCTACCTAACTTGGAAAACAATGTGAGCTGATGAGTGTTTGCTTGGGGGCTCATTCTACAAGCTAAGGTGGCTGTAAATTTGATAAGGAGTCTTGAACAGGAAAGCTAATTTGGGTTGTTTTTAAGAGTCTGTAGCAGCTGCCGTGCGCTCTGCTCGTGATACAACACCACATTACCTGTTCTTAACAGGTGTTCTGTATTGGAGTAAGTTCTCCGTCTGGATGTCTTTTTTTTCCCTTCATTCCTTATGAGTCATGCATCAACCCAACCCCTTAAACACAACCCAATGAGAGGCACTGAAAGCTCCATCTGGAGCATCACACATTGATTCATGCCAATTTTTACTGTCTTGTTTTCAAAAAGGTTCAGACATTAGTGACCTCATAGCTGGTCATGGCCATGGTGATGTACTGTGCTGATGTAACAGTTTAAGCAAGCGATGACTGATGAGTCAAGCATTACCATAGGGCACTGATGCCCCTCCCTCTTGCTGTTCAAACCTTCTGTTTTTGAAGGGCAGCCTATCAGAAAACACTTGTTTAGAAGAATGAGATTATTGATTATGAACTGGGCCACAATGGTGGCCCGGTGGTTAGCACTGTTTCCTCACAGCAAGAAGGTCCTGCGTTCAAGTCCACCATCTGGGTGGGGCCAGCGTGGAGTTTGCATGTTCTCCTCGTGTCTGCATGGGTACTCTGGTTTTCTCCCACAGTCCGGAGACAGGGCTTAGGTTAATTGATGATTCTAAAATTGTCCATAGGTGTAAATGGTTGTGTGTCTCTCTCTCTGTGTTAGTGACAACAAGCTGGTGACCTGTCCAGGGTGTACCCTGCCTCTCTTACAGCTGGGACAGACTCCAGCCGCCCCCCACGACCCTAAATTGTTTAAGTGGAAGAAAATGGATGGATATATGGATGATCTTTGTGAAAGTGAAAATTAATTCTTCAAACTGATATCACCACGCTGGCGGGTTCATAATGCTCAGTTTGCTTTGCTCATCTTTCAAATAAAAATCACTTAATAAAGACTCCTGCCGTACGCCGATATCCAGAACCTTTCTAATTAAAGATGCCCTTACTGATATGCGAAAAGGCAGCTAGACCAAGTCAATGTTCATAAGTTATAACTCAGACAGTGCAGAACAGAAAGAGATCTAGACGCTGCAACCTCCCTAAATGCTCTTATTACCTTCTTTAATCAACATCAGTAATGGGTCTTGCCTCGCCGACAAGTTCATATTTCATCATTTATTTCCTGTACGAGTGTGTGTGTGTGTGTGTAGGTGTGTGTGTGTGTAACCGCTCTCTCTCATAAACATGTACACTGGTGTTGTTATGTCCCTTATTAATCATTTCCCCCGCAGTCCAAGCAGTCCAGCAGCAGCTAAATTCAGGTCAGGCATTCATCAGATATTTAACCCTTTTGCATCACCTGCACCACCACAATGAACTGTTGTGCTTTATAAAAATAACGGTTTACTGAATAAAATTATATAGAAACAAAAACAAATTGTACGCACAAATTCTGTGCTTTTTGACTTATAAATCCTCCTAGTCTTGTTTTCTAAAAACAAAACAAAAAAACATAACTATAATTTACTTGTTGAAGTTGTTGTTTTATGAGCAATTCCACTCTCATGGTACTAGCCCTATATTGAAATTAGCATAGCTTAGTATACAGACTGAAGGCAGGGACTAATTCCCATGTTCCCCTAGGCTTACATGCCACATAATCCTAACTTGAATAATATGTTCCCTGCTCTGTGTAATGTGACACAGGCTGCTGTAGGAACTCCTTAAAGTGGTTAATAGGGTTCCTTATTACTTAAAGCAAATAAAATAATACCCGTTGGTAGTGTTGTCGTTATATAGCTGTTCTGAAGCCTTGTTGCGCTTAAAAAATGGATCATAGAACTGAAGAGTATTTAAGTAGGAGGGCTTCCTGGTTTCAGTGGGTTTGTTTGAGGCGAGGAAGGGACAAAAATCAAAGCACTTCAAGGCATTTTCTGTTAAATAGCATTTAAAATGTCTGTCATGACTGCTCCCCAACACAGCAAAACCACAGACACCGAGTATCGACTGCAGGAGGAACAAAACTGCTAACTGAGATTAAGCTAACAACTAAAAGTAGGTGAAAAAAAACATTTTAGTTGTGATAGCTTGGTCTTCATTGTTAGCAATACATGTAAGTCAGACTTGTTTCTAGTGGGGCTTGGACTCTGCCCAGGCTGTGCCTTGGCACTGATTCTGCTCATAATCTTTATGGACTAGATCTCTAGGCGCAGCCAAGGGGTGGAGGGTGTCAGGTTCTGTGTTCTCCGGATCTTGTCTCTGCTTTTTGCAAATGATAGGATTTTGCTGGCTTCGTTAAGCAACCTGTAGCTCACACTGCAGGAGGCAGCAGGGATGAAAATGAACACCTCAGACCATGGTTCTCAGCTGTTAAAAGGTGGACTGTCCGCTCTGTCTTGGGAACGAGTTGGTGCCCCAAGTGGAGGAGTTTAAATATTTGGAGTTATTTAATGTATTTTTGCTACCCCTGGTAATACACTTTTTGCCATGATAACAACATGTTTAATGAGAGAGCACATGGCTTTCTTTTCTTTCTTTTACATGTGAAAACTTACGCAAAACTGCCCAGTAAGTTGCCAGGGACTGCACGGCACACCAACCAATAAGAGTCAGTGCTTTAGCCCACCTGTGCTGTGCTGTTCAGTGACTTATTCCCGTCTCAAAGGATAGAAATACAAAGCCTCATATATTCCAGCAATCAGCACACTGCTCCCCTGGGAGCTGACGCTCACTTAAAACTGGCAGAAACTCCGGAGAAAATTAAGTCAGGTATTCACGATAAGTGCAAAGTGGAAATTACATTATGATGCATTCTTTTGGAGAAATGTCTGAAAGTGAAATGGTCAGCAAGTTGGTGGTGCTCTTGGATTTCTCTACTACTACAATTTTGCACCACAATGTGGACACTCACTGGAACCAGAGAAGAAAACCTGGATGGGAAAACTCAGACATAAAAGCAGGTAAAATGCTTTTTTTCCCCTCCTTTCTATTTAGCTGCCTATTAAAAAGAAAAATTCCACTCAGACAAGATGTGAAACCACTTCTTTGTGTCTACGAGGACTCAATTCTATTAAAGAAAGAAATGAAAAGAAAAGCCAGAGCTAATACATATCCTTGTCTGCACGAAAATGGAACCGAACAGAGATTTTCCAGACGAGATGTGTGTATATTTATTTCTCTGTATTGTTCCAGCTCCAGTGAATTGTTTTGTTGCATCTAATGCTACACAGTAATCATGTGTCACTGTGACCTGCACATTAGCACCATTACTCTAGGGCAGTGATTCCCAAAGTGTGGGCGAAGGTGGGCAGCAGTAATAATAAATTCAGATTGAAATTATTCACAAGTACGTACAGTTACATATTTATAATAATTATTTATTTATATAGAAAGTAAATTAAAACTGGTCAAAAACCAGGCCACAGTTGTAAATAAGAAATAGTTTTTAATTTGTTTGCCTGGTTAAATAAAGGTTTAAATAAATAATGGGAGGTGGCTAGTTTGTGATATTAGTCATTACTCTGATCTAAATTTACTGCTCTCGTATAAAAGTGTCGCAGTGGTAGGTGGGTCACACATTGGCGTCAGCAGTTTACATATGGGCTGGGTAGCATTAGCAATTTATAGCCAACAGCTTGTGTTCTTTAAGTTTTTTGAATAATAATTTAAAGGAAATACATGAATTTTTCTTGTATTCTTGTATCTTAATTAGGGTGAAGATTTAAGACTGGGTGGTCCCCAAGGGATTTCCTGTTTTTAAGTGGGCTGCAGCACTCTTGACTTCGGGAATGGCTGCTCTAGGGTAAAATGAAAAAAATCTGAATACATTTTACTATCAGCACTTAAATTATTTATAATAAGTGCACCTACCTACCCACCTACATGTGGGTGATGACTTTATCACTAAGAACACTGTAAAACTAACAAAAATACTGTTTATATTTTCTAAAGCTGTGGGCCAGACTGAAACCTTTGGTGGGTCAGCTCTGGCCCCTGGGCCATATGTTTGACACCCCTGTTCTATACGTTTTGAAGCAAAAATGTAATAATAAGAGCTAAGAATAGACTCTACTTGGTTGCAGGACTTCAGGGCCACCACTACTAAGCTCATGTGTTTGACATTATGACTGAATATCCCTGGCAGCTTAAAGCCTCTTATTTAATAAATTGTTAGTAAACTCATATTTGCAAACGTATTTTACATTGTAAATGAAAAGTTAATCTATCATAACCTAACAGATCAACTGTCTAGCAAACACCTCAACTATCAATATCGCTAATATATCTATATGCTTATCTACCAAACATTTATTGCCACGTCTGACAGGTTAATGGTATAAGTTGCTAGCAACTGGGTTTATTTTCGGTTAGGTCTTCAACACAAGTTCCCATAGCAGTGTTGAGCAGTAACAAGTGAACCGCCTTTGTAATACTGAAAACCCAGGGTTACCTGGGTACACCCAGATCCTCCTTCACAGTACAGCCCTTAGGTTCCTTTGATCATGTCGTCATTTGTCATCACCTCACTGTAACTCTCTTTATCTGTTGGCTTCTGTTATCATGTTTCAGTAAGTCTTCTTGTTTTTGTGTATTATCTCATGAGTCTTGTTCCAGTTTTTAATTCCAGCCTGTCCGATTGCCTTCACCTGTGTTTGTTACATGCACCTGTGTCTCATTCATCTCATGTTTGTAATCCCTAATTAGTCCCTAGACTATATTTGTGTAGCTCCCTTTTTCAGACCCTACTGTTGATTTCCCTGCTTGTGTTCTATGTTCCCTGGGACTTGTGGTTCATGTACCTTTTGTGCTTCAGCCACATACTCATTTGTTTCTGCCAGCGTATCCAGGTTTGAGTCCTCTCCACATCAACCTCACAACAATAAATTATTCTAAAAAAGAGATCCGGTTAAAGAATTAACATAATAATTACTTTTTTTCATGGACTGGAACGATCTAAAAGACCTTAACGGTGCTCTTCTCGACTCTGCTTCAGTGAACAAACAGCACAACCTCAGCTAATATGTGCTTTTTACAGTGTCGTACTCCTTGAAGCAGGTAATTGTAGATAAATACAAAAACATTTCTTTCACAAGGTTCTCATTAGAGAGAGATACTGAGCTTTCTCCCTTTTATACTCATATTACGACTGTACCCTCTTTATAAACTAAGCTATTCAGGATATATTGAAATTGTTAATAATCATTGAATTAGAAGCAATTCTGGCTCACTGGATCCCAGTTTAGATGATAATAGCACAGAATAAATTTTCTTTAAGGCCTTTAAACCTATAAAGATGTCTCAGAAGCATGTTAGAAAAGCTTAAAACATTAAATTAAACTGATTTCAGTTAAATTATATAAGTCCATCAGTGAAGGTCCCTTCAGAGCTTTTTTCCTTTATGACCCTCTGGCAACCATAATTTCTCAAAAATGATTCCAAACACAACTCCCGTACCCAAGTGAGACAAACCATTAGGGACGGTTATGTTTGCTGTTTATGCAGCTGTCTAGTCCTTGGGTAAATCTGCTGTAAGCGCATGTTTAATCAAGGCAGCAGCTTTTACAGTGGGCACTGACTTGCTGCGTTTGACTACTGTACATTCTGTGTGCATCAGTTTCTCATTCCATAACCACAGATTTCCTCGTCTTTGCACTAATGGTTTGCCAGGAAGTGAGCTGCATTAAAAAAAAGGAAAAGTTTTAACTTTCTGCGTGGCAACTCAGACCTCCTCCCATTTCTCTGAGTGTTTGAAAGACATATTTTACAGTGTAAGGTTTGAAAAAGAGGGAGACCAATTCTGGAATGAAAACACTGCGGGAAATGTTATCCATCGATGCAGACAGCTGGCCTACAGCGACATACAACAGTCAGAACTGCCGGTGTAAAAGAGTAAATGTTTGGTCCAAATTACCAAATTTATCAAAGAACCTGCGGCAGCTCTTTTACCATTTTTACTTCCTCTTGATTCCTTATCTCATAAACCTAACAAATTGTAGTGATAAACCACTTCTCTTCTTCTAAAGCAAATTAAACATCAGGTAGATATTCAAAGCTCGGGTGTAGAACTCATCACAGTAATAATTTTCCACCTCACAGAAGCTCGTCTGAAGTTTCCCAAAACAGCCTTAACAGATGATCTTATCTCATTTGATCATAGTCTCCCCCCTCACCCTGCTGTGTCTTTCAGGCCCTTTTTGACTTGTCTTCAACCTTTCAGCTGAATGCTAAATAGAGAATTCTCTCTCCAGGGTCCTGAACCTGCTGACATGTCACTCAGCCTGACATTCCTGGCGCTCCCCGGGGTCGTCAGGATTGAGTTTTTATCTCTTCAGAGCGGAGGAAAGATGTTGGAATATCTGTCCATCCTTCCATCCAAGTGAAGTCCCTCTGGTTTCCATCAATCTGCTCAAGGCCTAGGGAAGTGTCAGTGCTGAGCAACACACACAGCTTCTTACCAGATCGCTTGTGGGGCGAAAAACTTGTGCAAGAGTGTAGGAATGTCTGTACTGACTGGTATACCACGGACTGACAGTGGCAACGCTTTTGGAAGGATGAACGTACCTAAATACCAACAGGATAAGCATTTTGGGTGTTTTGCCTTTTGTCTTGCACGTTGATTTGAGGACAAAGGACCACATGTTAGAGTGTGAAGGGCTTCATCTAGTTTGCTGCTAGTCCAGCTGACCGATCTGGACTAGACTAACCTAATCTTTTGACAAAAACTACCATCATTATTTTACTAGTTGACTGTTTGACCCAGTCACACAAGCCTAGAGACCGGTCGGTGACTCCCTGGCAACTGCTGGTAGAATTGGCAGGTGGTTGTTGGAAGTTTCTGCCAGTTGATAGATGAAATTTGTCACAAAGAGGTATACGGTGCTGCACCAAAAACCTCCTTATAATTGCTTTGGTATAGCAGATTGCCACAGTCACCCTTAGTTTGCATGGAAGGTTCAGACTTGTCTGCAAACACTTGCCAAGTACGTTAACTACTCCCCAGGTGGTAGTGAAACCGAAAACGTTCACCTTCAAAATAAAACGTGAACGTTATCCATTTCTGTCACACTCTTTACAGTTTTGCCTGGCATGTACTTGTGGAACATTTGCAGACAAGCTGCCATCTGCCATGCAAAATATGGGCAACTGTGGCAATCTGCTAGAGAGTAAAGCAATCATGGGGAGGTTTTTGGTGCAGCAGCCTCTTTGCAACCAATTTCACTGAGCAACCTCCAGCACTCACTGGCCAATCGACTGGGGAATGAACATTTTTCCCCAGTGACTGGAGGTTGCCACGGGGTTCACTGACTGGCCTTTAGGCCTGTAAGACCGGCATCTAAGCTTTCTATTTTCTTTTTTATTGAAAAGTATAAGACATGTAACATTATGCAAGTTCTTTTAGATCCAAGCAGTATAAACAAAACCAGAAAAGGATTATTAATTTCTGCGTATGACTGAAATTATCCAACACAAAAATGTGCTCCTCAATCGTTCTCTCTGTATGCAGCATTAGTGAAGCTCCAATTTGCATTTTTAGCAGGTGGATAGCACTGCGTTAATCAAGTGCAACAATTGTGTTGTTATGGAATAATTGTGAAATAATAATAGTGCTGAATTTTTAAAAATAGCCGAGCATATTTAATTGACTGAAGCAGAGGGATAACGATTGCCCGTTTTAAGTCCTTTTATTGTGCGAAGTTGATCAAAACACTTTCAAATCACAAATTTCAAAAGCACAACAGTTAACAAGACCAGTTCCACTCAAAAGTTTTGAAACATTAAGCTTTCTTTTTGCCTTTTGTTGCTGGCAATCATCGGTTTCCTTTAATCCACAATCAGTAGCTCCCTGCAAATGAACCAGTATATTCTCCATCTTTGGAGAACGGAGGGACAAACTCAAGCCACAGTAACTTTGAACATTTCCCCAGCAAGATCCTGAAGTGCACTGCCACTTGCACTCTATCCACACATCTATTTTCTTAACTGCTTATCCAACTTAGAGTCTCAGGAGAGGCTGAAGGCTATCACAGCTGACACTGGGTGAGAGGCTGGGTACAACGTGGACATGTCAGCGGTCTATCACAGGGGTAACACACACAGACAGACAGCTATCCACACTCACATCCACACCTGTGGCCAATTTAGAATCACCAAAAAACCTAACATTTATAATATAAGAGGAAACTGGACCCACAGAATCTGATATAAACCTTTTAGCAATGAATTTTACTTTAATGACTTGAGTTTGAGAAAAATGTAAAGCGCTCAAATGCAAAAGTGGTTTGATCGCTGTGAAGATCAAATTTTGGGGGGGGAATCCAACCCTTAAATTGAACCTCGCATTTTATCTGGACCTGCTGAGGTTTAAGCTGAGCATTTCTGAGAAGCTCTAAGATATATTTCAGCATTGTAATCCCACACTGTTGATTCACTAAGGTTCATTTCTGTACTGGGCTGGTCTGTTTGAGTCTAGAACCTTCCCGAGCCCTTTCCCTACCTGCTTCAGCTGTCAGCCCTTGTTGCTGACTAAAAGGCTCCTGCCCTTTTACACAGAAAGGGGAAGTAGAGTCATTAGTGCAGACAGACAGCGTGAGTGGGAGGAGACGCTAAGCACAAGTAAAGTTACTGAAATAATCTCAACGGGCCACGTTAACAAGTGCAGGATGTTTTGCTTCGAGGACGACATGTTTTGTGCATTATTGCTCATCTTTTAAAAATGCTATCAATTATGCAGTTCTCCTCTGGGGGTGCAAACCTTAAACTATTAAGGTGAGTCAGCTGGGCGGTCTCTTGGAGCTAATCTGAAAGTGGTCACAGTACAAATCATCTGATTCACAGTTTCTGAAGCTTCTGCTGGACTCACCTCTCAGTCTGTAAGGTGACTTTGGATGGCTCTACATTGGGGTTCTCCCACTCCATCTGCGGGCAGTGCATGAAGTAACACAGGGTATAGAGGGCCTCGGGCTCCCAGTGCACTGTGGTGTTGGCCTTCTGGTGGACCGGGGTCCCATTGCTGGCGTTCTTGATGTGCAGCGGCTGGAGGTGGTGCATGGCCCGGGAAACCAAATCACCTGGAGGAAGTGTATGAATATATGAGAACATGGCAGGGGGGAATAAAAATGACACAAGGATGAAATAATAACACTGTGTACTACACTGATAAGAGACGCAGTCATTGCAACAAAGATTTACGTATCGTTCTCAGAGCACAAACCCATTTCCTACTCCAACCCTTTGTGATGATGCACTCCCTCATTCACACACCCTCTGATTCAGCCTACGTTTAGTCACACACATGTGCCCACACATGAGTGGGGAAATTACTGCTTTGAAATGAATCTTACACACATCACGTCTCTCTCAGTAAAACACCCTCAGACATGTGAGCTCTTAGTCTGTCCTCATTTTGTCTGCAGCTCTTATTTTTCTCCCATGTTTTCCTGGGTGACGGTGCAGGGAGTCACAGGGAAGCTGCAAGATCTGTGTCACTGAGCATATGTGTGCGCTAAATTTAAAATAAATGTGTACAGGGTTTGTAAAAAAAACACTGAACATCCCGTTATAATGAACAGGGTTGTAGGAGGGAAGAGAACAGAGTGCTTGTCAGTGACTAAACTTGAGAAGTCAGATGGTTAGACATTGGTCAGTCTGGGTCAGAGGCAGAGCTAACAGCCTTTTTCATATATTTAAAGAGTAATAATTTCAACATGAAGCTTTCTTTAGATTACAGCAAGAAGAGAATAAACATTTTAGTTCTTATGACCTTTAAAACAAGTCAAAGGACTTTAAATACACCTACGCTTATTGGGTACACTACCCGCTGAGTTTGGACACACTCACATATATTATTATGAATGGGTGAGTGGTACTGATCAGCCAATCTGGCAGCAACAATGCATTTAGACTTGTAGACATGGCCAAGACTACCCGCTGAAGAAAGGTGGGGAAGAAATTGGGAATTTCTCACACAACCATCTGTAGGGTTTGCAAAGAATGGTCTGAAAAACAGAAAATATCCAGCGAGCAGCAGTTCTCCGGGTGAAAATACCTTGTTGACATCAGAGATCAGAGGAGAATGGCCAGACTGCTGTTCGAACTGACAGGAAGGCTTGTTGCAACCACGGTATGTCGAAGAGCATTTGAGGCAAAGCAAGAAATATCAAACAGAAGATCACCATCGAGAAATTCAAATGCATGTTTCTGTTTTTTTCATGCCAGCATTTGATTGACGTGTAACTTTGTTGTGAACAGATAACCGTGCACTTCGCATATAGAGACTAGTATAACCAGAGCCTGTTTTTAAATAATAACAATATGAAACCAGTTGTGTTTTCCAAAGTGTAAATTCCGTCTCATTTGTTGCATGATGAACATGTCAGATTGCCCTCTCTGCCATAATATGCTACGAAACAATTCCTGAATGCAAATTTTCTCTTGTTGGAATAAATTGATAAAAGCGACACTATAAGTATTTGCTCTTTACAGCTTCAACTTTTCTGGGAATGCTTTCCACAAAGTTTAGGAGTGTGTTCATGGGAATTTTTGACCATTTATCCAGAAGCACATTTGTGATGTCAGACACTGATGTTGGACAGCAAGGCCTGGCTCGCAGTCTGAAAATTGTCCAAAATGCTCTTGAGAGCGACCCATTCTTTCACATATGTTTGTAAAAGCAGTCTGCATGCCTACGTGCTTAGTTTTATACACCTGTGGCCATGGAAGTGATTGCAACACCATGATTTTGATGGGTGAGTGAACACCTCTGGCAACATAGTCTACTTTCAGCTGCCCCCTTATTCACAAAGGGTCACCAGATTTAATTTGGAAGATTTGGACTTCCTGATGTAAGCCCAAAGGGATCTGTCTCTCCTCCTGGAATCAAACCAGGGGTCTTTCACTTGTTAGGAGAATGTGTCAATCCCTACACTATGGAGCCACACTAATAAACTGATAAACAGATATATTCAACCAAGGCTTGGTTGCTATACCAGTAGTATAGTTAATAGCAGTTAATTATCACGCTCTATTAGTAACATACTGAGAGTTCAGCTATGCTGGCTGCAGCTTGGAGCATTATCAGATAAACCGAGAAGACCATATTGAGAGTCCAGTTTTGGACCACTGACGTTTACCCTTTACACCTCCGGTAAAAGTAGCAAAGTGTAAATTAAGCCCCAAATGTCACGAATAAAAATAGAAATAAGAATGTTTTAAGAGCCATTTTTTACTCTCTTGAATGCAGATATACGGCAAATGATGCTCTGCACTTCTGTGTGCACAGCTGTCAGTGGGCGCGACAGCAGATGTGTTTGAATATCCGCAAACGTGGGTGATAACTAGAGGTCTGGAGCGCTACAGCCTCCAATGAGAAAGTCATGTATCATCTTCCTAATGAACGATGGTACATCATTCATTAGGAAGTCCTCGGGAGTTGCGCAAGAAAGCTTACAACTGAACAGCTGTGTGTATTAGAAACCATAATAGCCACAGAGATGAAGTAAAATATATTTTTTGAGGGCAGCATAGGGTACATTTTCTATTATTTTTTTTTTCTTCACAAATGTGGTCTGTTTCTTTTGGTGTGATCTCTTTCAAGCTGTGTCTGTGCACAGCAGGAGCCGGGAGCAAAAGAGAGGCAGAAGAAATTTTCCAGTTCTAATAGTTTTAAGCACCAGAGGAGGCATGAATTTCAAATTCTGAAATTCATGACGTGCAGCACAGGAGCAGATATTTAGCACTGACATTTTGGAAGTCATAATTCTCTAATTTAGACGGCTTCGCAGCAGTTTATAGATGAGGTCATTAGCGATGCATTTAAGAGTAACGATGCTGCTCTGAGAGGGAAAATACTGCAGTGTGAGCCTGCGGGGTTGATTTCTCAGAAAAAATGATACCCGTATTGATCTAATTATTTACTCAGTTTACTGGAACGCTGGAGGCTGCAGGCTTACGGAGGATGGACAATGAACTGAGGCAGAAAATACAGTTCCTTGTTAGGTCCATGATGCGCATGTATGCGTGAAAGTTTGAAGCTCTGAGCTGCAGTGCAACAGTAAACACATTGGTGCCCAATACACTCACATTCTAATCCAGTTTGATTGTTTGTTCCAAAAATACCCAGTCTAAGGAACGTTGCCCCGTCTTGAAATCTCATTCCTCAGACAGACTGACACGGTGAATCTGAGCCTAAGGTTCTCCATCTGTCAAACTAAAGGCCCCTGACAGAGTTCACAGGCAGCCAGACGAAAACAGAGCACGCCGCTCACAGCGCTGTTTACACTCGGGCCCCGGGGAGCCCCATAGACGGCCGAGAAAGAATTAAACACATCAATGAATAATTGAAAACGAGGTAAACACGCTCAGCTTCCGTGATTGTGTTCAAGTGGAGTGGTGCTATAAATCTCCCATCCTGAGGTTAGACATGATGAGGTACGGTCACTTCTGAGGCAGCACCTAAAGGAGCCGAGTAAAAACCGGAGAAATCACAGTTTGACCTGCTGTCAGGCTGATGAATTTCAGGTTGCTCGAACAGAACATCAGATTTAGACCACTGGTGGCTTCTTTTAACAAGGACCACAATCCCAACCCTACCAAGCTGGAAACTTACTAAACATAGCAACTGAGTACTTTTACGTGACCAGCTGAAAGACGGAGGAGGAGAAGGCAATGACAGATGATGTTATTCTGCTTATAATACATCATGTCCAGTAATCTTTATTAATCATTATTAATGTTACTACTTTTACTGCTACTCCAGCTATTATTATTTCAAAGTGATTAATCTATTTGTGAACCCCTTTCACTTCAGTTACTATATTTTAAAATAAGTCAGGTTGGATTTGGTCCAATTTAGAAATGCTTTTGCAGTCAATGTGGATCTGAATGCAGGAATTTTTGGAAGGATCTTCTACTTTTGCATGATTTTCAGCCTTGTGTAGATATGTTCCTGTTAAGTTATGTACTTCTGCCTTGTTCTATGGTATATGGATCCATCATGCTCCGGGGGATCCTGAAGAGTCCGAAGCGTAAAGAAGGCCGGGAACTGTTTACATTTTCTCAACTACTCTCTTGGAACAGGTCATGCAGCGGGTCAACTCCCTTCTGTCAAGGTCAGGCAATGATTCAGATTTGCATATTATAAGTCTAAACAACCCAAATACATACCAATCACAGGAAATATTAAAACAGAGGAAAAGTTAATTTTATTAGAAAACAACAATACTGATGCTCTGGCCGACCTTACCATGCTGAGTCACTGCAGGACCACCTGATGGTGACCTTATCTCGGTGCCAGTGGCTCGGGGCAGACACATCATCAGTACCTTCCCCTACCCTCCATTATTATTATGGTTCCAGACTGAACAGTCATACACACTCACATAAAAGCATGTACGACATAACCCAATGCGAATGCACCTGTACACTCATGTTAGTGTTGTTCTGTGTCCATGTCCTATAATTTCAAAATAAAATCACATATAAATGTAAACATTTCAAAAACTTCGTCCTGTCGTTCTGGAAGTTCAAAATATTCAAATTCAAAATTTATTTTAACATAAACCAAAAAATGTTTAATAAATTAATGAACAATTTTGATATAGATGAACAATTTGGCAACAACAACCACTTGTTTCATGCACAAAACCTCCCTTTGAGTCTACTTTCTCCTGATTGGCTGCCCCTCACAAACGGACTTCAGTGAGCATCCACTCTTGTAACAGTGTGTATATATATATGAGAAAAAAAATGAGGAATGACATAACAAGGCCTCATTAAATAAGCATAGAAAATATTCATTACTTGCAGCAACACAGAAACTGCAGGATTTTTTTCTGAATTTGCTACTCATCAGTATTCAGATGCTGTTTACTGTATATTTGGATCTCAGCAGCATTAAACTAGAACTTCAAGCAGGCGGAATAAAGTGAGCATAGAAAACCTTTCCACTCCAGGTCTCTAAGCTACTCAGCGTATGTTAACAAAGTGCGACACTGGCCTGAATATTAAGAGGAGAAGTCAGGCATTAATAAACATTAGAAGAGAGAAAACAGAGATGAGTGAAGCATTGGGAAACA
The DNA here is from genome assembly GCA_034780415.1 of Cichlasoma orientale. Taxonomy (NCBI): domain Eukaryota; kingdom Metazoa; phylum Chordata; class Actinopteri; order Cichliformes; family Cichlidae; genus Cichlasoma; species Cichlasoma orientale. The sequence continues at coordinate 730,446 of JAVDPK010000658.1, forward strand.
CTTTGCTCATCAGAAAACAATATAGGAGCGGAGAACTGCTACCTCCTTTAACTGACAGCGCTCCCTGCGGGTTTGCAGAGCTTGCTGAGCAAAAGCAGAACTCCTCGGGCAGACCACATCCACAAATAACAATCCACATCGCTCTCTTTTTTAAAACCACATTTAACATTAGAGGCAGACACCACGCAAATAGTTAAACCCTCTGTCCCTCTGAGCGAAAGCCAGCGCCGGGGTCGATAATCAAGCTTTCTTTGCCTTCATTAATTGTTCCTGTGACTTTGGTTTTGTCAGCAGGACAACATTTGCTCCCATCTCCTTTGCTGTAATTATCTAAGCAACGCTCCTATGAGGTTCATGCTTCATCTGATTTGAATTAATCATAAGGGACAGCTTAGTGTCTTTCTTTCTCCGAGCCAAGTCCTTCTCCTTTGGAAGGACTTATTACTGAGCAAAACTTTGTTCCTTATTCCCTGAATTAAAAAAGAAGCTGTGAAAAACTTTCTCCCTTATGTTCCCCATGTATTGTCAAGTTTCCATCTCTGATGTTCCCCCGTTTACTTATTTCCTGTTTTATTTTGGTAACCTTTGTCGTGTGTGTTCTGTGTTCAGTTTAAATTTCCCCCCGCCTTATGTCACAGTTTTCTGTTGTGTATCCCACCTGTAACCTCTCCCCTCATTATCCAATGTGTATTTATTATTTCTCCCTCCCTGTGTTCAGTGTTGCGTTGTCTGCGTTAGCTGTGTGTTTCTAGCCTCTGTATTCCCAACGTTTCCAAGCCTACCTAGAGCTCTCTGGTTCAGTATTTCCCAGCTCACTCTTTGGTTTTGGATTTTGTATATTATTCAGTTTTCCTTGCATTCCTGTTCAAGTTTGATTCCTGCCTTTGGGTCCACCTATCTCTGGGACACAGCTGAAACATGGCACTGTGGCTCTGCTCTGAACTAAAAGCCAACACTAACATGCTAACAGCAATTATAAAGTACCTTTTGTAGGGAAATTAAAACATTTAAAAATGAAAGACAATACAGCTCAAAGTTCAAACAGCACAAGCTGATGTTTAGCACTGTTCCTGCTTCCTTTATCTCCTTTCTCCCGCCTAACCCTCTAGACTGGGTCTGCCACAGGTCTCTTCCTCTTAAAAGGGAGTTCTTCCTCCCCACCATCGCCGAGTGCTTGCTCATAAGCTCATGTATTTTGGTTTCTCACTCTAATATTGTATGGTCTTTAAACTTCCGTGCCGTACATTAATATCTGTTTCACTCGAACTGATGTACGGATCAAGACTTCCTGATAAAATCATTGATGTCCTGGTCAGAATTTGGTGTAAAGGCATGGATCATACATTGACAACAGATAGAGAACATGAAGGCATGGGTCCAGCTGAGCATGGTCTACCAGTTTTACTGCTGACCATGTCCATCCATTTATGACCACAGTAAGCCGTTTTCTGATGGCTGGGATGTAGTGGAACAAGAGATTCACACCATGGATGCCCAGCTGACGAATCTGCAGCAACTGTGTGATGCCATCATGTCAATATGGACCAAAATCTCTGAGGAATGCTTCCAGCACCTTGTTGAATCTATGCCATGAAGAATTAAGGCAGCTCTGAAGGCCTTGCTAGTACTGGGTCCAACCTGGTGTATTTCATAAAGTGAGTGTACATTGCACAATACAGAACTGTTTCTGGAACTTTGGGGTCATTAGCATATATCATCTGGGTAGTATATATATCTCTACCTAAGTTTTTGGCCACTTCATCCTGTGAATGCTGGGTTCAATCTCAGGGTCAGTGAGAAGAGATGATACAAATAATTTAATGACAATCCATCCAATTGTTGCTGAGACACTCCAATCTGGACCAGAGCATATATACCATACCATATACCATATATACTCCCCACAATCACCACCCATACTTATCTAGTGTCCTTCAACCAGTACACACTTAATGCAAGTTCTGGGTTTGATGTTTTCAACCTCAAGTCTTTAAAGAGAAAATCTTCTCACCTCTCACTCCGGAAAAGTTCAAACATACCGCACACACTTCAGCCGGGCTTCTTTATTAAAAACTACAGAATGCCTGCTGGCATCGAAGTATAAAGACTCGCAAAGTGTAGCTGTTTCTCCTGAACAACAATTGCTAGATGTTGACAACTCAACAACACAGCTTTTTCAATGTCAAATTTATTGGCTGTTTTCTCAGTTAGATGTCAGTATGTGGGCCAGATTAAGTTTTCTCTGTCAAGGTTCAGATTGTTTTCACAGCATATTTCACTTAGAAGTTTTTTCAGCAGGTACAATAAAGCACGATGCAATTATGTTCTCATAACGAGTAGCCCCAAGGAATGCAGTTTGAGTTATTGTACTGGGAATAGTGTGTACTTTGACTCAATTTAACTGTGATAACTTTATCTTCTACTATATACAAAAACAAAACTTTAATGTTTTTTATCTAATTAGTGTAAGTCAGATGATTTGGTTTATAAAGTAATTAAACTGCATTATAGTTTGGCTAAAATAATGCCAATACTACTCTGGCTGATATCTAATGAAAAAATTAGGATTTCATACTCTACGGTGATGCCAATATGCTGAGTTTAATTGGTGCTATTTTTCTTCATTAGAATATTATTCACATTTATAACACAGAATCTAAATTCTGTGATATAAATGTGACATGAGACTAACACAAAGGCACTGCCGGTGCTGTATTATGTAGTAAATTATGGATTCCCCTCTCAGTACCAATCTATTTTTTTAAACAGAGTGCAAACTTCCTGTATTTGCACACTTTTTTTACTCTTAAAATCTACTTTTTTTCTAAGATTCCTTTGTGTCAATCTGCCCACAAACTGCATTTGCATTGCAGTGTATATTCATTGGTGTACAATAAGAAGAGATTCATTTGGGTCCAAAATCATAAAAAAAAATGGTGGTTCTTCAAAAACTTTTTTCCCTTCTTGGTGCTGATTTAGGGAGGATACAGCAGAAATTATTAATGGGAGTTCTGATAGTATTTTGAGTGCATATTCAGGAGACTGATCTCCCGTCGCTACTCAGCATGGAGGCCCCTCTGGGTAGGAACAAGCTTAAATCTATCAAAAGAGCAAAAAAAAACTTTAATGATAATGAGATGGATGAGATGCATGGCTGCCTTTGGAGTCACTTTATCTTTAAACCGGTTCAAAAAAAGTTGGAAGCAGTAAACTGAAGTGTAACATCATGTTTTGCTGTATCTTAACATAATCTTTTGAGTCTGGCTACCAAACATGAATCATACAATTTTTATTCCACCCAAATACACCTAAAGACACTATTGGGGGTTTGAGGCCCTGAGGTAACAAGTTTGTAGCAGTTACAGGTTAAATCAAGCTAGGTACAAATTGAAAGTTATACACAAAGTGTAGTAACCGGTGTTAGAAGCAACATTATCACTTAGTTTTTCCACCATAAGGCTTATTTGCATGGGTCTAGTATTACCAAGAGACATCATGTGATTTATAAATTAGCTCTATACAGTACATTTGGTTTTCGTGCGGCACGTTTGGGATGTGAGAAGTCTGTGTTTCAATCAGATTTACAGACTTAATGCCCACATGTTACAACAAATACTGACTGGAAAAGGTCTGGGTGTTAGCCACAGCATTATCCTACAGCCTGCCACAATATAACTATAGAGCCTGTTGAAAGAGTGAAATGTCAACTATGTCATTTTTTTCTTTGAGATGTCCTGATAGTTTTGAGCTTAAAGTCCTTCTAAAAGCAAGTCTTGCCCCTCTACAGACATCTTGGGAAAGCCTTTGGGCATGTAGGGTATCTAAATTAATTTCAGTTTCAATGGTCTTTCCCCTAAGAAGTTATACTTCTACCACCATCTTTGCTGTTGGATAATTATCCAATAGATCAATTCAGGATTCGTTGAGAGTCACGTCTCTTTTATTGTTCTTGGCTTACTCTTTCTGCAGCATCCTGAATTTGCACCCAAAATGCACTAACAGGACACCTGTGTTTGGCAAAATACGGTAGGTCACTGGTGCACATTTTATGTCCAGTGCACTCCAAAAGGCAAACCAAACTGTCAAGGCACATCTGTATTCATAGCTACTCAAAACAGCCTCTGCCATCTAACATGCTGTCAGTTCTTACAGATGAAAGCACTTTTAACAGCCCGTTTGTGCCGCCAACGCCTTATCAGACACTTTCACACAATCCAACAAACGGTCTTGCTGCCTCTGATTCAGATCCAGCGACTCTTGAAATAGGCCAAGTTTCTCTCTGAAGGGATTTGCTTTCCAAGTGCCTCTTTAGCTTGTGTGGTACCATGTTAGCATTAGCAAAATTCTCCCAACGGGCAACACACTCAGAGGGCTGTTGACATTGCCAAGTGTAAGCCATAAACCAGGTAGCTGTCAGCAGCCAAGGCCTTTGCTGTGCCATGCTCTCATAATTCCAACCATCTGGCAACTGCAACCGAATGCAGTAAAATGCCAGTTCATCTATGGTTGCCATAAAATTCCCAGGATCACCTATCTTATTCTCATTCCATTGTTTCTGCAAGGACTGGTATTTCAACCCAAACCACAGTCTTTTCCTAACCTGCTTTTACGTGCCAAAGCAAGCAAGTAAAAAAAGCAAGAAAAAGTTACCTGAACTTTGCAGATGATTGTGCAAAACCCTCAACCTCTTGGCAAACTTTCAGTCACAATAACACAGGTTGCCTGGTGGGAGGCAATCTGTCTCCAAACAATCACGGTCTGACTCAGACCGAATGCAATCACTCTGAGACAGTTTGGAGAAGGTTTGCAAATAATTGCCGTCTCATTTATAAATACAGACAGATTGCCAGCATGTTGCAATCAACCTGAGTCAGTCTGTGCAGCATCTCCAGGCAATAGGGGACTCGATGTAACTGACTATATTCCTATATAAAAGCAAGGTTGCCAAACACTGTCATTTTGCAGTTAAATCACTGTCATGCAGCAACTATGTCGCTCTTTCTGGTGGAATTTCTGAACTTTTGTTTCAAATCTGAGATTCCGGCTGGACTAATGTGAATTCCTGTGTATGTTGACAGCGACAGATTTACAGTTTTTACAGATTTATCACAGTTAAGCATCACAATCTGACTGCATGCAATTGCAAACTTGACCCCATTCAAAAGTAAACCGACAGCAGACTGACTCCATCTTTTTGCCTTTTTATTGCCGTCTTGATGCATTATTGCGAGTGGTTGTAAACTCAAAGGCAGTGAGATCGCAAGCTCATTGCACACAGTTGCAATAATTTTGCTCATATGACAGTTTCCAACCACTGTTTTCCTTAGTGTGGCTGTAGCATTATGTGCACTTCGTACACAGCATCGCATCTCGCATGCAACAAGGCACTAACCTCTATTCAAACACTTTCTGTATAAAGACATTTTGTAAAAAAAAAAAAAAAAAAAAAAACCCTCTACAAAACATTTAAAACTGAGCACAATCATTGGCTAAACAAATATTGTGTATATGAAACCGTGTAACCTGGTTAATCAAATCATGTTTGTGTATAACGTAGCGCACACACAGGGTCCAATCATTTTGCAGAGTTTGGCTAACCTTAGCAGTGCTAGCAGCAGTTGCCTTAGTTTCTTCCATGCTAGCATCCTCATCCCGGTGCTGAATGTGGTGACACATCGCTTCATTACAGATAGCCTCTCTCTCTCTTTCTCTCTTTTTTTTTTTTTTTTTTGACAAAGTGCTGCACAACTGTGATCATTTGCGTGGTTGTCATCTGTTTCCTTTCTGTCTTGGTTGTTCACAACTTGGGTAGTGGCCAACATCTTTGAGCCAGTAACTGCCGCAGTACATTCATAAAATAAGAACAAGTTTAGCTCACTAATATTTCTGGTGCCGACTAGCAAGGGCACCAATGTTTGATTGTGTAGTCAAACTCGTCCCTACTGGGACCCCTTGTGGTTGGTAATCTGTGGTAGAATTTTTACTTTACAAATTATAGACTGCCCGATTTATATGTAATTAAGATCAAAGACAACAGCCACAGTTATTACAAATTACTAGAAGTCCCTGGAGAACACTAATCCCATGCAAGCAGGGCTTTACAGACTTATTCATTTGAGGTACCGGTCATTTTTAGGGCCCGAAGCACTGACAACGTCAAAGTGCTGAAGCCCTATTGTAATTGCTCTGTTTATTATTTTTTTTTT
>JAVDPK010000658.1:752064-768829 GCA_034780415.1 Cichlasoma orientale
TGATTTAGAGAAAAAAAAGTAAAAACTAACTAAAACTAAACTATAATGTAAAATCCAAAACTATTATAACCTTGGTGGTTGCTGGAGGTTGCTGGCAGTTGCAAGGTAAAATTGGTTGCAAAGAGCTACAGCGCTGCACCAAAAACCTCCTTGCACTTGCTTTGGTCACTAAAAGTTGTGCATTTTGAAATCGACTGCAGCAGAAAGGCACAACTTCTACTTGCTTACTTGTTCTACAAGTTTGCACCACACTTTTTGAAGTTTTACAACCACTCGGCCACTAGTCAGTGGATGATTGCAGACAAATTGCTGTCTTCCGTGCAAACTTTGGGCGACTGCAACATCCTGCTAGTGACCAAAGCCAATGCAAGGAGGTTTTTGGTGCAGCATCTTCTTTGTAACCAATTTCACCCAGCGACAGCAACCTCTGCAAACTCCAGCAATACTCACCAAACGGGTGGGGAATACACATGTTTCCCTGGTGACTGGTAATTACCAGGGGGTTGCTTTCCTAGTCTGTAGGCCTGTGTGACCAGGGCCTTAAATGACCCACTATTGGAAACCTGTGAACAAAATGAGCGGCTTGCTAGTTCATCTGCTATAAAAGCCATTCAACATTGTATCTAAAAAAAAAAAGCTTAAAAAAATAAGTCCAGGCAGCAAAAGAAAGCCTTTAACTTGATTAATTTATGATATTTTAATATATTATTTTCCCACTAAAGAGTTAGTGCAATGGACTACTCTATTCTTTGTGTTTTGCATTAAGCAAGATTTGAATGGCGAGCGGGTCGTAACAGTATGCTGTCCCATCACTTCCTCTTTTATTTTGTAAAAGGGGTTCTCATGTATCCAAGTAGGTTTTCTTTCCACACTTTACTCTCTGGGTCTTTGGGGAATTTCTTAAAATTGTCCTAAATCCACTTCACCATGGGAAAAAAAAAAAAAAAAAAAAAAAAGCAAACTTAATGGGACTTGTGGAGGAAGATGGCAACAAAAGAAGCTCCTGAGTTCAGCAGGTCAAATCCAAAAGGTCAACAGAATTCCAAAGGGGATAAAAAAGTTTTAAATCAGAGCTCCTCTTGGTGTATATATATATATACACCTCCACAGTTTCTTCTCTCTCTCTCTTTATAGCCTATCAATCCATTTCCTAGTTTGCTTCCTTCTGGTTTCCTAGTTTATTATCTATGTACACTCTTATCTAGTTCTTGTTTTCTTGTGTTTTTGCCCCTACTTTTGGATTTTTAGAGTGTTTTCGGACAGTGGCCTGTTTTTTCAGACCTTTACCTGGTCTCCTGCATCCTGCATTGTGCCATTACACCACTCAGTGAGTCAGACAAGTGCTGAGAGAAAGTAAACTAAAAAGGTCGAACAGGACTGGGTGCATGTTTGAAAAACGTATCCAAGCCTTACTCACAGCGGCAGAAGAGCGCGTCACTTTTGTGTTATTATATTGTGCTGAAAAGAGTTTTTCTTCTCTTGTGTCGATTGCATCCCGGTATAGATGATGATGATGATGAAGGACAGCATGTTTTAAAAACCTGCCTCCAGGCTGAGGACAAGACCTTGAATTCCTCGGCGAACCCGTGCTGCACAGTGACTTACTGTTTTTAATGTGCTGCGGAGGTCGAAGCAAACGCTCACCCGAGACACAAACATACAGCCGCACGCTGTGCGAATGTCTGCGGGGGACAGGATGATCTAATATGAGACTGTGAAAATGGACGAGAACGGGGGAGGAGGCAGGGGAGGCGCCGGAGTTAAAGGTGGAGCGCTTCCTTTCAAGTTGAGGTTAAAAGCCTCTGAGGCAGTGACCTTGGATTTAAAGGTCCCCGGAGGGGTATCTCATAAACAGGTGCTAGAACAGCTGTAATCAAACAGTTCCCGGCTGCGGTGTGTCACTGGGTGAGTGAGGGTGGAGAGGTGGATGAGGTGAGCGGTGCAGGGACAACAGCATAATGCTGGGCGGCCTCAGACCACCGTGACAGCCCACAGGGACAGCGAGAGTGCATTCCTTCAAACTAATGGGGCGGTTTGGCAGATGGACACAGACAGCCCCTGAGAGGTCCTGTTTTAATGTGCTTCACAATTACTGCTACATTTAAAATATGCTGCATGCTGGACTTAGAGGATTTATACACAGTCATCCTCGGCAAACATAAAAATCTGAGCTAATATCTGTGCACCGCAGATGATAATATTTTATGTCAGTGTTTTAATTTCCTTAAATTTGAGTGTTTAAAGCAAAGTTGAATTTAATAGAATTAAATCTACAGAGTTTAAGCAGAAGTAGACAAAAGCTTCAAAAGATTAAACTCTAACCTACTGCTAGCATGTGTGACTTATGAAATTTCACCATCACGTACAGCTGTCAGATCAATGAGCATATACTTTGTGTTTATTCTGTCTTATCTTGCACTCAGCCTGCTGTATCTTCTAACAGCGTGACACCTAGTAAGGCCAAACTATGCAGCACAGTAGATGCTAATCACAGGCATATGCTTGTGTGGTTAATATTGCTCGACGTGCCCAAAAGCTCCATGATTTTGCAGTCCACTGCAGAAAGACAAATGCTTTTTTGTGGGGATTTTCCAGCAAATCCCGGACAAACACTTTTTAGAGCATCCATCACAGCACGTAGTATTTGTGTTTCTCCAGCAGAGGCCAAAACAGTTAAGTGCCAACATCTTGTGAGATCTGCTTCTCAAGCTGAGAATTCCCTCTGAAATCTACCTCTGCATTTATAAGAGTGTGACCGGAGCAGTTGAGGTATCTACAGTCATGAGAGGGTGAGTAGCAGCCAGGTGCTCCAAATCAAATGTATTTGATAAAATACATTTGAAGTTTTGTCATTTTGCTGCTCTGCAGCATTCAGGTGTGTGTTAACACAATGGCATGTCCCAGCAAATTCATGCCAAGGTCAGACCACGCAATCTCCAGAGAAACCGCACAAAACCCAAGAGCTACATCTCAGACTCATTTAACATGTTAACTGTTAAAGTTCCTGACAGTGCGGTTATAAAAAGACTGAACGCGTGCGGCTTCTTTGGAAGTGCTGGCAGGAGAAAGCCTCTTCTCTCTAAAGAGAACGCCGGAGCACAGTTTAGGTTTGCAATGTTACATCTGAACAAACTACAAGACTTCTGGAGCAGAGTGCTTTGGACACACGAGACCAAAGTAAAGATGTTTGGTCATAATGCACAGCATCACATGTGGCCACACACTGGCCACAGGACCGAAGCATCTTGCAGTCATTGAATGGACCTCTGTGTACCAACGTATTCCTTTTAGGTTGCCTGATGATACCAAATACAGGTAAAAACATCTAAAAGTGCTAATACACTAGTCTTTAGATTCTCATAATGCTAGACTAGCAAAACCTTCTTTCCCATCTAGCTCAAACTCTGCTGATCGTGCCCTCACTGCTTGCTCTGTATAAAGACAGGAGAACCACACTCACTCAGTTCTGCAATGCTGCCCACTCGGGTCGCGAGCAGTGACTGTTCCAGGGTCCGGAGCTCAGCCTGGGTGTATCCGTGACCCTCGCTGCCCCTCCCCGAGCGCTGCTGGTCCCTGTGCAGGTTTAGACTCTCCGGGAGGCTCAGCACACCTGGAGGCAGCACAGAAAACAAAGGAAATTTAAAAAAAAAAAAACAGTAAAACAACAACTCGCACATCTTCTGGTTATTTTACATATCAGTTTTCTGCTGATGCAGATTAATCACCAACAAGAGGCAACAGGGGAATACAAACTGTACAGGAAGACAAGAGGAGCAGCAGAAATGCGAATCTTTGAGCTAAATATTCTGCACAGATCTGGAAAGCCGCATGATTAAACCCACATTCATGTTGCAATGAATGAAAGCATTTGCCTAAATGATTCAACACGGAGACAAAGTCACAGATTAATACTGTACATGCTCACTTTGTTTTTTAATAGAAACCCTCACAGCTCATGAAGGTCTTTTTACCTCAGTGCTTGAACTCTAATTGAACTAGTCTGCGAGCCACATTTGTTTCTTCAAGTATTTGCATTTAAAGCAGGGCCTCGGTCATTTTTCTTTCACGTAACACCTTGTCATGATCGCAGGTGTGTCCCGTGTTTTTTGTGTTTTTTTCCCCCCGCCGAAAACAAATTGCAGCAGATTATGCTCGCTAGCGAGAATTAATCCATTTAGGTGCTGTTATTGCAGCCAGGCATTGTGTAGCTGCAAAGAATGGCTTGTGACAGATTGGATATTGAGTTTTCTGCTACAGGAGAATGGAAAGCAACACCACGCTGGGTGCTAATCCTAATGACACAGCACAGTGGGATATGCCATTTTTCAACCAACAGTAATTACAACATGGAGGAATTTGGTCAATTTGTCTATGCCTGATGCCAGCAGCTAAGACAAAAGACCTTTGCAGTGGACACAGTGCACCAGGTTCATGAGCCTTATATAGTAGGAGGTTTCCCTCCATAGAAAAGACCTCTCCAGATTCAAATTCCTCCCACCATCTCCTCTTCCCACAGTGTCCAACCCAAGAATTCCAGTATTCCCCAGTCAGAGTCCCGCTCCCTTTTCTTCCCACAGCCTTTCCGAGGAGGTCGACATATTTTTATTCTAATTGCTTTTTCCACTGCTGTTTAACCACTGGAGCAGCTGTTTTTAGGGTGTGTCACAAATTGAGATCCTCAATGTTTAAAAAAAAAAAAAAAAAAACAGTGGCTGGATCTGCAGCAATAAAGAATTTCTCGATTCCAAAGAGATGAAAGATTCCTCAGAAATGAATAATTTGCTGAACGGTCTTTCCAATATCATTTAAATGGCTATATGTTTATGTGTAGTGAGCAGCTGCTTCGTACCGAGGTCATTTTGATGCTCTTAAAATGATTGTGTCACTGATGCTCTCTTATGAGTGCATATGCTGTTTGAGATCATTTTCTATGAGTGCAGATATGTAACCTGGTCCCACTCCTCTATGAAGAGGAGTGGGACTATATTTTAGTCACTATAGGAGTCGTTTATTTTTTTCGTGTACCACTGTGAATGCCTTCAGGGTAACGGCTGTCTGAAAGGGTGAACCTCATTTGTAAAATTCATGACTTTGGGAAAAGCCACAAATTTAATGCAAAGAGATTACCGAGACAGTGGGGTGCCGCCAGAGGAGCTTTGAAAACAGATTTCACCCTGCCTGTTAGTCTGGCCACACACTTTTTCCTTCAGATGTGGTTGGATGGCACATCACACAGCCAGCTCCTTCTCTTACATAAGACATCCTAATGTAGCGTCAACATTACCTGAGCTGACTGCTTTTTGTTTGTGAAATGTATCTTTGCACACTGACATTTTATATTTTAAGTTGTTGTAAGCTTGTTAACGAATGGATGTTTATTATAGAACTATTGGAAATGATGTATAATTACTGCAGCTCGGTGAGAGGTGAGACGAGATGTGTGATCGGTGCCGTTAATTTTTTGGAAGGTGGAACATTGGCCAAGGAAAAAAAAAAAAGCACACCGGCAACTTTACTATGCACACCTGTTCAACTGCTTATTAACACAAATATCCAATCAGCCAATCAAATCACAGCGACTCAGTCCATCTGGAGATGTAGACATGTTCAAGACAACCTGCTGAAATTCAACTTGTGCATCAGAATGTGGAAGAAAGGTGATTTAAATTTAAACTTGTTGTTGGTGCCAGATTAGCTGGTCTAAGTATTTCAGAAACAGTTCAATTCAATTGTATTTATATAGCACCAAAACACAACAAACAGTCGCCTCAAGGTAATTTATATTGTAAGGTAAGAACCCTACAATAATACAGAGAAAACCCAACAGTCAAAAGGACCCCCCTATGAGCAAGCACTTGGTGACAGTGGGAAGGAAAAACCACCTGTTAACAGGAAGAAACCTGCAGCAGAACCAGGTTCAGGGAGGGGCAGCCATCTGCTGTGACCTGTTGGGGCTAAGCGACTTACTGGTCTAATGAGTCTTAATTTCTGCTGTGACGTTCAGATGTTAGGGTCAGAATTAGGCATAAACAACTTGAAAATGTGAATCCATCCTGCCTTGTATCAACAGTTCAGGCTGGTGGTGTTGGTTTAATGGTGTGGGGGGACATTTTCTTGGCACAGTATTGTTGCTGAGCATGTCCATCCCTTTGTGACCACAGTGTACCCACCCTCTGATGGCTGCTCCAGCAGGATAACGCCACAAAGCTCAAACAGCACAGCTCTGTAATAAAAGAGTCCATGCACTCAACTGGCCTGCCTGCAATCCACACCTGTCAACCCATTGGTGCATTATGAGAAAAAAAAACATGAAAAGAGTGGCTAGAAGGAAAACATTTTACTTTCAAAACTACACCAATTGTTCTCCTCAGTTTCGAAACATTTACAAGTGGTTTTTAAAAGAAGGGGTGATGCAACACAGTGGAAAACATGCCCTTGTTCCGGCTTTCTGGAGCATGCGGCAGTGCTCTGCTTCATTTCATGTAATATGTTGTCCTTTTACAATTTGCACATCATTGCATTCTAATTCAATTTACATTTTTCATGCATTTCAGCTTTCCTGAAAACAGGTCTGCACTGCAGAGCTCTACCGTGGCGCTTTTTCAACTGAACACAGCCGCCTTAAAACTCAAATTAAAAGAGAAAAGGGGGCAAGAGATTGTATAGAGCTGAGAGGAACTATGAAGCTGGATTTGCCACTAAAAGAAACTTTTACATGTAACAAATCCCAGATTGGGAACGTAAAACCGCTGATGATAAACACGTGACTGTAGGAATTTATATCACTAGACTGGAACTAACGAATGTTTTTCTAAGGAAAAGACTTGGATCAAGAGGGACAGCTTTTTTTTTTTTTAAAGGTCTGCAAAACTGCAGAGTAAACAGCATATCAGTTTTGCCTGACTCAGTGTGTTCAGCGCTGCAGATGTCTGGGGAAAGCAAAGCCCCCGAAAAAAGAAAAAGTGAACTTAAACTTCTGGAATAAAAACTACAGAAGGCTTGATGGCAAATAGAAAAGCGGGGATTCCTGAGGCGTCTTGGAAAAGGGAAGCTGTCAGTCCCGTTCCTGTCCCAGAGTGAAGCGGAGAAATCTCTTGAAAGTCCTCTAATCACCGAAACCATATTGGCATTCACGGCTTCCCGTGCTGGAGATTTGGAGCTTGTATTTCTTCTTTTTCGGTAGGTGGGGGTACAGGTTTGAATAATTCACAGTGCCCTCTGTAATCAAGGCTTCCCATCTTCATTTTCACTCAAAACTTCATCTCCTCATATATACCCCCCCCCCCCAACTGCCCAAACTATTCTTTTAATAATATTACTGGGGTGCCAGGGAGTCCTTTGCTGAATTATTCATCCTGTCAGATCAAGACATATAAACAAGTCTGCAGCTCTCTCTTTCCCCACCTCCCACTCACTCTACATGTTATCTCTCACTAACACTTGGCTTCTCCAGATAGAAAAAAAAAAAAGTAGGAATATTTGATCCTGGGTGATGTTTGTGTAATAAACATCAGAGGTGAGAAAGAAGGCAGCCTGGCACCTTGGAGGCGAGGAAAAGGGAAGAGGATGAAGGGAAGAAGGAACGCTGACACAAACTTGTGATTAAAAAATGACAAGCTGCATTTCCGCGTCACTTCCACCGCGTCTTTGTGTGACCTCTGAGGCAATTTGGTGAGCTCAGAAGGATATATGCATAAACTTTAGAAGCGGTCTAATGCCACATAAACAGATACGGCCTGCGTTTCCGCTGCCGCCGGGCACATAAAAAGGAGACTGGGTCACAGGGACGGGACTAGTTTAAAACTCCAAGTGTTACACCGAAATCCCCTCAGTCATTCCTGCGGAAATACTGCTGCTCGTGCAATTCCTCATAAATAATGCAGAGAATATTGAGCTACACACACATACACACACACACACACACAACAGCTGACAGTATGGCAATGAATCACCTGAGAAACAGGTTTCAAAAAATTCTTTTCATGGGCAAACAAAGAAAAAAAAATATGGCCTAGAACAAGGCAATTAATCGAGCTCCAACAGCTTCAATCTACACAATAGTCTTTGATATTATTCTGCTTTAACCCTTGGATACTGTCCATGCTCTGTGCCCTCACATCGTCTATGTCAGGTACACTGGAGTTGGTCAAACATGTAAACTCCACACAGAAAGGCCCACAGGAACCTTCGTGCTGTGAGGCGACTGCGTTAACCCCTCCACCGCCATGCTGCCCTATTTCAGATGTTGTATCTGTGACAAGACAGCATCTCTGACCTCTGTTCCTTATCTGCTCCATATATTATCACTCCAGCGCTGTTTTACTATTTCACTCATTCCTCCACGATCCTTCAAAGACCAGCGGGTGCCTGTCTCTGCGGGAGGTTTTGCAAATGTGGTGGAAACACGGACCCGAGTTTAAGGTCCCTCCCTTGAACTCTGTCACCACAGTCGTCTGCACACAGTTTCGCAGTCTCAAGATTGCGTAAATATCATTATTTTCTTTGATTTAAAATCCATCGGAATGAATCCAGGTCAAATTTCACCCGGAAAAGCCTCAGTGTACAAGGAAAAGTTCAAACAATGTCTAAACAAGCCCACTGGTTTAGACATTTTTTTTCCATTATTGCGTATTTCTTATATAATTTTGGTCTATTTTTGCTTACCTCTTGAACGTTACACCTGTGCCCATTTGTCCTGTGACTGCTTGATCCCTTACAGTGATGGAGACTTGGCAAAGAAAAGAACAGCAAATCAAACCTTTTTAGTCAGAAAAAACTTTGTGTCCACAGCGTGTTGACCTGATTTCCTGCTGTTGACCAGTACAAAAGCTCTCTCACTGGAATGCTGACAACACTAAGCCAAAAAAAAAAAAAAATTCCAAATCTGAAAGCTACTGTATTTATACTGTATGTGGAGCTGGGTTGGGCCTTTCATTTTTATTCAATCTCTGCTGGAGTATAAACTGCTTTCACAAAGAACAGTTTAGTTATTAGACAGGCAATCTGGGACCCCACCAGACAGTCTGCTGCCTCTGGGGGGCAACGACCAATATTTTGGGACTTCTGGTGTAGCTGACGAATATCCTGGCCAAGACTTGCTCTTCATTATTTTTGAATGCAAATACTTAAAAAAAAATAAAAGCTAATTAAAAATGAACCGTGGACAAGACACTGACACTGTACACTGAAAAAAACTGGCATCTGCTGGATCTATCTAACCATCTTTAGTTACTTTAACAGTATTGTTTCATGTACTGAAAGAAAACTTATTATTGTGTAGATGCCACATCATATGCAGAGTTTGTGTATGAACATGTTCAATTCATTTTGGAATAAAATGAATCAGTCATTAACTTAAGTTCTTACTCCGCCCCTGCTAAAAAATACACTGATGTTTTATGACTTTTTTTTTTTATCAGTGGGAAACTTTATACCAGTTTTATTGTACATTTTGGTGCAATGTAGGCATCAACACAGTGTTATAATGTAAAATGATAGGATGGTTTTCTGAGTCTAAATGTGCCATTTTGACTTCTTCCAAGTTATGGAATGAAAGGCTTGTTAGATAATGTTTGTAATGTCATCATTTTAGAGTGTGTAATAAAAATGATGATGCTGAAAAGATAAATTACTGGATTCCAATTTAGGATCTGTTTTAATTTACATTAATGTACATTTGGGAACAATTTATGTATATTTATTAAAATAGCAACATAAATATGAAAATACAATTTGAATGTTAAATTTTAGTGATCAAATAGTGTTTGAATAAAAGAAATTGAGTTACGTTAAAGTAAAGTGACCAAATTGCATTGGAGGGAAATGATTGCAGAGCTTAATTTGCTTTATTCAAACACATAATCATTTTGTAACGACACAAAATACTTTTGTTCAGTTAACATACCTGATTTGTGTTAAAATAACATAACACAGGGGATTACTGCCATCACAAAAGCATTGTGTGCAACCAATCTCCACTATTGAATTGAGGAAATCCAACAAGTTTTTTTTTTCAGTGTACACTATTGACCGATTAAGAAATGCAGACCACAGAGCTTCTGTTTCCAATAATCGTGCCATTTGTGCTTTTACCAGAGAGGACGGAGAAGATAGACTAAAAGTGGGGGAGGTGAGCAGAAATTACACGCAGCAAGGACCAGAGGTCAAAGTGGGGGCAGCTAAGGGCATCTGGGGCCATGTGGTATGCATCTTGACCGCTCAGCCCTTCTGCTCTCCTGTAGAGCAGACGGCTCTCTACAGAAAGAGAACAACTCAGAACGATGGTAACCTACTAGGCTGGCTAACTTTTAGCAATTTGCAGAAAAATGAAAGTAGCAGTGTGAGTGGTTACTATGTCAACAAGCCTCGAGAGCCAAAAAGGACTGCAAAGACAAAAGGTTGCAATATCAGATTTTCAGCTGCATGATGTATGCGTGTCAGCTTGAATATCGTGTCTTAAGGGAAAAGTGTGACTTTTGGCATCTTGCTAGAAGGAAAGATGGAAGAATCAATAGCACTCGTGTTTGTGCATTAAATATGAAGCGAAAGTCTGCAGACAGTGGTGAGCCCAGCATGGAGGCAACACGTTGCAGGAGACGCCTCAGTGTCTCAATTCTATCTGCTATATGTGCTCGATGGAGGTGAATGGAAGCGTGACCTGAATGGTTTATCTTTTTTCCAAAAATAAAAAAAAATAAAAAATCAGTATATCGTGCAAGCTCACATTTTTTCCACTTGTTCTTCTAGGAATAAATAAATAAAATCATTTAAATTCAGCTTCCTGTAGGGAAAGTTCCAACAATAGTCACATGGCTTTGAAAAGAGACACATGCGAGCCTTCTGCACATAACTGGCTGATTCACAGGACCCAAATAACCCCGACAGAAATCTGAAGCATCTTCCAGATCCACTGCATCCACAGAGGGAGATGAATCTGAAGTCCAGCAGCCACCCCAGAGACTTCCATTCCAACTTCAGAAACGCGGCGCGGCGCTTTCGCAGGTGACAATACAAAGTGTTTTGCACAGAGCTCTGAGAAAAACACTGCCGCTTTAATGGCACACCTTGACATTTTGAATTGGATCTATTTTTCTGCACCAGACACTTGTTTCCTGAAACAGGAAGGGGGGAAGAAACATTTCGATGTTTGTGCATTACTCAAAAAAAGACTTGTTATCCTTGTTATGCCTTCTCACCAAGCCACAGGCAATGCCTCATGGCTCCCTGCACGCCTGCTGCTGACTTTACACAGTTTTGGCAAAAAAAAAAAAGAAAAAAAAAGTTATTATATAATATTAAACTTTACACACAGTCTCATGTGTCCCCTTTGTTCTATTTTGAATCATTTAAAACGGATTTCACGTGTGCTTCTAAATACCAGATAATAAAAGTTTCCTTCAAAACTGATTATTTGTCCAAACAAGAATCAACCTGCACATTAGACAGAAATCAGAAAATCGTCATACTAAAGAAGCGGGTTATATCCTGTGGGCCAGCCAGCCGATTAATCGACTAATCAACGTGAGCCTGTGCCTTCCTGTGTATGTAATTAATGGCTCATTATATAGCCGTTAATTACATACACATGTGAAAGGCACTGTTGAAGAAAAGGTCCTTTCAGCAGAGAAATACAATTGTCTGGGCTGCTTGAGATCAATCCCAAGGCATAATGGGATTCGTGATCAATGCCATCCCTTTATATGACAGACAGTAAATCCCGCCTGAATGGTTTTAACACTCGAGAGCGAAGAAAGCCCAGCTCCACGATGCCTGACCTTTGAAGGGCCTCCTCAGGAGAACGCCAGGAAGGAAAACTACATTCGAAGTAAACGATCATTTGGTAAGAACTAACGAAGACATGGACGAAGCCTCTGCCACTCTGAGGTGCGAGTCAAGGTCGGCGAGGTCACGCTGAAGCTGTGAGACATGGAGACGCGCAGGCATTGCAGCGCCGAGCACGCGACTCAGCCTGCTTATTTTCTGCAGGAATGTCCGATCGATTTTCCGTAGTGAGAAAAGTGGCGCTCTCCCCTTGTCAGAGAGAAAACTCTGCTGGAATATTAACAGGTAGTTGCCATGGCAACAGGAGGCTGCTGCCATACGGCACAGCGATTGGCTGAGCTCTTCTTCTTTTTTTTTTTCCCCTTCTTTGCTTTACTGTAAGGAAAGCACATACACAAGAAAACTCAGAAGCCCCAGAGCCAAATACACAGACATACCAGGCATTTCATCAGAGGGGGATGACTGAGTGCTCCATCACCTGCACAACAGAGACATTTAATCTCTAATCAATAATGAATAAATGTACTCGGGACTCAGACCAAATTAGCAGTAAAATGGTCAAAATGATTAAAGGGCTGCGCTAACTGCCTAACTGTAAATGTCATCCACAGATCCGCGACCCGGCCCACACGGTGAAGGAAACTGCCCAAAAAAAACCATTTTTTTGTGATTGTGTGCAGTCCTTTTGTGCTTTCACGCAAACAAGCTTATTATTTCAAATGCAGTTTCACCTTGTGAAGATTTAGAACTCAGCAGTTTGAAGAGTTAAAGACAAAAAGTCTTCCTACAAGCAACTCTTGCCATCTGGTGTACACAGGTGGCTAGTTGGGCAGTTATTTTTGAAGCTCCTATCCTAATGAGCGGGGAGGGAGTCGTGAATTTAATTTGAAATGTTGTTTTGCTTGCTTATCTAACCCATCTGTGTGTTCTATTTCTACGCTGGGGGAGCTGGATGGAGCAGACCATCGGGTCAGCTGGAGACACATGGGCCCCACCCTTCATCGTGGACCACCGTCAGTCAGGATTTGGCTCAGAAGCTGATATCCAGCATGCCAAAAAAAGGGAATTGCAAAGAGTCAATACTGACTCTGCATGAATTATAAGTCTTTGAAACTTATGACTATTCTTCACTATATCATAGAAACATGTAAAAAGTTCATCTAATTAAAAACTGAAGCAGAAAACTGTATAAAAAGCAAAACTTTTGGCCATGACCTTCTAGTTTGGCAGGTTACTTTTTGCTTGCTGGATTTGTTTGTTAGTATATTTTTCTGGCCGCTGGTTCTGTTGCGTTGATGTGGTTCAAAACGTGTTAACGTGATGTCACTTTTCACACTTCTTGTCGGAGGATTCCCTAAGTCGCAGTCTTGTATGCGTATAATTCCCTGCGGGTAAGGTAAGCGTCTTACTGGTGCACAAAAAGGTAGACACTCCTGTCAGGCTTAGTGGTGTTACCCTTCTCTCTCTTTTCTGATGGCCCAAAAAGTTTGCCAGCAAACTTCCCTCTAAGTTAAACTTGTACTACACAAGTAAAAACACACTATCAGACAAATGGTTGGATGTAGGCTAATTTAAATGTTACTATAACATTTAAGTGGGTTTTTCTTTCTTCTTCTTTTATGTTAGTAACTTGTAACCATGTTTAGATTCAGTTATTCAATGCAAGGCTCTGCACTTGAAAAAAAAATGCTGCCTTAAAAGCACAGACTGTACATAAAAGATAAAAGATTTTGGGTTTTTGAAACCAGACATAACAAGTGAGGCGCAGATCCGACTGAAAACCAACCACGCTCACAGGCTACGGGCTATCATGTTATATCCAATAAGACTTAAAATTAGTAATTAAGGATGTAAACTCATCAGAAAAGCCAAAGCCAAAAATTCAGGTTTCAGAGCATTTTTTTTCCTACTCTTTGATCTGCATGATGCCAGTGGATATCCCTAATGTGGTCATCTCAGGCCCACGGGATTGGCTGTTACCGCTTGTTGTTCAAATCCTCTGTTTAGGAGGGGCAGCCAATCAGAAGAAAGTTCACATAAAGGGAGGGTGACCTTGAAGGGAAAGGAACTAAAACAGCTTGTGGATGAACTGAGAGGCGGCACCAGTGACCTGTATAAGATAAATAAACATGAGTTTGACTTACTCAAATAAAGTCCAGGGGGAACTGGAAATGAACACAACAGATCCTCTCAATTCACGTCCTTAACTACAGAAAGAAAACACTTGAAAGTCTGCTAATTAACTTTAATTAATATGAAATACAATTTATTTTAAAACTTAATTTAATACATTTAATTAACTTGAAATGAAACATTTTCATATCCATAAATGACGTTTTTAAACTGCACATGTGGAAGTTTAAAGTTTAGGCCTTCACTAATCACCGATGAGGCTGCGCCACATCGTGGACATTATTTCGGTTCGGTGTTGAGGCCAGGTTCTGGCATTGGCCTTTTAAAGTGTTTATTTCACTGGCTTCAGCGCTGGGTGCCTGTGCTTCCCGCAGACAGACAACAGAAAGGCTGCGAGAGAATACGACTATTATCTTCCTCGCAGCTCTTAATGGAAACCCCTTGCACTCTCGCACCTTAAAGGGGAGACGTGGAGGCACTGCAGTCATTATGAAACAGAGCTCATTGAAGATGAAAGCTGAATATAAATCTTCTGCCATTCACTGAAAACATTTAAGCAGCAAAGAGATTTAAGCAGGGTTGACCTGAACTCTGCGGTTCCACTGCAATTCTCTCATTTTATTGTATTCAAATGTCAGCGTGTTTCTTAGTAGTTATTGGTCTCCAGTGAATTTTTCCATGTGTAACTCGTGTCCAATATTTTAACACTTGCAGACCCACACTTTTGATAACCAATGTGGCTTTAAAAGAATCAAAGAAAGTCTGCAGTGAATGTTTCCACATGTCTTTATAAGTGTAACCTTAAGTCCTTTCAAATCTATTCGTTAGCATTCAAATGATCCGCTGTTTTCCATCACACTCGTTTCCAGTGAACCCCCCCCCCCTCCTCCGGTGTACCGTCTGCCAACAAGATGGGCCCTCACATCCTCATAAATACATCACAACAAACAAGCATATCCGATATGAAAACACATACAGATGTCTCGACTTGGAACGATTCCGCAGCGTGCACTCATCTGTTTCAGACTGGCTGTTTTTCATTCAGCTTTACCTCCACCGACCCTCTCTGCATGTTTAGGGACTTTCTCTTCCTGACACATTTACATATTCTGACTTGCTTCTCTGCAGTCCTCCTGCTAAGTTTTTATGTGTCCCTTAATCAGCAAAGACTTCTGCTTGTGACCCAGAAATCAACCTTAGTGTGACATCTTAAAAAATATCCCTACAATGCATCTGAAGGACAGAGTTGAGCTGTGACTGAGGATGCACAGCTTCATCATAATGTGTTCCAGGTTTTTTCCCAGGGTAGCCCTAGCAAGCTGTATAGGCAGAGATCATCCTCACTAACTTCTGAATGACACGCAGTCATTTTGTTCTAGAAGGACAGAAAAGAGAAACAAGGGGTCAAATCATCTCAAAGTGGTTTCTCGACCATGACAATGAGTTCACTGTGCTTAAACGGCCTCCACAGTCGCCAGATCTCAATCCAACGGAGCACCGTTGGGATGTGGTGGAACGGCAGATTCGCATCATCGATCAAACCTGCAGCAACTGTGTGACGTCAATATGGAGTGAAATCTCTGAGGAATGTTCCCAGCACCTTGTTGAATCTATACCACGAAGAATTACATCTATTCTGAAGGCAAAAAGGGGTCCAACACAGTGCAAGCAAGATGTAACTAATAAAGTGGCCAGTGAATGCATCTAAGAACATTTTAAACTGTCAGGAACACAAAATAGAGCAGGACAGATTTTATATTTAACCAATGTCACTTTAAAATGATGGTGTCTTATTTTCCTTTCCCTGCTTCTCTTTCTTCCCTCCTCTGTTCAGACCTGTGGTTTGAGGGACTAAGATGAGAGGAGGTGATGAAAGAAACCGAAGATGCACAATCTGAGAAATGGCAAAGGGAATTTGTCTTCAGATGGAAGATATAAGGGAGAGAGAGGACCCAGACACCACAAGAAATGTCAAAAAACAAGGTGAAGACAAAAAGGCTAAAAAAAAAATAAAAAGCAAGTGGGAAAATTTTAGAGAAGGAACAGCAGATTTCATAGCTGAACTCAGGTGTTCCAACTTTAAATTCATATAAAAATCAGCAGATTAACTGATAATATTAAGAGTCAAAGTTGAAATTACAGTAAAAGTAAAAAGCCCTCCATTTAATACTTTAAATAAGTAGCTGGCTAAGATTGGTGGCACTAATTTTAACCACTTTATATACTACACGTATCAATCAATTATGTTAAGCTAAGAAAAATGGCTCATAATCAGGACTTTCATATAAATGTTATTTCCCTCTGAAATTTGGTGGAGAGGAAGTATAATAGAATGCAAATGCCACCACGCGTCTAAAAATTCACCTTTCATAAGTGAAACCAAATGGCTCTCCGCCTCGCTTCACCTTCTCTGGCCTTGCCTGCATTTCAGTGGCAATCACGGAGAATAGCTTTTGATAGCAAGAACTGAGCTCTGAGTTTATTCTGTATAAATTGTGACCAGGTCGAAAAACTGAGCTGTGACCGGTGGTGGATGAAGTACTCAGATCTTTTGCTTGGGAAAAGTCATCAATACAAAATGTAAGAATTCTCTGTTATAAGTCGTTATTTTTAAGGGATCAGTTAAGGGAAAATAAGCCGTATTTGATGTACAACAACATCAGGGGCCAGAACTGCAGTTCCTCTAATAGCCACTACAGGCTGGCTACAAAGGTGTGTCAATCTCCATAGGCTCCCATGTTAAAATACCCGACTTTACAGCAATAATAAATATCTTTACGCCCTGCTACAAAACACAGTTTTGGTCTCTTTAGCTAATTTGCACTTCATAACAACTGCAAACAGCCTGAAT
>JAVDPK010000658.1:768929-779734 GCA_034780415.1 Cichlasoma orientale
TTTTATTAACACCCGCCAAAATGATTTTTTACCCGCATTTGGCGGGTTGGCGGGTGTTAATTTAGAACCCTGTTTACGCCCTGCTACAAAACACAGTTTTGGTCTCTTTAGCTAATTTGCACTTCATAACAACTGCAAACAGCCTGAATCTTAAAGCTCTCACCCATGATTAAGCCTCAGAGCTGAGAAGACTTTAGAGAAAATATTCAGAAAATCTAAAACGATATATTGTGATAGCACAGGATCAGGGTCATCTGCAGCGACACTGTAAACCTCACAGGGAATGGCAGCTTGGAGCAACAGCTAGGCGCGGATTAGCTTTCTGCTAGGCGCCACCTTAACTAAATGAAATCACTAAACTCCTTTTGGAGCACTTTTAATGTATTTTCTTTGACAACATGTTCTGCTGTGCACTTAATCCTGCTAGCAGACTATCCAACAAGCCTGTGCTCCATTTATTTTCATTGTGTAACACTCTGTTATCATTTGATAGCACTAATTAGGCCCTACTAAATCTGTGCAGTGGATGCACCTTGCTCATCAAGCATAGAACCCTCTCGTCCGAATAATGTTACTTTTGGGCTGGAAAAACCAAGATGAGGATGGCTGAAATGCTCTACAAACCGATGGGTGTTTGTATATAGTTTATAGTCTGTTTTACATAAAGTCAGGTAGTTTATTTCAGTGCTTCCAAATTAAGCCGTCAGCTTCCTGCAAAGGCCCAGGAAACATGCCTGTCATAGACATCTTAAACATGGAAATGTCGAATCAAAAAATGCTGTAATATAACACAATTTCCCCTTTCCGATATGATTAACTGCCTGAAAGAGACAAACACATGGCATCAAGTGTTGATAATATCTAAACTTTCACTCGAGAATATTCGCTTGCCTCTACAGTAGTGCTGCATACTGTAAATGAGGACAGCAATTACCAATAACAGGAGACATATTTTTGCAGGGCGAAAGGTGCTGCACCAGATGGCCTTCCGAACGCGTTTCTGGTCTCGTGCCGAATCAACAGCAAGTAAGCAACGAGCGCATCAGTGGCAGATTTAATTGGAGTGAACTGGAGCAAATGCAAGCTGTAGTACTTAATGTGATAAATCCATATGCTTTGTATCGTAATTTACACCTCTGCAAAAAGCAACGTGAATGTGGCGTGTTGGGCTGTTTTGCCTTGTTGCCGTGGAGTCGCCTGCATCACGAGGAGTTTAATCCTTCATCGCTTGCAGCACCTTTATCATGCCAAGCCAGATGGATTGCAGGTGCCACGCCAGATGCCTTACTATATTTACAAGCATCATCAAGAACACCAGGCCATATATAGGCATGATTTAGTTCAGCGCACAGGCTCGAATGACACCAGGGTCTGTCGCTCAGTATGTTGTTTGCATTGTGCCGATATTACATATTCAAAATGAGTGGTCTGCATTCTCCGGTAGAGATGCAGAGCAAGGTTCAGCCAGTGGAGCCGCCTGACTCATCCCAGTCACTGAGGGCGAAGAGACGAGGAGGCAGCGTAATGCAATTAGTCGCAACACAAATATCAGCCTGCGCGCAACAAGCGGGGAGGACGGGAAGAAGCGCAGTGATGTCAATGAGGGTCGGCATTAAGCGGTCTGAAAACAATAAGGCAAACTCACAAATATTTACTCACTCGTGTAGTTGTATTGCTCACAAACACCAAAAAGGAAAAGCTGAAAGGTCTGATCAATGACCAGAACTGTTCTATGAACTCTGCTTTATGGTAATAATAAAGCATGTGGCAGGTACGGCAGGTTTTGGAAAGGAAAGGTCTGATATTCCAGCAATTCAAATAGATCTGCTGTTATGATTAATGAACACTTCATGGATCATGAAGAAGTACTAAAATCAAACAACAGGAGGAAACAAAAAGTAAATTAATTGACTGACTGCAGCGGCCCTCGCTGCTCATCAGACAGACAGAAATGTACACGCACATCTCACAGGCCACATCTGGCCTCAACTGACAGGGTTGACTCAGGGTTAGCCGGGCGTCCTCAACTGAGCCGCAGGTCCACCTCATACGTGCCAGATGTCAGGTGTGTTGTGACATTTGAGCCACATCTGGCCCACAGAACATTCGGCTTAACGGACGATCAGCTCGCCTCATTGCTTGTGGTCCGGCAAGCATTTTAAATTTGTCTAAATGATTGTGAAAAATCACTCAAATACAGCAGCAGGGTGATTAGGTCATTTGAGACCATAGTGGCTTTTTGAGGTAGACATCTTAGCGATTATATGCAGCATGAGCATTATGAGTTTCTCATTTTTGGAATTTTATTTTGGTAATTTAGTGGTCAAACCTGATCATTTCCAACCATCAATTCATCACTTTACTCCTTATTATCCAGCTTGAGGGATTGAACTTGATATACGGCGGCCTTGTAGGTGGTGCCTCCTTTCTTGTTGTTGTGTAGAGCTACAGCAGAGAGCTGCACACAGACACTCCCATCAATATGACTAACATGCAGTGCAGTGGGTACCTGGAATTATAAAGTTGATAAGGGTGATGTGGACCAGAGTTTGCTGCATGTTTCTCAGGTTGTTGTGTTACAGGCTGTGCAGTGTGATCATTTAAGCTTTTTCTTTCTTCTTTTGGCTGCTCCTTTTAGGGGTCGCCACAGTAGATCATCTGCCTCCAACTGCCTATCCCAGCATCCTCCTCTGTCACACCAACCCTCTGCATGTCCTCCTTCACTACATCCATAAACTTCATGTATGGTCTCCCTCTTTTCCTCCTTCCTGGAAGCTCCATATTCAACATCCCTTGTCCAGTATATCCACTCTTCCTCCTCTACACGTGTCCAAATCTATTCCTGATGATCCTGTTTTTGATTTGGCAAAGATTTCACGCAGGATGCCCTTCCTGACGCAACCCTCCCTGTTTCTCCAGGTCCCACTGTGGCCGGGTTTGGCACGATCATTTATTAGCAGATGTTAATTTAGAGAACGCAATCCTCCATCTTTATTTAGGTCGTTTGGCTTGCCAGGTTAGCCTTTTAAAAACAAAAATAATGCCAAAGTGCTGTTGTTTTGTTTGTTCCAAGAATATACTGATGTACAACCTGAATTACCTTCCACACACTGTACAACAATATGCAGTGCAGCTTTCCCCACCTAGGCCCCCATCCACTACTTCCAGCCAGTATCTGTGTGCTTTTTAATAGTCCAACAGATATAATTTGCTGTGCAGTATACGCCATCCCAGAAGTTTGTGCTTCAGTTCTAGTGAGTGAAATCCAAGTATTTTATTAGTTGGTTACTTCATTCACCCATTCATTACTGTAAAGTCAACTCCATCATAAGAAAAACAACATCCCGACAGCCAACACACTAAAACGGAGGTTTCAATATGTCCAAAACCAAAGAGTAACATCACAGTGGCTACATCTATCTTTTATACTGTCTGTGGTTTATATACAGTCATTGGTTGGAACGAGCAAGCCCGTTTGGAAGGATAACATCACACCTCGGCGAATACATCAGCAGCTACCCATTGTTTGACTGACTGACAGGATATTTTAACATACTGACTAAACCTGATACCCTCTGTGTTTCTCTTAATATACTAGAATGTTCCTGTTAGATGCTACTATGTAGTAAACAAAAAACAAAACAAAAACAAACCAGTGTGTTGAAGAATTAATATTATGATAATAATAATTAATATTTAGAACATATTGGAACAAAAACACCCTCCGTCTAATAACGACAGCCGAGCGGCATTTTGGAAAAGTTACCCGATCGATGCTGCAACGTTTCCAGACTGATGCATGGGTTCAAAATCCCACTGAATCCAGACAGCATGTCAGGCGTTTCAAACGCAGCCACATCCTGATTTAACATTGTTATGGGCTCAAATTATGAGACACTGTTTCGCTGCTGATTTAATGAAGTCATGTGTTCTGCATTTTACCTGCTGCTGGTCCCAAAAGTGGCACATTACAGCCAGACAGTGCAAAGCAGAACACATAAACTGATTTAATGATCAGCTTTACAGCAACAGGTGACACCTTTTTAATAGTGTGGAGAATATTCTTTCCTCTGTGCATTCTCTGCAGGAAATCGCCCCTAGTTTGGATATTTCACAGTACCAGGTTTAAAGACGGCTACATCCGTCCCCTCGGCCCCTCCCATGCCGACATGTGTACCCAAATAGAACGCGTCTCTAATTTGGCAAGGGCGATGTTGACATTTGGATCCCGTGCCCTGTGGGAAGGGTAACGACTTTGCATTAGGATGCTGCAACCGTACAACACCTGACCTGTTCTCTGTATTCAGCTGGATGTCCTCACACTGCATCAGTCGGTGTAATTCAAAGAAAAAAATCCCCTCAAATCGCAGCATTATTGATCGCATAATGCTTCCAAAATGCCATTCCACTGAGAGCAGCAGCAGCCAGCAGAATCAGTCAGACTGGCCTCTGGCTAACCCAGGTCTTTCCCCAAACAGAAGGCTTCGACTTGATCCGCCCTTGTACCCTCCAGCGTGATCTTACACCTCTTGCAACTCTGGAGGGGCCACGACATGGATGATCCAACCACACAACAAAAGAGCAGAGGCTTTCAAGGGAATTCAGAATCGATAATCTTTCACTTTTATTGAATCTATAAGAGAGAACCTGTTACGGCAGCTTGTCCTCATCAGGACATCAAATGCTGCCACACTGTCAAAGCTGCTGGCGTCTCACAGATACGTTTAGGGCGTCTGACCCCGCCGCACCCCGACTGTCATTTTTCAGCGCGGATGATTTATGTTGTGAACGGGCATATTTTAACACAAACCATTCTCTTTTTTTCCCCCCAAAATCTAATCAAGTACTTTGTACGTCTAAACCAGGGGTGTCAAATTCAGTTTCTCTAAGGGTCACGCTGGGAAATGAGAATCACATTAACTGCCAGACATAAAAAAAAAAATCTACCGACATGCTTTAATATGATTGAAAATCTGTCTCAAACAGCCTTCTCACGTACAGTTTGGTCCACGTAAAACAAGCCCCAAAAATGTTTATTAGCCTTAAACATTGAGTCAAAAAAATAAAGTAATGTAATTCACCTGTACCATACAGTCCAGCCTTCTGCCATGAATGGGCTGGAAGAAACACAGTTTGCTTTAGTAGCTGCCTCCTTTGAGTTCGCTGGCTTTCTGATGCCCTCTCTCTGACTCCCTGTCCTTGCTGGTGTTTACACATTAAAATGACGACACAAATTATGATCTTTAGAAGCGTAAATTGTCTCATGGCAAATGGATACACGGGCCTCTCTTTACACGAGGCTACACCTGCAGCTTCAAGCTACAGTAGCTTGGTAGATTTAGATGCATGGGGCCTAAACGTAACAAGCATTGAAAGCGAAGTACAGGACAGGAACCACGGTCTCCTGTTTGGCAAACCTCTGAATGCAGACCACGACATGCTATAAAACCTTCGGGTCTGGGGCAGAACCTGTGTTTCTTCCCGCCTTTCGTTTCCCCTAAAAGCATGAATGGGCTTATTATAATGATCTCATTATGCAAACGTGCTGTGCTTCAGAGTTAATTCTTGACCCGGAAAAGTGTAAAAATAAATAAACTATAATATAAATTCCATGTAATATATTTTCTCACACTTTTCAGCTACACTACAATGTTTCCTCAGCAGATGGAGTTTGTTTTAAACAACTAGGAGACGTGATTTAACCTCTTTCCACAGCAGCTGTTCAAGCCCTCATTTTTACTCATTTCTCTTTATAGCGTAGTAACGTCTCATAAGTGCTTAATTCAAGAAGACACCATTTTATATAACTGCAAAAAGCCCTGGAAGCCACGAGAAAGGCTCCAGCACCCCCAAACGCGGAGTTGAATAAACGTTTAGGAAAACTGATGGATGGATATATGCAGAACACACAATGCACAATTTATTAAAGAAACTAGAATAAATTCAAGCTGAAAGCGTTCTTTTCTTTAGCCCTGCTATTATGATGCTAAAAAGATTTTATTGGGAAAATTAAATGTTCACACTCCTTTAAAAAAATCTATTCAAATAGGTAACTGCAGTTCCTGTAAACTCCTAATGTCATACATTTGCTGCTTTGAAGTGGTTAGTAATTTAGGAAGCCGTATTTGTATGATACAGACCTTCATTTTGGAGAACGAACATTTTGTTTATCATGCAAACAAACTGCAGCTTAAAGGCATCTGAGCGCCAGAACATCTAATATGCGGACTTTGATTGAATTGATTTCATTTAAAATGCTGTTTTCTTAATCTGTCCGCAGCAACGTGGAAAAGAAATTAGATTTCTGAAGCTGTCTGGCAAAACCAGTCTCTTATTCATACTGCTGGCCTGCTATGTATTGTCAGGCTGTCAATTACTTAAAAACAGGGAAAGAAAAACATTAATGCAAGATGGCTACAATGGCTGAGAGGAGCAGAGGAAATTATTTTGTTGAAATGTGATTGACAGCGGAGGTTTCCCTCCTCCATGAAGTACCCTTTGGTTTCCTTCACCAACACTTAAAGCCAGGTTATTGGATTTCTTTGGCAGATTATTTTTTACAATAATACTTAATAGTATTAGCCGGCTATAAACCCATAAATTAAGAGAGAACTTCTATAGAGTCCCTTATTTTGCAGCCAGATGTTATGCCCCCTGCTGGTCATTAAAAAGAATGCTTAAGTTTTCCACTGGCTTCGTGTTTTTAATATACAGTCTGTTTTATAATCTATAACTTACACAAACCTGAAACTGGTTATGGCAGCTCAGAAGCTTCAGCACGCACACACTGTGCCTGATAGACAGCCTCCTCACTTGCACTCATTAAAGTGGGAGAATTTACACTATTACTCATTGTTATTTACTCACAAAGCTTGTTGACATTATATAATCTACCATCATCGCCCCTCCTACAGTAACTAAGTGGTTTAACCAGCCAAAGTATTGAAAGCACATCTGTAGGTGTAATTTCCCTGCAAACGCATCATCGCGGTGTGCAGTAACCTGAAGAATTTGGTGGTAAAAACAGCAGGTATAGGTTTCTGTTTGCAAACAGCAGATTCAAACAATGAACAGTTAGCATTTTGAATTGCTTTTGAAAGGAATAAGGAGCCAAACTGCATTCAGAATGAGAAGAGAAGTTCATTATTTTGCGGCTTTGTGAAATGAAAACAATAAAACACACCAGCTGACACGTTTTAAATAAAGAACTGGTAACGGTGTCAAGTATAATTCCCGCTTAAATTGCATCGCTCATTTTATGAACAGGGCTGCTGGTAAATGGGATTCAGAATTATTTAATACATTTTTTTTATATTCAAAAGAAAGGAAGAAAATAGAAAAGCCGCAAACTTTTGAAAGCAGTTCCTGATAATAATGTTTGTAATAGTGAACCGCTGATGACCAACCTTATCATCTCTGCCACACACGCTCACTTTGAGCTACATGGAAGTAAAAAAAAACCCACTTATTTTTCGATGAGTAGCAAAAGCAGCCCAATTCTCTTCTGGCTATGTTTTGTTTTAAAAGGAAGGCATTGAAATCCACTTTGAACAGAGACAATAGCTGCGCTGCAAGTCAAAAAAAAACATGCAGATTTGGACTGGCAGCTCTATATTTTGGGGCGATATGACTTGGTCTTGATGTTAAGGTTGGCGACGTGGCCGATGCGACCACGCAGCGAGCTCGCAGGTCGCTGGGCCGCGGGGCATCGTAGTCAGTCGTGGAAGGTTGGGAAGTGGCTGAGGTTACACAGCTGCGACTGGCTGGAGCCTCAGGGACCGACCTTCAATGATTTCACACATCCCGACAGTGCTGCAGAGCTCTGATCCCACAATGAAAGAGCGAAAGTGCGACCGAGATGATCAAGAGAGTGTGAAAGCACAATGGGGGCGAACTACAATGAAGCTGAATGGTGCAGGGAATGAATGGCAAGAGGCAAAAAAAAAAAAAAAGGGAAATGTAAAAGTGATTGATGTGTGGAGATTGAAGAGGGGAAGATGTGAGCGCAGGAAAAAGGCAGAAGGCCAGGAAGTCATGTTTTTATCTTTCAGCTTCATAGCGATCTCCTGCTGAGGACTCAGCCTCTTTTCCTGGCCTGAAGGACTTTCACTGCAATGCAATGACAATGTGAGTTTTATTTTAAATCATGTCTGCAGTAAACCTTCAAACTTGGTCTTGTGTCACGAGTACTGTGATCAACATGCTCTGACTAAAGCAGCCCTTTGTGTTTCCAGTGTCATGACTTAGTAAAGCTCATACATGTACACGCACTTAGATTCAAGTGTTTATATGGGTTGAATTAGTTGGCTACTGCTGTGAAGGTCTGGTGATGCTCTACCAGTTAGTTTCCAGAGCGGTCATTAGGAAGCAGAGGAGTGGCAGTGGCTCTATCCAACCTAAGTGCGCCTCGTGGTTCAAGAGCTTGTAGAACCACCTTTAGCTGCAATAACTTGAAGTAATCATTTTCTGTATGACTTCATCAGTCTCTCATGTCACTGTGGAGGAATTTCGGCCCACTCTTCTTTACAAAGTCGTGTCCTTTCATTGAGGTTTGCAAGCATTCGTTTATGCACAGCTCTCTCAAGGTCTAGCCCCAGCGTTTCAGTCAGGTTGAGGTCTGGCTTTGACCGGGCCACTGCAACACCTTATTTTCTTTTTCAGCCACTCTGTTGTAGATTTGCTGCTGTGATTGGGATCCCAATTTTGCCCGAGCTTTAGCTGTCAGACAGGTGGCCTCACATTTGACTCTAGAATACTGTGGTATACAGAGAAGTTCATGGTTGACTCGGTGACTACAACATGCCCAGGTCCTGTTGCTGCAAAACCACCCCTACACCACCGTGCTTGCCATCAGGTTTTTGTGCTGATATGCTGCGTTTGGTTTTCTTCAAATATGACGCTGTGCATTATGGCCAAACATCTCCACTTTAGTCTCGACTGTCCAAAAAACATTGTTCCAGAAGTCTTGTGGTTTGTTCGGATGCAGCTAACTGAACATTGCATGGTCTGACTGTGGTGTGAATTAGCTGGAATGTGCACTCCTGGGAAGACGTGTTTATCCCATATCATCTAGACCAGGAAACTGCCAAAACGTCTGCTTTTATAGTGGTGGTCTTATTTGCTCATGGTCAATCAAGTGCACCTGATTAGCAGCACCAGGCTGCTACCTACCCTCTTAATTCCAATGGAAGCAGTAGGGGGTACTTAGTTTTTCACAGAACTGCATAGAGTCCTGTGATAACTCTTTTTCACATACACTAACTGTTGCTCATATTTGTTAAAAAGTTTGGAGTAAGACTTTCATTGTCATGAACCAGTGCATCACAGCACCAATGGTAAACATCATCCTGTGCGTATCTGATTTAACGCGTATTGAATCCTCACGAGTTGGTGGAGACCAAAAGCAGAGCTAAATGGATTTTGGCCAGATTCTAATTTTGATCTGTTTACCATTATCAACCTCAAGATGACAACATGTAAATGCAGTCTTTGCTGTACACCCCCAAATGGGCAAAAGAGGCAGAATGCAGCTTTGCCTTTTGATCACTCATTTAACTCATTCACGAGTGCAGAGTTTGTCCTCACTTTACCCAGCTTTAAATCATTCTGATGTCCCCTTTCTGCGGGGAGATGCATGAAAATGTCACACCACTGCACTCCTATTCTTCCAGTAATGTTAAGGTCGTGACACCTGCGCAATAAAACCTGGAGTATTGTTGGAAATGAAAGTGCAAAGTTTGATAGTTTATGGGGAACACGAAGGATTTCTGCATGCCAGCCACACCGTCGCTCTTCTCACATTGCCGTTTCCTGACCGGCTGCTCCGGTGTTAGATCATATTAACAGTCAGCCATCACTCTTCTTTCACTGGCCCTCTGAGGGAGTTAACACAACCTGTATGCCCTCAAATATTGCCCAGTCACAATGTTCTGACATCCCTGGGTCTGCCCAGATGGTCACCATATGTCCATGCACCTCATACAGCGAGTCGGGAACACGAGCAGACAGGGGTGAGGAATGCATACTTTGTGAGTGCCGTGGTTTGTTTAGCCGCGTTTCCCTCTGGTGTTTGCGATCAGCCTGCCTGACAGAGCATCTGTAGCGATATGATGAGCAAATAACATATGAATAACCAACAGCGATCAGCCGCTTGCTGCTGTCAAGTGCTGAAGCAGTTGGTTGATTACCTTGCAGAAAATTGATAGCAAACAACAGTTTAGATGCTTCTTTCTAACCATGACTCTGTATGATGTCAGTGAGAGCACATGGTCATGTCAGCCACAGAGCTGTAGCTGTGAACAAATAAGCCCCACCCACATGTAAGAGGTAGCCAATCAGAAGAGAGTTGTCTTAAAAGGAGGGGCCCATGGATCTTCAATGCCACTGCTCCAAGGCCCAGTATAAGACCAGTAAGTATTATTGTGGAGTGTGGATCATGCAGAGCTGCTCTACAGAGCCCAGCAATAAAAATATGGTTGGACTTGGAAATGAGACTAACAGGGTGAGAGAGGTCCAGACAAAACAAACACAAATATCTATATCCTCTACGAAAATGTCCTATTGCTGAACAATTGAAAAATAATAATTTGACACTGCACACATAGACATTAATATGTGCTCACCCATATAAAGTCACCTAATATTACAGGGAATCTTGCTACCTTCCAGTCAGTGTTTTGCACCTGCAGACACCAACAAATGCTAGAGCACTTTAGCATCCAGCATATTAAGCTAACACACACACACACACACACACACACACACACACACACACACACACACACACACACACACACACACACACA
>JAVDPK010000658.1:779834-814536 GCA_034780415.1 Cichlasoma orientale
TGTTTACAAGTATAATTAAAGGCCCACATGCACAGGGCACAGAGTATTGCTGAATGGTTTGATTAGTATGGAAATCAACAGATCTCACTCGATTTGGAAGCCCACGGGGAATTCTGGACTGATGCTTCAGAGAACTCTCTCCATCAGCATCATTTTACAAGAATGGTGTTCATCTCTACAGCAAAGGGCGGAGTATCAGTGCCAATGCAAACTGAAGCAATCCTGGCAGCGCGTCCAGGCACAAAACCTTACTACCCTTTTGATAACTTTGTCATCTTTTAATTGGTCATCCATCTGAGATCTGAGCAAACTTCTGAGAATTCTTTTGTAAAAGGTAGAACTGTCATTACCTAATATACTGAACAGGAAAAGTCCAGCACTGCACACCTCTGCCGAGGCAGAGTCCTCCGCACCATGCATGAATACAAAGATCCAGATCCAGGTTAGTTTGTGATATTTTCTGGCATGCTACAGCTGAATGAAGAGACCTTCAGGATTTTGTTTTTCCTGATGAACACTCATACAACCAGCCAGATTAATTAACATTAAAGTCAAAATCAATCCAGATTAGGATGTACTTGATTAAATTGGCCAGAGTGATTAAACAGTGTCTCTCCTCCTCAATCAGAGTGTGAAGGGAGCAAAGTGAGAAATACCTTCATGCTGCTCGGAATCAATCCAGCTGAATGTCCTCCCTGCGAAGCAGGAAAAAACAGACTAATTCTGAGCTGGTGCGACACGAAGAATGACAAGCGGGACTTTTCATCACCGCTCCAGCGGTTTCTGAACTCCACCCTCACGCTATGGCACGTTTGAATATAACTGAATATAAGTGGAAAACAACTTCACAGAGGGTGTTATTAAAGCACAGGTGATGTGAAATATAATCATCACGGCCTCATTGCAGGAGATACCTTCCAGTGCTATAATGAATACATCAGAAGTGCACGTCTGACAGGAGCTGTTCAAACAGGTGTTTCTATATTTAGGTTTAAAAGAAGAGCAGGTATTTCTGAGGCTGTATTCAGGTATCAGATCATGTTTCCTTTTACTGCACATTTACTAATGATAAGAGTTGGATATTACACATTTTAGGCACAGAATACTGTCGCTCTGTTGGGTACGTGGCCAACAAGAAATGCACATTGACTGGACTTTTAATAATGTATTCAGAGAATACAGATTTTTCCCTGAATGGCTGCCAGGGCGTCCCCGACTGGTCTCCTGGGGTCTGTTCCTTAACTTATCCAAGTGGACACTGTAAGGCCCAAATATGTTGGCCACCTACTACCACTATGTATGTGATAAATTAAAGGCAACTGCATTCAGATAATCAGACTAGACTGAGTGACAACTGGCAGATTAAAAATGTTTCCCCCCCCGAACTTAGGCTACAGAAAATCCCCCGAAACAGCATTTATTCAATACTAAACCCATTCAAATAATTTTCTTTTACGTGTACTGCCAGCTCTTTTCAGCAGAGCGAGGCAGGTCTCACTGTGGGATTTACAAACCAACACCTCTGAAACCAATGAATATATAATCCCTCCAAACTGTACTGAAGCAATATTTCCCTGCAGGCGTTGGGTAGCAGAGGACTGATATGGCATGATGTATATGCCCATATGATTATGCCAATTGCCACTATCATTTACCAAGACCTGTGAGTCAAAGCTGTATACTTAAATAAATAAAAAATTAAGGGTTTATTTTTGATAATCCAGATCAAAAGTACCTAATTTACTAATTTAAAAGTACCTAATTTACTCTGTAACAATCAAGCTGAGTGCGAGCAAGAGGCGTGCCCAAAGAGAGAAAACTGAAAACATTTCCTCGTGTCCAGCAGAGATTATGATCTACATCCACACACTCCTTAACTGCCCACCTACTAAAACTGGCTGGGCCTACTAGACTGAAGCAGCTGGAGGGACCCTGATGACACTCCCTCTGTCCCATCAGCGTGCTCAGCAGCATGCCAAAAAAGTGCCAGATCACAGAGTGGATGTCTTCCTTAGAAATTCGTTATCTCCCGCCTGCTCTGACCCGCACACCTTCCTGTCCCAACTGATAAGAGCAGATCAAAAATGCTGACAGAATACGAGTGCACCGGAGAGAGCTCTGATATGGCAAACTCCCATCTAGTTTCAAATGAGCCACTGTATGTATACAGAGCACTGACTGCACATGTGGGAGGATATCATGTCAGTGCATGTTTAGTAACACATAAAGGAGAAATACCTCATTTAAAAATACAATAAATTATATGCAGGCCTTGCATTCACTTTGTTAACTAAATGCACAGAAATGTTGAGGCTTATATACATATGGTATAATATATGTACTGTATCAGGGTTCTAGCCAGTGGTTGATCGCCCGGCGCTGCGCCATGCTGAGGTCGTCTTGCGTCCGGCTGAGAATTTCACCGGTTCGCTATTAGAACTCTTCGTTATCACTGCAATTAGCAAACACGCCCTCCGCCCCATCGCTGCTACCAGACTGATTTGTTTTCTCTGGCTAGATCGCTACACTACAGCGTTATTTCACCGCAATTTGCGACCTACCACCGGGGACGGCCAGTTTCGTTCACAATCTGCAAGCGTGATCTCGCGGCAGTCCCTTTGAGCTTCCTATTAAACATAAATTCCCAGGAGCTCAGTGTTGCCAATTTAGCGAATTGCGTCGAGTAGCTAGATTTAGCGACCCCCTATCAACTTTTTTTTCCCCAAAAAGCGACAAATTTAGCAATTTTTCCCGGTGACTCCGGCAACTTTTGGCCCGGAAAGCTGAAATCCTCCGCCGTGTTTTTTGTACACACAACGCTAGTATCCCTTCATACGCTTCGGCATCGCCTGGACCTTGCTTCGGACAGTGAACGCCAACGGATGATGTCACGTTAGACGCCTCCATCTTTTACATACAGTCCATCCTCAACACCAGAGTGTTTTATTGCCCTCTCTGGATGGTGTGTTTGTTGCACAAGTAGCCACACACAGAGGAGATAAGCACTGATACAACATGGCGCCTATCAGTGCAACACTTAATAATTGAAGTTTGAGAAATCTATTGGAAACAGTTATTTTTGACTGGCTGTTTGGACTCCATAGAAATAATTCTCCAAAACAGTTCAACCACAAGATTCATATATAAAACAAAAGGATTTAATCATGTAGCACTACTTGTATTTTTCTGTGCCATTTTATCTTGAATAAAATCGCAAACTTAATATGACATTCTGTCTATGTAATGCCCACAGGATGCCAAGAATAGCTGTAATTATGTCACAAGCTGCTGTAGACATCCATCCGATTCTGGCTTTCTTCTGGCAATTACTTCACAAGTTCTCCTCTAATCAGCTCTGATTATTTTTCTTTTCTCCTCCCGTTTATACCTACAAGCGAAGAACCCGATCCTGCAACGCCGTATACTTTCCTAAATATCCTGTTAAGTTACTGGGCAGTGAGAACATAAACAACTCTGAGCGCGGGGAAATGAAATACACGGGAGGATTTTAACCTTGGAGCTTGATTAAAGTTTTTAAACTGCACTTGGGAATTTCTAAACTTTTCATCTTAAAATTGAGTACGGTCCCCCAATGCCAAATCTAAATTAGTCTGCAGAAATTATTTGGCAGGTACTGATGCGTGTTATTACATTACAGGACAAGGACAATCTCAAATCATGTATTAATTCACTTGCTAATTAAAAGTCATTTTTAAATGTTTTTTTTCTTATTCAGGCAAAGGCATTAAAGTTTATGAAGAAATGATTGATTTTTGGATCTTCCTAAATATTAGTGTCCTGTAAGCCTGAGCTTTTAGCGGCTTGATTCATAAAACCGCCCCCGGTGCACTGCTTTCACTTTTACAGTAAAAACACTGGCATGTCTTATATAATGCCGAATGAGCTGCCAGGTGAATTAGGGGCCAGCACTTGACAAGGAAAATGTTTATAGACAAAGGAACTACGCCTCTGACAGAAAACCCCCACGTGGGGCCCACAGAGCGAGAGAGCGCCTGCCTCTCTGAAGCGTCCTCATCAGCAGATCTGGACTGCTGCCATGGGTCAGGCTGAGTCACGACTCAAAGGGGGCTTACTTTAATCAGAGGCGTGCTTCCTTCCCTACCTCCTTTCGGATCGTTGTGTGCATGAAAGGAAACACACAGCGATCTCGGCTGCACCAGGAGATCCGTGGGACTCCAGCGCCGTAGAAAGAGCAGATTGATCCGATACCCACACCGGTGACAGTGTTTGTTCAGCTGGAAGGGCTGATATCGACTGATACTTACTGACCACATCAGAGGAGGCGCGGCAGTCTGTCTGCTACAAAGGAGTTCAGTTAAACTCACTTAGAGGACTTCATCTTGAAGGACTTTGCCTCTTAAAGGTTTTTTCAATTTTGTCAATTTCAGAAGGAGGATCAACACTAAAATCAAGTCTATTAGAGAGCTCTAACCACCGATTTATTTAGGAGTTTTATTCAGTATTCAAACAGCATTGGAAAAGGTTTCAAGCACTTCAGTGTTCAAAATAACAATTAGGCCAATAGCGAGTGATGGTACTGATACTTTTTTTGAGGCTTATTTTGTTTCTGCTATATTTATTTCACTCTTTCTTCCAGGGAAGCCAAGAAATGTACAAAAC
Source organism: Cichlasoma orientale (assembly GCA_034780415.1). NCBI lineage: Eukaryota > Metazoa > Chordata > Actinopteri > Cichliformes > Cichlidae > Cichlasoma > Cichlasoma orientale. The sequence goes on from JAVDPK010000658.1 coordinate 784,476, forward strand.
TAACTTACCTGTATTAAAAAGTTTTCAGTCTTTATCATGTAAATGTTTTAGCCTAAGCAGTTTTGTACGGTGGCCCTCTTTTATTCATCATTTGTTGTGTTTTGTGTGCTTTTGAAGCATTTTTCTATTTGCTGGTGTTTTCTTAATTTGCAGCACACTTGTCCTCTCAGGGCCACCATAGTTTTCCAGTTTAACTCATTCAACAGGGTCAGTGTAAGCCGATATTTATATATCTGTGTATAAATTGGTCCGTTCAACTACAGCACTAAAACCACTGACAGGTGAGCGATGAAAACAGCACTGATCATCTTACTACAATTCTGCTGGGAGACCATCGGTTTTTTGTATCGATGTGGATGTCACTTTGATGCTTTGCACACAACCCACACAACCCACATAACCAGGCACTGCATTACACCACAAAAACTTCTCAGGAACAACCCAGAACACAACAAAGAGCCAGAGGTATTGACCGGGCCTCCAGACTGCTCATTCAAACCAAACAGTCCTGATCCATGCGCCCATTCACACGGCAGCCAAGAGGTTCCAAAAGACCTGCTGCAAAAAGTCCCAGTGCCAACCACAGGACACACTCAGAGGCGCTGTGGCCATGCTTTGATTGCTCAGAGCAATTTTTGGCAGGGCAATGGAAACCTGCACAAAACCTGCACTAATCTACATTACTTCCTCATTGGTGTATAAAAACGTGTTATTACCGCATTTTACTTGAAACTGTACTTGAGTACTTCTACACAGTGGCATTGCTACTCTGCGATTACCTCATCCAGCATCGAATAAGACTGGACTTGCACTATGCCTAAGTTAACATTGCCTCTCAAATGACTTAAATCAACCTGATTGCATTTGCCTCTGTGCTTCTCTGCTGCATCACTAAGAATGTGTGGCAGAGAGGGGTGCAACTTCTTTTTACATAACGAGTGATGCAAAAGCAAGAAAGCGGTAAAGGTTCCTGTTCTTATACAAGCACAACTTGTTTTACTAAGAGTGGAAATCAATTAAGCCACAAACCTGTAATTTTTTTTTCTTCTGCACTGATGAATCATAGATGTCTACACTTACACTGGAGACTGTGATTAAATTAGCAGTTATGCAACCAGACAAGAAGGTTTTCTTGATGCAGAAGAGCCAGTCTTCTTGTCAGATGCTGCAACCGGAGGCCAAACACCCTAAAAGTTGCAGTTTCCTTTCTTTTTTGTCTCTTTTATTCGTCTTCTTTCCTCTAATTATGTCAGTGTTGGTTTTTCTCCTCAGGGCTCATCAGTAAATCTAGGCCCAGATAACAACAGTCCACAGGCATAAAAAAAAATACCCCTGAGTTTATCCATCATGCTATCAGAACAGAAAATCACACTACAGAGACAAAGTAAATAAAAGGCAGAACAATAAAACAGCTCCCTGAAATTATACTTCCAGCGGGTGAAATATTTCATGCTTTACAGTTTACGAGGTTCATCAGATCATTTTCACCGCGGAGGGGAATGTCCTCCAACTTAATATCCTGAATTGTGATTCCAGAAAACAAATGAAGGCATCTGATATTAGCTAATGAAATGTCAAGGCCAAAATTAGGGCCTGTGCAGGTAGTTATTAACCATGAATAATTAACAGTTGGCGTGACAGGCGCAGAATAACAGACTGCGATAACCACCCCACAGGAATGAGCAGGGTGTGTGCGGTTCACCCGAGAGAAGAAAATGAGACGGGCTTGTACCGCCGTGCCTTCCATGACATCCGGCTGATTTTTAATTTTTCAGGAGAGAGCAATTTGACACATCAGGTCGTGTTTTAGGAGGCATGCTGAATAAAATTAGCTCGTTGGATTACCCAGCGGCCGCACGCTGATAACTGGAGACGAAAAAAAAAAAAAGAAAAAAAAAGAACTGAAATTAAAAGTCACAAACAAACTAAACAATCAATCAAACATATACAAGTTAATCAAGTTATATAAATTAGTTCTGGAATACAGAGTCCATTAAGCAATCAGCAGACTGAGTCATTACTTAAATTATATTTATTTTTCAAGGACCATGCCAAAATATTAAGGGTACAGTGAATGGAAGAACTCTGGGTGTTCAACTGTTGATGCAATAAGTCTTAATCTTGGACTTGGGGAATTTCTTTACGGAATATCTCAAATTTTTCGACATTGTACTTAACAAAATTGTAAAAACTGGTCCATATATCTCAGAAATAACCGCAATTCATGCTGTTTAAAGGCCTTTGAAATTTCTGGAGAATCAAATATTTAATTTCAATTTTGGGGATTTGGATATTGACGTACAGGACTGTGACAAAGTCGTGAGCCACCCCTCGTTTCTTCATATATTGCTTCCAAGCAGCCGTTTCTGCAAACGATCACACAGTTTGACAGGCACAAAATAGTGTTTTTGCACCATCAAGGTGATTCACAAAGAGCCATTAGCCAAAAATCATGCATCAGGCCCTTCAGTTGATCCGTCCACTGTTCACTGAAGCGTTATCAGAAATGCTCTCAGTGGAAGAGCGGCTGTCAAGAAGCAGGGAGAAAAAGTCTTACGGAGTGATGAATCTAGATTTAAGACTTTGGCTCAAATTGTCATCAGTATGTGCAGAGGAGGTCAGGAGAGAGGTAGTGTCTACAGGCTCTGTCATGATTTGGGGCTGCATTTCAGTCAGTGGTGTTGGAGATCTTGTCAAAACCGATGGAATTATGAATGATCCCAAACACACTGCCAATGCAGTAAAAGCATACCTGCATAGAAGAGCACACAATGGAACGCTATCGGTCATGGATCGGCCTCCCCAGAGCCCAGACCTCAACGTTATTGAAGCAGTGTGGGATCATCTAAAGTCAGCCAACATCCGAAGAAGAGCTTTGAATGTCCTTCAAGAAGCCTGGAGAACTATTCCTGAAGACTGCTTAAAGAAATGAGAAGAAAGCTGCCTCAGAGAGTTCAGGCTGTGCTGAAGAACAAAGGTGGTCACGCCAAATAATGACTTTCAAGCTTATCTACTGTATTTCCACGTGTGCTTGAGTGTTTCAATAAATCACTGTACCCATTTCAGATTTTCCTAGAAAAGTATAAATAAAAAGAAGGGTGACTCAACTCTTTAAAAATGCTAAACAGAGTATTAGCCTTGGTGGGTGCTTGTTAAATTTATAATTAGTGTTTTTTGCTGCATATTTGATTATGAATATTTCCTTCTCTTCATTGTTTTTTTCTCTCTCTGTCTGTCTAATAAAGTTCTCAGGACCCCTGCACAAATGAAGCCCACAATGAGGCTCAGAAACAGCCCATCTAGTGCCTGTCACGTTCAGCTATCTCTGAACTGAACAGCGATGCACACTGAGACAAACTGGCATATTCAATAGTCAATTGAATTCTTCTAAAATTCTGCTAATTACCGAGCTCTCTTTCCATCAGCATGCTTTTGTGTAATAATCCGATTAGAGGCGCTTTTCTAATCCCGCTATGCAGCAAACACACACATACGCTCACTGACCAGACACAGCGAGAGCTCCAAATTCAGATAAATGTTCACTTAGCACACAAGGCCACTAATTGTTTTGGCATTTCATGGTTTCTTTTTTCCTTTTTATACAGAACTCTGCATTTAGGGAATGCGAGAAGGACATTAAAATAGTCTAAAGTTCACGTCTAGACGGTTAATGTTTAGCATTTCCATGCAATAAAGAACACTGTGACATTAAAACCAAGTTCTCATCTGAAGTGTGCTTTTCATGAAAAGAAGCTAATGGAAAGAAACAGATTTTCTCTCTTTTCTGAAGATGCTCTCTGCCTGTCTCTCCCTGCAGTCGGCCTCACTGTTCAAACAGCAGCAGCAGGATTAGACAGCAGTGTTGCCATGCAAGGCTGGAGCCAGAGTCGTCCCTGTTAATAGCTGCCATGAGATTCAGGGAGGTAGAAAGGGCAGAGACAGCTCATAAAGGCACAGGCTGATCTAAGGCGCACAAGCAGGAGGGGAAGAGAGAGGAGCTGGAGGCCCATCCAAGGTGCAGGGAAACCCCCATAAACCAGGACCATAACTCTGGCTGACAGGAGCCACTGATGCAGAGGCAGGTCAGGATTATAAAGATCACGCTCCCCCCCTCTCCCACTGCCCGGGTATTACATCAACCGCTATATTAGGCGATCATTTGGGTGGGGCAGATTCCTGCAAAACAAAAATAAATCTCATTTTAAGCAAGTCGTGTCTCTCAACAGCCAAGTTCCAAAGACCTCATTATGGGAAAAATCTGCTTCTTAGCAAGAAGTTGTTCCAAGCAGGAATCCATTTGTTTAAACACTTTGAGTGCCTTGAGACAGGACGGTCTGTAGAGCAGCATCGGATTAGGTGCCAGACTCCAAACTAACTAAATCACAATATTTCAAAGGTGCGGGTCGAGATCAGGAGTTTTCAAACTTTTACATCTCACTTCTGGTCCAAAACTGTCAAATGTAGTGAAGAAGCTCTTGCTTTGGCATTACATTAACTCATCTATAATACTGATGGTGATCTTTCTTTGCCAAAAATGGACCCTGTATGCATTTTAACAGGTAAGATTCATATGTAACCTATTTAGTAATGTCACAAATAGCCCATTTATCACAATGTTTGTAAGATTTTTGCAAGATTTTCCTATCTAAAGGACACATTCGGTACATCACATTCATGAGAATGAAGATTAAGATTAGGCGAGTAAACGGTGTGAATACGATTTGGATGAATGCGGTGAAAGAGGGTTTTTTTTTTTTGGAGCAGATTCTTACCACATGTGAGAGGAACATAGTGGAGACCTGCTCAGCCTGTTTCCAATAAAAATGTAATTGTTTCAAGAATTTTTGCAGCACCGAGCGCCCGAATCTTAAAACAAAAAGACACAAAGTATGCGAGCGCTACAGAACGTAAGATAAATGAAGCCAGATCTTCGCACAAGTTGTTTTGCATTGCAAGCAGACTGAGCTGCAGTGACAGACTGCTGACTTGTTAAAGGGAAGTCTGCAGGCTCAAATGTCTTCATAAGAAGATCTTTTTTTTTTTCTTATTAAGATATGTGCATGTTATTCTATAAGCCAAGTGCAGTGTGTTTGAGCAAAAGCATTTAAAGACTAAAACTAAGACTAATGCTTCTTGAAATTCTGCCACACTACACATGCCGTACACTTACTCGCCGTGCGTATGGCAGAAACAAAAAACAGGCAAACAATAATTATCTGTGCATCTTTGGCTGCATCTTATACCAACATGTCTCTCTGTAATGAAAGCTTAAAAGGAGAGATCTATCCTCTTTTCATCCGGGCTATTAATGCTGCGCTTTAATTGCACCGCTGATCAAGATGTTTGTTGTTAGAGCCCTTCACAGATTGACTGAAATTACACCCTGCACCAGTGCTCATGGTAAAAAAAATAAATAAATAAAAAAACGGCAGGATTTGATGAGCTACACTTTTCATAAAGTTCACTTTTTGCTTCTTGGTAAAACTTCCATGTGGGTAGATGCAGTAAAATCGGTAAAAGATGGATGTTTAAAAACAGTCAAAAAAAGGGGTTTTGGGTGTCAGAAGCCCTTATTTAGTGATAATATTTCTGAAAACAGAGACGTGTCAGTACAATGAGATCGATGCAGGTTTTCCCCCAGGCTTTGTCCACTTTGGCTGGATGGCCTGAATGATTTTTGCTATCACAGCCAACACGGGATCGATAATCACTCCTCCTCCCTCACTCATCACCACAGTGACTGCTGAGAGTATTTTTCACTCTTGATTATCAGGCAGGCTGCAGTCACTGCCACTGGGTTGAGCTTAGGTTAATTGCAGACTGGGAGGCAAGGTGAGAAATAATTATGATTACATTTAACTTATTTACAAAACACTAATTACACCCATTTAATGCTGATGTTCGGCACGTGAGGACGGCCGGTCGGAGCTCTGAATAGGTGCTCATAAATGCTAAAATCAACTAATGTTTTTAACATTAGGAAAGAGTCACAAATTAAAATTCACAATGTAGCCTAATACTTCCCCAATACACGCATCACTGAACAATAATACTGTCAGTTTGGTGGCTGTGAGGTTTGTGCAGGACACAAGAGGCATGAATAATCAACAACAACAAAAAAAAGCAGCCTTTAATAGCCAATAAATAGTCAAAAATAATTGAGTCCAAAAGGGACAAAAAAGTAGTAATAATGTCACGAGAGGGCTTTGCAAGGAGGAAACATTAACAGGAGCACAAGACAGGAACAAACACACACTGAGCCCTAATTGGGGATTAAACACAGCTGGGGAAGGAGACACAGGTGCAGGTGATGAAGACAAACTATAAGAATAAACAGGAAATGAACAACAACTATTACTGAAACAAGAAAGCCATGTGAAAAAAGAATGAACTATTTCAGGCAGGAAGATCAGATGGGGGGGGGATCCAAATCCACCCTGGATGACCTGCTCTCCAGACTTTGGGAATCAGTCTAGCCAAAATAGCACCAAAAGGTGGTGGTGCCTGCTTCTTCTTCTTTCTTATATTCTTTCTTGTATCTTATATACAGTTTAGAGTTGTACACAGACACTGGAGATCTCAAATATAGTGCCATAACAGAGCACTAACAGAGCAAAGCAGCAGTGTGGAAGTCTCTGTTCTCTTGTCCAACAGATTTCAGAGCTAAAAAGCTACTCCAGAGCCCATGCTGGGCAAAATAGCGGCCTGTTATGAACTCCTCCAACGTCACTAAATGTTATGGATTATACACTCTGATCATTTATATCTATCCTTCATTTAGATCCTTCAGCTCGGCTGTTTTGTCCAGTTTAAAACTGAATCAACTGATTCTGTATTCTTTTTTGAAATGAGCAACATTTTAACACATCACCCAAACCCACATATCAGCGACCCACTGCGCACATGAGCACAGAGTACAGCACTGTGCAAACAGTTTGAAAAGACTGCGCCACAGTTGCGGTGATAAACACCGATCTCAGGGACTGACGATGGTCACGGTGAACCCCAAAAGCCTGACAATCAAGGTAACATTGTAGCTAATAAATGCAACACATAATATTATCACTGTAATTACTGCAGACTCATTAACTTTAATCTGTCTTGCTATAACTTCATGTGAGGATCCCTGCACATAACAGACGTGCGTGGTCCTGCTCATGCACGCATCTCTGCGATCTTTGCAGTTAATGCATGTGTGGGAGGAAGCTACACTGATCCATCATCATTTGACAATGAGGGATAACAGAAGGAGGGATTTCTGTGTGTTGCTTTGAGTTTGAATGGAGCTTAACGCAGCTATGCATCTGCAGACAAACAACTTTTCCTCCTGTCCTCAAATGGTTTTTTTCCCCACGAGGAGCACGCGGGAAAGGATGGAGGAGAGACGGCTGAGTCATTTTGCGCAGATAAAAACAGACTGATTTATTTGTCCACCTACAGTTACTAATTACTATCAGCTAAATCCTTAATTATTGTATATAAACAAAGCTCTCCTGCTTGTACTGTATAGCCTAGACTCCTCCTCTTCATGGAAGCGAACGACCTTAAAGGGTGCCCACTGACACAATCCCCCGCTCTAAGGTTCATAGGGTATGCTGAAGGATCCTATAAAAACAGCCTCTGCTCACCATCAAAATCATGTATGCTTCCCCTCTCCTTTATAGATCAATAGGAGAGCTTAACAGAACACATTTTAAAAATTCAGCTCGCTCTTTGCAAAGCTCCAATTCTCCTAGCTATCCCTCAGAAGAGTTGTAGCTGCACGCTTCCTAAATCCACGAGTCAAGCCGCGACAGCTCCCTGATGACTGCATTGTGAGAGCTTGTGAGTCACAGCTGGTTCAACTGATCCTCTTCAGGAGAGTCAATTCTGACTAAGTGAAGCCAGCAAGGACAGCTGATTAATACCACGGCTGGACGCTCCACAGCTGTCTAATTTACTGCCACAGATATACACGATAATCCGTCGCTCCACAAAAAAAAACAAAAAAAAAAACAGATCAGCAATGTTGAGCACTCTTGTGCACTTGACTGCTAACACACACTCAAAGCCAGCAGAGGAAATGAGCTTCTTTCTTTCCCCTCACACTTGATTGTTTCTCTATTTTTTTTCCTATCAGCGCGAGTATCTGCGTGTGTGTTTGTGCGTGCGTGTGTGTCAGATGATGCGCTGGGAAGTGAAAGCTAGGGGGGGACTGCGACAAATTCTAATTCAGCTCCTGCAGCAGCACTTCACTCCAATCGATCTTGTATCCCTCAGCTGCCTTATCTGTTGAATCACTTGTCTGAAGAGCAAAAAGAAAAGCTGTCTTAGCAACAGAGGATAATTAAGGGATTGGACAAGGAAAGAGATAAAAGAAGATTTATGTCATCGGAAGAAGAGGGAGAGGTCGCGTTAAGGCCCCAAAATATTGATTTGTAACTCATAGCAGATAATATATGAGTGCATTTGTCCGTCAGTTTGGAAATCTAAGTGGAAGTGCACATCCACAGAGTGGCACGCCATGAGGCTTTTAAAATTCTTTATCTGTGGACAGAAAGTAATTGAATTAAGATCATACAGTAAGTCATACATTAATGCATATTAAATTAGATTAAAGCCATAACTTGACCCCAACATTTTTAGCTGCAACTCATTTAAACACCTGACCTAAAATGCTCGATAAAAAAGTTTAAATCCTTGAGTCTGGATCTAAAATGAGAAACGCTTCTTACATATGCAGGAGCAAAAGATGCAGATGCAACCATTGCTGCAACCTGCACACCCTTTGAAAGCAAAACTTTGATGTTACGGTTCTGAAAGATTTAGAAATTTTTTGCAATTTGCTTGTGAAAATTTGCCAGAGCTGCTATCATGGATGGAGACAAAGGTTAATGTGTTTTATGCTACTATAAATTTTTAGAATTTCAGGTGATGGTTTAGGGTTAGATAGAGAACGCCAGACTAAAGGTACTCAACCATGAGGTAGCAGCTAATCCAACCTTTTAAGTAATGCATTTTAATAGGAAGGATATTTTATATTTGCAGCATGTATTTAGTGCAGACAATGCAAAGATCCTTTGCCAAGACAACCAATAAAAATACATATGAAGTGTGCAGGACACACTTTGACTTTCATGACTCAAACTTGGTTCTCTGGAAATGATTGGCCCTGCCACCAAAGCCTTCGACCTCTGAATGTGGACTTCTTCGCCGTTTAAAAGTGGAAAATATTCACCTGCTGTACCTGGAGTTCATATGAGAGCTTAAAAAAAAAAATCATGTTGAAGGACATAGAAATAAAAGGTGGGAAACCCGAGTTCAGGAACATCGCACATTAGAGGTCGTGACCATTTCATAAACTGGTGAAACTGTCCTGGCTCCCTGGTGTCACTTTAGTGGAGGAGGAGTGGGACAAACACCACACCAACCAACCATCAAACCCTACCTGCACAACTGCTCAACAAGAGCACCGCAACACTGACCTGAAACCTAACACTTGGTTCTGCCTCGAGTCAGGTACTAACTTCTGTATCGCAGCAACCGAAGCATCTCAGCTGGGAATTTTGCGAAGAGCCACTTGGGGTTTTCGGCTGGGGGGGGGAGAAAAAAAACCCTTTGTGTACATGAGCGCACACCCTCTATCGTTCTGCTTGTCAGTGCTTCAGTTTTCTTCCACTGAGACAAAAACAATGTGAAATGACACTAACATCTTCAAATGCACTTATATAACACACAAATGGAATGTTGTGATTTACAAGTCTGACAGGAGCAACGACACCTTAATTCCAGAGCTCTCGTTTGAAGCACAAATACACTTTTTGGAGACTTCAACTCAAAAATAGCAAAGCTCGTACGCGCGTCGATCCACGGCAGAATTGGCGATACGCGTACTCGTGTGCACTGGAAAAGAGCTGCTTTGTTTATCGCATTTGGCGTGATAAGCCAGTACAACGTGTGCAACCACTTAGACCCGAGGGTGTGGAATAGAGTGTTTTGGGGCATCCAGCGAGGGATGTTTTGTAAAAATTGCAAAACTTACACGACACAGAGTCATGTCAGATTTGATTAAAGTCACAGCGGCATTTTAAACACTTACATCTTTGCAGTGGATTCGACACAAACTATAGGAAATTAAATTTGCATGAGTTCAGCCTCGACACGTGAATGTGAGCCACTGACCTCATGCAAATTGTCTTGACGGTGCTGACCTTTAAGTGAGCAAAGTAGCTATGATAAAATTACCCACCCTACAATTTCATCTATATTTTCATCTTATATCTAAAAAAGGGCTCCTTTCTGGTTTGACTGGGTGTTAATAGAGACTAAATGTCAATGTGTACGCTCCTGTTATTACAAATAGAGAGTGGAAATTGGATCTTAAGACTAATAAAACGAACTCTGATTTATAGAGTATACTAAAGTGAAACTGTTGTGGATTTACTGCCCTGAACTGATGAAGTGTTGCAGTCCAGCCTCACGGTGTGCCCCCTCATCTAGTGCTGAAATCAGAGCTCAAGCTAAATCTCATCTATGTGCGAAAAATTGAAGTGGACGTGACAGAAAAATTGCAGAGGATGCGACCTCTGGGTCCTCGGTGGTAGTTCTGGCCAGGAGACACATCACTGCACTGCTATCAAGAAAATGACACTTTATTGAGGAAAACTCTAAAAGTAACAGAAAGCTTCACTTCACAGAGAAGTGCAATATTTAAGTGTAAGGTGATTTTTGTCAGCTATTCCAGGGGGAAAAAATAATATTTTAAGTTATAACAAGAGCTGGAACCGATTTAAATATCAACCCTTTTCCTTAACACTTGCACTTATGCAATGACACGCATACCTCTTAATCTATTTCCTGGCATTTATGAGAGTGAGGCCACGTCCCAGTGAGACGTGGAGCGAGTAGATTGTCCGGCCGTGACCTCTCTGCTCAGTTCGCCTCACACCGCTGATGTGAGGAAGGCTGACAGCCCGGCCCAGCGCAGCGCCAAAAGGGAGGCCGGAGGGGCATCCTGGGAAGAAACCAGCTTCTTTCTGGGTCTTTAAATAAAGCTGCATGTTGATATCATTTAATACAGTTTTTCTCTGCAAATCTGGATTCTGGCATTCTGTATGTAGCCTCACAGTTTTACTGTGTAGTCTCTTTACAATGTGCCAGAACTGATATTATCCTCATCCTTTAATCCGTATATTTCTTACTGTTGCTCCTTAACTGGTGGAAACAGGCGGTCACGGTCCCGTGCAGGTCTGAGGCTCCTGTGTCATATTTTTGCTACAACCTTGTTCTTTAAGTCAAGGAAGAGTTGGAGAGGGTCAGACTCCACCTGCTGGTGGTGCCTCCGGTTTGGGCTTCAGCTATTTCATCTGTTCCTCATCAACTCATTACGTGCCTGCATTTAAGGACCAGCTCCTGCCTCGACTCCTGCCCAGATCACCCTGCGGTAATCAGGCTCTTCAAGGCTCTGCTGTTTCCTTCCCTCTGCGCTCTCTCGTTCCCGAACGACTGAAGCCCTCCCACACCTACCGGGTTCACTCACCTGTTCCTGTCGAGCTGGTCCTCACCACCTGGGAATCACTGGAAAACAGTCAGCTACACAAACTCACCTGCATGTCCACTCTCCAATGCCTCTTGGACCCCAGACCAGTCGCCCCCCCTGCTGAGCTCTCCTTTGAACCAAAAAGTATGCACATTTCTGTCCATCAGTTAAATCTCTCACCTCACACCGCACTTGGACCGACCCGCCTCTGCTTACCTCGGCTGCCAGTCCCGACACAGGTATAAATGCTAGCAATATGGTCCATGTAGGCTACAACAGAGGCTCCACATAGAAGCACCCGAGAAGCATAAATTAAACTTAACTAAAAAAAAAAAACAGCCTCCAGATGGAAGTATTTGTAACTCACTCCACCACCACCTCCCCAAGCTCCTAATGTGGACTTTTTTGCTCATTAAATTCACTGCAGATGGTGCATCAAAATACAGCACCACCACCACCACCACCAATGAACACCTCGTGCATATCTATATGACACCAGCAGCATCCGACAGAAGAGCAGGACTTGACGCCACGGGACGAGAATGCACTAGACCGCTAATATTAAACACCACCTCACGCTTACAAACCAACCAAATCAAGTAATATCAAAATTTTAGATATGCCACCTTTAAGCCCTGCACTGAAATTTGTACTTCACTCACTCACGAGGTCTCCTGAATACATAATAAAGCCTGTAAGGAGCAAATATCTGAGAGATAAACTTCACCAGAATTTTTTTAGAAGCCTTCAACAGCCAAATAACACTCTGTCCCTTACACGTAAATAAATCAAACTTTTACTTCTGGCATCTTTCCTTTGTGACTTTGACCACTGATCCTCGAGAGGCAGCTGTCCAACAGCATCTAACCGATTAATTCTGCTTGCTCTACAGCTGAAAAGCCCGTGTAACCCTGACATGCGGGATCTCTCCATGGACCCCCCCCCCACCCCCCCATGGTCAGTGTGCCCTTGTCCTTCACAAAAAAACATGACAGCCAACCCGTAAGCAGCAGCAGCTTAGGCATCTTCTTAGCAGCAGCTCTGAATTATTTACTCAGCAAAGCTTTAGAGATGCTTCTAAAATGCTCTGCAGAATTTTGGCTCCGTCTTTTGCACCCTGACATGTTATGTAACTCTGTTTACTAGTGCAGAGCATTCTGGTCTGTGGAGATGCGCTGCAAGAAAACACGGGCGTCTCTCGAGTTGAAATTTAGGTTGAAAGGTGGGAATGACTAAAAGAATAAACCTCGATCTGCAGCAGCTAATTAAAGCAGCAGGTTTTACTTTTCTGTCCGTTAATATTAAATGAAAAGCACACAAAAAACAAAAACAAGGAACAGCTGAATCAAGTGTATTTAGGCCCAACACGTTACTTTTTTCCTTCATTATATCATTCATAGGCCTTGTTCCTCTGTGTGCTTTGGCATTCATTTATTCAAGGGGCACTTTAAAAGCAAAAGCAACAGCAGCCAGCATCCATCCAGTTAAATCATATTCAAGCTAAATGGAATTGAGGGGCCGGTTGAATCTTTTGACTAGAACTGTGCCTCAGACGAACTGACCTGTGTCAGACACCCTCCATTAGCTAATTATATCCCCTTAAATGACAAATATATAAGTCAGAGGGCAGCCACTGTATGAATACCAACAGGATTTTACCACGTGGTTATAGGCAGAGGTGATAACGCCCTATAGCAAGAAGCGAAGGGAAGGGGGGGGGGGATGAAAGGCTCATTGCTGCACCAATGAAATCACGACCAAGCTGCTTTTTGAATGTGATTAGGCTGGAAGAGTTCAGAATAAATGAGAATAACGAGCAGCGGTGGGAAGAGGGAGTGAGCCGAGCTAAACTCAGTCCTCTAATGCCGCCCCACATCGGGGGAAATGCTAACCGTGTTTCAGAAATGATGATTTCAAAATGATAACTCTATTTCTGTCCTCCCGGGATTGAATGATGAATCACTTTCACTGTAAAATATTGTTCAGAAGCTGGATAATTTGAACGGTTTGCCTCGACGGCCGAGGTCGCTAATAATAACCATCACAGTGGGATACAGGTGCCAGAAAAAAAAAAAATATGTACTGGAGCTTCTCCATTTCTCACAGCTGCCATAAAAAATGTCTTTATGTGTTTCAGGCTTCTTATCCATCACTGAAACACAAACGCCAAGTGAGTTAAACCTGCATTCTTTTTAATGGCCAGCAGGGGGCGGCTCCTCTGGTGACAAAAAGACTTCCCTAACGGTAAAAAACCACAAAAGCTTCGTTTAGTATTTATGCAAGAACTGAAAAGGAACACTGACCAGAGGTCTTTGACACTGCAGATTGTGGCCTGCTGCTAGCTCTTCACACTGCTCTCAGCCATAGAAAAAGAAGGGAAACACACACACACACACACGGGGCCCTGTCCTCTTGCCTGAAAATCAATCTCAGCATGCCATGCTGAAGGCTGTCTCAAATTCCAAAAATACATCTGGAGGATAGGTGAGGCTTGCCGGAGGAGCTGTGACATTTCGGGAAGTGTTTTTACCCCTGTTGCATTGAAAGAAGCGTGCAGCACATGCATCACAGCTGGAATGTAGTTTACAGTGCTTAATAAACTGCATGACTGAGAAATGACAGCCGGAATATGCAAATTTAAGATGTTCGACTGCGTGATCAAACTTTCTGCCCTTTAACATTGTGTCTTTTATCTTATTTTTCATTGCTGTGCTAAAAGCGGCCTCAAATATTAAAGTTGTCCTGAATACTGCTGTGCTTGTATGTCATCTCAGATCATAAAATACAGCAGCCGGCTATAACAAAACAATGGAGGCTTTAAAATGAAAGCTCAGGGGCAAAAATGTCTCATTTTGTTAAATGAGACGCCTCCTCTGCACGCATGCCTGGGAGAGATGAAGATGTAAGGAGATGAGGTGAGGAAAGGACAAAGAGTGTGGACAAAGTGAGAAATGAGAAAAGGAGATTGCCCCCTGCACAATAATCAAGAACCAAACACATCATGATTGCAATAATGACAACACCGCCAACTTAGTTTTTGCACTCTCCGGCGCAAACCTGTCCAAGAGCTCGCCCCGCTGGGTCGATAAAATACATTACCTCAAACATCACCCTTCTCCACCATCTTTGTGATGCGAGAGAACAGCCGGCATGCCGGTGCGGTTCTAAAAGTTCCACTTATTCGTTTTTATTTTAATTATTTCAAGCCATTTCCATGTTGTTCCAATAGGCTACTCACCACTGAATGCAGAAAGGCAACGAGCAGACTGCGGGTTTGCCGGTTTTAACTGCTGGTCCAGACCTCTGGAGATAGTGCAGTTCATTTATCTTTTGTGCCTTTTGCCAAAAGAAAAAAGAAATTCTTTAAACCTCTTCGGTCCATCACACGAAATCACCGTTGGTGGGTGGAGGGTGATCAGTGTGCACTTGTTGGTTTATTTATGGTGGCACAACTTGCTATAGCATCGCTCCAGCAAATAAAAGTTTGATTTGTCACCTCCTACGACTGCTGTATACGTCAATGTACAGAGAGCAGACCTTTCCTGCCTCTACAGTTCCAACTGCACTCCAAGCCAGTGTCTAGTACAACTTGACAGAAATGCACTACACTATGTATGAACAGTGTTTACATATGCATGAGTACAGAGAGGGAATTCACTAAAGGGACTGACTAAACTTTACTAATTTAAAAAAAAGTATTCTATCCTTAGTCAGAAACGTATGTGGGTGGTTTGAACTCGAATGGTATTTACTGTACAGCAGCTCGACTCCATTCACAAGAATTGCACACATTTTACAGTATTTGTTAGAGGTGTAAAAACATAATGTCTTAGCATGACCCCATCCTCATCATCCGCAGCTGTTCTTTCAGCCCCGCTGATTTGACGTTATCATTTAAAATGCCCTCTATCACCTCGCTGCGCAGTGGCTCAGATGATATCTTTCTACTTTAAAAGAGACCAGCGCATGAGTTCAAGGGGTCGTCTTTAGGACGTTTCTTTAGTTTTGGTTAAATTTAAGCTTTACTGGAAATTTTACAGGCTCTATGTTCTCGGGAAGGATGATAACTGCTGAGAAGAAGGTAGGAGAGTGCACTTTAAAGAGATACAGAGTGATTATGGCCTTTCAATGGGCCTCAGCTGATAAGTTCTCTCAGCAGCATTTTTCATGCCTCCTGATGAGAGATCTACTTTTATTAAGGATGTTTTTGGCAACCAATTATCGCAAAAAAAGGTTAAAAAAAGGAATGAAAAAGCCAGAAAATAATCAGAAAAAGTCCAAACTGAGCACAATGAAATAGACCAGGTTAAACATCATAAGTGCAAAAACTGTATTTGCAGCCTGTTGGCGTGCCACACGTTTCAGTGGAATTTAAGCAATGTTTTGATTATTGAAGAACACGAGCTACCACTTCAAATGGCTCTCAAAGACACAAGATTTGTGCACTTAAGCAGTCATCTGATCGAGTGGTTATATGCCCATCAAAGGACTCCAGAACTGCTCTGTCTTATTTCCCTCTGCCTTTGCATCACAGAGAACTGCCATCTGTGGGCACCTGTATGACATCTTAGGCTCAGCAGCAACCAGGTGTTTTACATTAACCCATCACAGGTGTGAGTCATCATCAGTGACAATCCCAACCCCAACCTTAATCCCCAAGGACCTGAACATGCCATGTTTGTTTTTATTAAACTGATCTTCTACAGGCAAGTCTTTTCTTTAGTAACTTTGGAGACCAAACCAAACCAAGTGCAACTTCAGGCAAATTGCAGGTGAGAATCAAATGGTCCCAAATAGAAACAAATACGAGCACGACTAAAAAACGACCTGGTTAGGTGGAAAAGCAAACATTACGGGAAAGTTCAAGGCTGTGAATCTTTCCCTTTTCATCTATTCGAGGAGCAAACGCTGGCAGAGCGGTAATAACGCTCGGATAGAAACCCTCTTCCTGTGATGAATTGGCCCGCTGCGCTCATCGTGCTAATTTCAGCCGTCTGACACTCGCTCATGAAGCCCGTCAGCTGGAGCCAGGAGGCAGGATTTACTCTCAGACCCATCTGCTTGTAGCAGGTAAGCTGCGAAATTTACCATCCAAACCGTCCATTAAACCTCCTCTCAGAGCAACAGCGAAATCCTCAGTATGTTTGTTCAGCTGAAAGTTTTTTATTGCAGAATAAGATCACTGGTTTCAAACTTTTAGATTTGCTACATCTTTTTTTTTTTCCCCTCTCTGGTTTTGTTTTTTATTTCTTTGCATCCTCACATCACGACCTTTCTAGTGGGTCACACAGGCTTCACATTATTGCTGCAACATAACCTCAGCTGGTCAGAGCACAGAAAACAATGATTTCAGCCTGGCAGCTTTTCCAGAAATAAATTACCACACAACTAGCTGGTGACCCCATTTTATTTTCTTGCCAAAGCCAATTTTTGACTGCATTTGGAGCTCGGTGAGCAATAATTTCAAATGGTGGCCAGAGCGCAGCGTTGCTGCAGGATCAAAGCTAGAAAATCCCTCCTGGAAGCCACATTAAAGCAAATACATGAAACACTCTGTAACGAGCAGCATCCAAAACAGCTAAAGGGAGTTTTAACTGGGGACATGTAACTGACAAAGCTGCAAAATGAATGTTTGAAACAGACGCTGCAACATCATAATCAACATATTGTGCTGCAGGATTTAGCTGAGCAAATCTTCGAGTCTTTGATTTCGAACTGCGCAGGTTCCTTAAGAGCTGTGAATTTTTGGTAACGACATAATGAAGAGAGGTATGAGAGAAGGTTGTTTAGTTGGTGCGTCCTTGAACTCATTTTAAAAAGTCAAATATGCAAGTGGGGTAAACCTGACCACCGTGGTCAGTGTAGAGGACGAGGAGATAGAGGAATAAAATTAAGCATCAGTTGAAAAAAATGTAATCTCTTGATGATGGATTTAAGACAGGGTTTGAATATGTACAAATCAAACTTCTATTTCTACTTAAAATATTTCAAAAAGTGAAGGATGATTTTAGGATGATGGCAAACCACAGTGTGTTTGTCACGTTTTTTTTTTTTATTGTTTTGTTTTTATAACAACCTGGAACCCTATGGGGATTAAATGTTCTTTGGCCCTGATATTATTGCTGTTTTACTGTGTGAAGGATTAATTAAAATAACTGTAATTTTAATCAGCTAGCTACTGTGAAAATTTATTTGCAATTAAATCACAGTTAGTAATCAAAAGATTTGATTTAAAAAAGTAAAATATTTTCAGCAAAAACAAACATGTCAGAAAAGCTGCTGTGACAAATTTGAGAGCTTCGTCAGCAGCACCAGCAGATGGATGGTTTAGCAGGCCGGCGCGGCCGCGCGCTGATTGTAGGCACAGCTTTGCAGACCGGCATCTACGTGTTGCAGCTCTGTGGGCTTTTTTCTCACTCCCATTCCTGTGCAAGCAAACTTTTCAACCAATCAGCATTCTACCTGCTCATCGCATCATCACTGTCCCATTAAATTGTGTTGGTTCTTTGCAGGACCGCGCACGAGCACGTCCACCTCTGCACATCCAAACCTACGCAAACAGACACAAACATCCCCCTCTGTGTATGTCCAGCTCACAGACTGTAAACAAAGATCTTTATATGCCAGAAAGGCTCAAATTATTTGATTACTGTCAAACTTTTATCCAAACTTCTTCAGGCATGACTGGTGAACTGGCTTGAGTGCACAGTTCCAGAGTTAATGAGTGTCTATATCATTAAGCTGCTTCACCAGAGAGGATCCCGTCCCAGCATCCTCCAACTCCAATTTATTGGAATGCAAATTTGTGACAGACTAAAACTTGAAGAAAATGGTAGAAAAAGCAGAGGATTAAAAAAAAAGTTTTGTCAAACAATACACGTGCAGTCAGTAATATTTTCTCAGTAACAACTTTGGAAGAACAATTAACAATATGTACCACTGCTTTCTGTTTGCCGAGTAAAGACCAGAATACCAAAAGGCACCAGCAGCCGGACAGACCGTATTAATGCAGGAAGAGAGAAGTCTGCATTAAAGCTGACCTGCACAGCACCCCGAGCACTTAATGGTTTGTAAGTCCAAAGTAAAATGTGCAGCCAGCTGTCCCCAACTAACGTGAACTACCATCATTTTCTAACAATATGCACTCCTGATTGCAGGGCGTCTTAAAATCTCTGTGATTTAGGGAGCAGAGGTGCTCTGACTTCTGCAGGCAGACTTCTGCAAGGCTCCTGAAAGTTCAGTCAAAGCTCTTCAGTTATTTATCTGAAAAATATAGGCTGCAGTTAATATCTGAGTAAAAAAAAAAAGTATGACAGGAGTAATGTTATAAAAGACAGCTTGTGATGAATGTGAAATGGAGATATAAAAAGTAAGGTTTGAAATGCTGCAGCTCCTTTAATAACGATTCAGAGCAGGAACCCGAGTGGCAGCGCTTCACCGAAGCAAGAATTTGAAATAACAAACCTCCCGAGAATAACAGTTACAAAAACAACAGGCGACAAGCAGCAGAAACAACCTGGTAATGAGACGTCTCACTTTCGAAATAGTTAAGAGCACAAAACATAATAAAAGGAATAATCAGCTACAGCTCAGTAATAAGTGCTCACGCGCGCGCGCACGCGCACACACACACACACACACACACGCCGAGGAAACAACAAAAAGGAAAAGATTCTTTCTACTTCCTCTAATCTGTTACGCAACATACCAACAAAATAATGTGTTTGCTTTTCATGCTGCCAACTTCAGAGCAATGAAATGAAGCCAGCACGTCCACTGGCTGTAATACAGTTGGAAAATGTACAGATTCCAATTTCACAACTTGTTAGGCTGCGGCAAATTGTTTTCATGCTCGGTAAGTGGGCTGAACTGTCACAGTGCAAGTAGAGCGAGAGAACACACTAAGCCCGATGCTAGTGAAACGCAAAAGACGCTTACCTGTAGCGGACGGTAGGGAGATCGGGTCCAGCAGCATGGAAAGAAGAAGAGAGATAATTATGTTAGCAAGGATTACACTCTTAAATCCAGCTGAGAATACACACACACACACACACACACACACACACACACAGTGCAGGATCAATGCAACTCCTATGATGGCTCTGAATCTTCTGGTAATCAATAAGAAACACTCAAAAACGTTTCTCTCAGAAGACGCTAGCTTGGGTGTTAACTTATTTGCTTGGGGACTGCTCCAGCTGGATGGCACACATACAATATGACCTGCTGGTAATTATCTGTTGTATTAGTGTCTGATGGATGACTCGCTCTTTTAGAGGCCCCTTGAGCAAACTATTACCGTTCATGTGAAAAAAGAAATACTCGGACCGCGTTGATGAATTTCCCACTTTTCTAATTTCAGCGGTAATGATTTCTAAAAATGCTCGGAGGATAACTCCAAGAGTTTCCAGCTGAAATACAGGTTTAGTGACATCATTCCGTAATGTGTGAATGGATGCAGGGATTCCCCTCATCTGCAACCAGGAAATGTTTTAGCCGGGAGTGTAAAAACAATCACCTTTGAGTGGTTGAGTTATTTGAATTTGTGCTCAATCTGCCACCGATAATTACTGATTAAATGTTTTTGATTTAATTTTCAAATTTGAGGCTGAAAATGAGTCATAACTGCTAAGGAACAGCCGCCACTACGGCCACAGGTGGTAATTACAACGTAATAATAAACAATTATTCACACTGAAAAATATTCTCCCTAAAATGTTAAAGGAAATCTCACACAGTAATCGAAACTCTGTTTGCTAAGAGCTCATTGTCACACCATAAACACATCAATAAAGTGTTTAATAAGGCATAAATATAACGAGAAATGGGCAAGTGGTCCTCATAAACTTCTATATAGCTGGACTTTGTTTTGCAAGCACAAAAAAAAGCTTGCTGGTCATTTGGAGGAACGCACATTCTAGACTGGCTTCTCTTTTCTAACCACAGAAGCGACCTCCAGCTTTTTTATTTTTATATATTTTATGTATATATGCATTTACTGTTTATGGATTTTTTTTTTTTGAAGGGAACGTATTTTTTAAAGTTTTTTTTCAAATACTGCATTGTGTCAATTTAGGGCAGTGGCAACTTTAATTTAACTTAAATACATTGTTTAAATACTGCATTCCAATCAGCCGTGCTTAGTTTGGGGTCATGGGGGGGGGGGGGACTCAGTGGGGCCCCACGTTTAATTTTTGCCCTAGTTAGTTAATACTCAGTCAATATATATATTTTTTTCATTATTTATCATTGTTGTTTTTCCTGGTGGTCCAAAAGTAGTCTGATTTCAGACTGAGTCAACAAAACCTGTACTCCAGCCAAGCCAAGTGGTATTTTAATATTTCTGGATGTATTCCTAGAAAAAAAAATACAGCAGTGTTTATATGGTGCATTAAAAGTGGGTCTCTTTAAACAAGACAGAACGAGGTAATTAACAGTCAAAATTACTTGATTTAACAGCAAGTTACTGCTAACGCTACTGTGACCTTGACATATCCCAAGAAGTTTAAAAACAGCCTTGTTTTACTACGTCGTGCGTTGGTCTGTAGCTAAAACGGATTACTGGCAGCTCTTAGATGTCCAAGGCTGTATGGATGGCTGTTTGGGAGAAACAGCACAGAGGGCAATCGTCCCTCCATCAACTCTCCTCCTTATGTAACTCGCCACCCACTGAAATAAAAGAAAGCCTGCCTGTCAATCAACTGGTCAGATGATGTGGGGGAGTAGAGGAGAAAATGTGCTACAGAGAAAGACACACCGTCAAGGTTCGTTAACACTCCTTGTACTGACACCTTTGGAGTAAAATCATTATTCTGAAGAATATAATTAGAGGATAAAATATCACCACATGAAAAGAGTGGAACTTTGGAAGAACTACATCACAATGTAGCTACGCAGGTGGTGCGCCAATTTTCAGTGTGTGCTGGCTTTTAAAGCAGGCCTGACAATTACCAATTTAGCACTTTCAAACCAAGGTGAGGAAAGGGAGATTTAGAAAGGGCAAAGAGTTACAGGATTATTCCACATGGTTTACAGAGAAGCCAAAAAGAAATGATTAAAAAATGTTCTGACACAACTTGAAGGACAGCAGAGTTCATACAAAAAAAAAAAAAAAAACTCAGATCACACAGTCAAAATTGCCTTTGAATAACTTTTCTATGACAGTCAACAGAAGCCTTGCAGTTATGAATTTTACTCTTTTTATAACCACTCTTAGGAAGCATGTTGTAGTGACCCAAGGAAAGGAGCCACCAGTACAAAGACTCATACAGTAGGACTCTTCGTTTAAGGTGTTAACTTTACAGCGTTATAATTATGAAGTGTTTTTTGTGGTTTTATAGCTGACAATGAGTTTGGCTAGTAATAGGCATTCATGGCTGCTGCTGCTGCTTTCCTGTAGGTGTTCGGTATAACAAGCGCCGAAAGTGTAAATAGAAACTGGGACATCTGTCTCACAGCTTTTTCCACCACTATTTTACTAATTTGGTCTGCAGAATAAGCCGATATATATAAGCCTAAATATACCAATACAAGTGTCCACACTTTGTAGTACCGATTCTGATTATGGCTCCTTTCTAATCAGGAGCAGATGCAAAACAAATTACAGCAACTTTATCAATAAACAGTGAACTTTATGCTGATACACTGACTATATACACTCTGCAGTGGTAATTAAGAGGTGACCGGTACACTGAGTTTAGATATGTGCTTGAAATTCAAAAAAAAAAATTTTATGCAAAGTTGGTGTAAATGAACAGTTTATAACTTAGTTAATCCTCAGTTATAAACTGTGTACAGCTATTGGCTTTATTATTAAATAACAGTTCAGTAATTAACACAATTACAGGCTATATTACTGGGTCATGTTGACCAGTGTGGTAAGAGGATTATTTTACAGCCATTTATTAAAACAAACACACACACACACACACACACTGAGGCATGTCAGTGAGATGATTCTGTGCCTGAATCTGAAATGGTTTAGTTACAACCGAATGGCAGTGTTGACCTCTGAGTTAATGAAAAGACATAGAGTCCAAAACAGGAAGCTATCACAGGAAATACTCCTGCCCGTGTCACGGCCACTGAACTTCTTAAACTACAAACTGCTCCATAAAAGAAGCGACCACCACCAGGCAGGATTTAATACAAACACATGCAGCATCTGTGTTAAGTCACTGTCATGCAGCTGAGGATAAGCAGCTCTAACCCACACCTGTTCACACCTGCTCATTAATGCAAATATCAGACAAACACATGGTGGCAGTGGTTCAGGCTGCTGCTGGTGGTGTAATGGTGTGAGGTTTTCTCGGCATCCTTAGTACCCACTGACAATGTGTTCACTGTACCGCAGCAACTGTGTGATCCTATCATGTCAATGTGGACCAAAATCTCTGAAGAAGGTTTCCCCACACCTTGTTGAATCTATGCCATGAAGAATTAAGGCGGTTCTGAAGGCAAAAGAGGGTGTAGCTAATGAAGTGTCTGGTGAGCACATTTGTGTGACCTGGGCCTCATCAAATCAGTGTTTGGTTAGCCCTAAATACTGGAAATGTGTTAGCATTTTGCACTTCAGGGCAATGCTAAGATCTGGGTTTACCTACAGTACACAAATCACTGCAGCACTCAAGTGATTGTTCTACCCTTAGGTAGTACCAATCCATCCCTACCATAGAGAACCTTAATGGTCCTCAAATTACTAAAACATAATCATTTTGTGCCTCCTTTCACATATAAACAAATGAAAGGAAGTTAAGCCCCAATGTTCCCTTTTAAAGTTAGTCCACTTTCCATCAATATCTACCTCAGGACTTCCTGTAAATGTCACTTTAAATCTGGTTATCCAGACATAACATAAGCTCTAAATGTTTGACCGTCAGACGAACTGCAAAAACGTCCCAAGGAGATGTTTATCCGTTCACCTTTTCAATATTTATCAGCGCTGAATTTTAATGAGTAATCTGACTGAAAAGGGTAAGGAGAGCACGATCGCCAGATGTGTCAGATTGTCCATGTCAAACCCAGATTTTCCTGGTGCAGCAGCAGCACCGATGTGAACAGACGTTAACCTGGATGTCAGACTGCCAGACTGAAGCACACAGAAAATCCCCCCGCTATGTTCCCATGTCCAATTATCTTCCAGGGGGGAGAAAAAAAAGGCATTTACTTGACTCCCTGCGGATGTGGAAAGTACCCAAGAAGACAGGCCTGAGCGGAGGCTTGAATACTAAGTACAAATGGAAACAGTGCGGAAGCGCCTTAATAAATTGGCTGAAGGTCAAAGATTCGCTTGTAGGCAGTATGATTCAGGAGGTCAGCTGAACAATGTCGAGTTAGGAATCAGAAGGTTACACCTGTCCACAGAGCTCGTCCCATTTCTATTGAGTCAGCAAGGTGTAAAATATTCTGTCCGTGCTCCTGTTTAATAGAAAGTGAACCAAAAAGAAAGTGGAAGGACAGAATGACAGACATGTCAGCTGCTTCTTTCCTATCCGCAGTGGATAACAACCAGAGGAGAATATTTTTTTTAAACAGCTCTCAGACCAGCGATGCTCGAGTCCAGACTTGGGAGAGTCTTGTGAATGAGAATTGTCCTTAACCTCGAGGCAGCGTGTGCTGAGTCAGCAAAACTGGAGTAAAGTTTTAAAATTGACCGAAATAATCATTAAAGGGAAAGAAGAAATATTGTAAAAGCTTGAACATATTAAAACCACTCTCTATATTCATGAATCTGTACCGTTGCTATTAAAATTTGTCCCTCGTGAACTGAAGCATTTATCAGAAGTTTAATAATTCTCTTTGGAGGTTTAAACTTTTGTTCACATAATTTAACAGAGATTTTAAGGAGTCACTGCACAGCCTAAAATTAGACTTAGCTGGTATCTCACTGCACTTACACTGAAGTAAACTGAAAAGTCAAGAATAAGCTAGTATTGCCCAGGTGCTAGAGGGATGCATCCATCCAGGGATGCCCCCATTTGCAACTTAACAAGGGCTCATCAGGTGCATAGCTAGTAGGGGGCTGTAGCTACATTGTAGCCCTAACGTGGGCTTTGGTATTGCTGGTTTCTCCACAGACAGCATCTAAACATCGAATCCAAAAGATTCTTGTCAACAAACAAACTCTCTGATGTATTTATACGTAGCGAAGTAAAAATCCACAGGAAGCCATTCAAATTACGCCCGTCTTCTCGTTCCCACGCTGTGAGCTTGTCAATTTATCTTTGTTTGTTTCAAGTCAACAGCCAACACTGCTGTCAGGAAGTTACATTTATATACTCGCAGAAGCAAAGATAATCCTACTGTATAGTTCATCAACTTTAAGAAATGTTTCAGGTTAACTTTAATTGCTGTATTTTACCAGCCAAAATCTCCAATATCAAAATACAGTTTCTGAAATACAATCTGCTTTAAGCATAATTGAACTTCCTTCACTCAAACAGCTGCTGCTTGTAAACAAATATGTTTAACACCACAATCTAAACATATACTCTAATCTACGGAGCTGGCCCATGTCTGTTTTCATGGGTGAGTATATGGGTCGATATACACTCACTGGTTACTTAATTTTGTTCCATGCTGACATGACAGCATCACACAGTAGCTGCAGATTTGCTGGCTGCGCATCCATGATGCAAAAGTCCTGTTCCATCACTTCCCAAATGTGCTCCCTTAGACTGAGATCTGGTGATGTCTTTGGAGGCCATCTGAGAGCAGTGAACCATTCTAAGATGATTTGAGCTTTGTGGCACGGTGTGTTATCCTGCTGGAAGCGGCCATCAGACGATGGGTACCACTGTGGTTATAAAGGGATGGACATGGTCAGCAGCAATACTCAGGCTGTGCTGTTTAAACAACACTCAGCTGGCACTAAGGGGCCCAAATCGTCCAAAAAAAAATGTCCCACACCATTACACCATCCAAATTTTACAGAAGAAATCAAGACTTGGGCCAGGCAACATTGCTGCCTGTTGTCATCTGTTGTCCAATTTTGGCGAGCCTGTGTGAATTGTAGCCTCACTTTCCTGTTAGCTGACAGAAGTGGCACCCGCTGTGGTCCTTGGTTGTAACAAGTGGTTATTTGACTTACTGTTGCTTTAACTATCAGCGCAAAGCAGTCTGACCAAGGCATTTACACCCAGCAAACTGCCACTCACTGGACATTTTCTCTTTTTCAGACCGTTCTCTGTAAACCTCAGAGATGTTTGTACTCACCAGCCTCTCTGGCAACAGCCGTGCCACGTTCAAAGTCACTTTAAAAAAAAAAGAAAATCACCTTTCTTCCCCATTCTGATGCTCGGTTTGAACTTCAGCAGGTTGCTTTGACCATTTCTACATAGCTACATGCATTGAGTTGCTGCCATATGATTGGCTGATAAGACATTTTTGTTAATGAGCAGTTAAAGTAGGTGTACATACAGTTTTTCCTCCAGATTTTTTTTCATGAATAAATAAAATCTCCACTATCTAAAAGTTCATTTTTGACCTTCCAAATATATGTGAAAATAATCTCACTTCTAGCTGCTCATATCAGTCCATCAGAGGATGGATGGATGGATGGATGGATGGATGGATGGATGGATATATGGATGGATGGCTTTGCTCAGCACTGCATTATAGAGGTCCAAGTAAAGTTACTACACTGACCTTAAGTTAATACATTTTGTGTTTATTTTTCATAAATCAGAATGTTCTGATCTGGTTGCTGATTTAACATTTATGCCCCACTGATTTCTTCCTTTTTGGATGCTTTCAATGTAAATGTAACATCTACAGGCTGAACCTAGCTTGCTATCTCTCTCTCTCTCTCTGAGGTTCTTTCTTACCCATCTCTGCTGTGACAATTTTATTTATTTATTTTAGAATCACAACATGAGCAATTTATGATAAACTGCAACTGTGAACCGAAATACAATGCTGAATTTGTCACCCCCCTGATTAAACCCAGGGCTCCTGCAAGTCTGCTGCCCGTCTGAGTGAGATAAGCACCAGTACGGCTCCCAGAGAAACCTCCTCTGTACTGTAGGTAGTGTGTCTGTGCGACCCCCGCGGCTTTCTGTGTGCAGTTATGTCTTTTTTAAGACCAAAATAACAACAGCCTGACCTTACCACACCATACAAGCTGACAAAATGATTTATACCAGCTACTGATGAGTGAATTTGGCAGCCCCCCCCCCCTCAAACTGTATAAATACCTTCAGACAACCTCCACTCTTCACTCGAGCACTGGCTCCAGCAGTCACAAAGCCAGCAGCTTTCTGTTTGGATAAGGACGCTGATATGACGAGGCTGTATGAGATTTATGCTGATCAGCAGCGGCGGAAACAGAGACGTGATGTTCACTCTACATTTGGGTGAATTTAAAGGGTCACTAAACACAAAATTTCAAGCTCAGACTGAGTTTCAGTGGAAACTTGCCTGAAAGCTTGCCATGCAAATTATTTGGGGTTTACTGACACCCCCCCCCCCTTTTTTCCCCCATCCTCACCAAATCAATGGAGGTAATGCATCCTAGCCTAGGACATTTTCTCCTTTAATGTAGGTGCAGTGAAACACCACATTATGGAAATGGTGAGACGAACTTCACTCCCAACTCGTCACATAAGGCTTTTTGTTCAGAGTCCTTTGGAGTCATATTTAAATGCACTGTTTTAAAGTGCATTCAAATATGGCCTGGTTTTCCCAGGCCAGCTGAGAGACATAATCTCTCAGGGCATGTCATGGGTCTACAGCGGGGTCTCTTCTTAGTTGGACTTGCCCGAAACACCTCACCTAGGAGGCATCCTAGTCAGATGCTTGAACTGCCTCAACTCCTTTTGATGCGCTACTCTGATCCCCTGCCGAGCGACTGAGCTCCTCACCTTTCCTCTAAGAGTGGAAGGAAGCCCATTTCTGCCCCTTTTATTCTGTTGGTCAGTACCCACAGCTTGTGACCCTGAGTGAGGGTTGGAACAAACATGCAAAACAAACAAACCAAAATCCCAAATCGTGTCAACTGCTGTGACCAGTGGATCAGGCCACCGGCACCAAAGGGCAGCTACTGTGTATTTTTCTGGCTGTACAAATCTAAAAATGTGAGAATCAGCTGCTTTTCTTATCGTTGTAGTAGATTTCTGACAATAAACAGAAGTGGACAACTTGGGGTTTAGGAATTTGCAACACTGATGGAGAAAAGAAAAATATTAACCAGAAATCTACAATGAAAATCGTTGCTGTACCCGTGCACACATAAAAACAAAGTATATTTACAGCCTCTTCTTACGGTCTCAAGTTTGCAACATTGTGCTGCAGAATTATATTTTTACTGCTCTCTTTAGCCAGTTAATTGCATCCCCTGAGATTTATCATACAAGACCGAGGAGATAAAAAATACAAAACGAGAAATATGTACTAAAGGTAAAAATAAAGATACGCACTGAGGGCAATCGAGAAAAATCTGTATTTTTGTTAATTAGCTGAACCTTCCTAAGTAGCAACATACAATGTTTTGAAAAAAGAACAACAGAAAAATAAAAACAATCAAATCCCCACCTGAGCCACCTCTTTCAACCCGCTTCAGCTGTGATGAAATATGAAGCCTGGGGGGAAAAAAAGCCCCAAAAATCTCACTACAACCTGAGCCCACACTGCTGTAGCTGCGGCCACTGTAAATGAACTTGTTAGATGGAGTTCACTAGAGATGAAAAGCCGCCGCCTCAGTGGGAGGCCTTCTGCGGCACCATGGATGCAGGATCCTGAGCGGTCCTGTATTCTGAACCCGACTCACGCTTTGCTGAGATCTGAC
This sequence comes from Cichlasoma orientale, assembly GCA_034780415.1. Taxonomy (NCBI): domain Eukaryota; kingdom Metazoa; phylum Chordata; class Actinopteri; order Cichliformes; family Cichlidae; genus Cichlasoma; species Cichlasoma orientale. The sequence continues at coordinate 812,777 of JAVDPK010000658.1, forward strand.
TGAGTGTAGGCCTGAAATAGCTGAAATAACTGCCAAGTTAGAAAATTAAAACTTGAATGCCAGGAGCGTCTGACTCTTTACTCTAAGGGAAAAGTCATAAATGGCTAGAAAGTAGAGTCTAAACAGCTCAAAGTGACCTCTTATGGGTTGTTTATGGTTTTCTTTTTTCACATTCTGTCATATATAGTGTAGTAAACACAGAGGAAGAGGTAAACACGGAAAATGCAACTGATAGTACTGGTTAGATGGCAAACATCCACTGTAGCCTCCAGGGGAAGCTGAGATTATGACACACAAATGTTCATACATCATTTATGTGAATATGATTTGCTAGACTTTATATAAAATATGGATATAGCCACCATGATGTCACCCATTCGTTTGTGCACGCTTGTCCCGAGGCCTCATTTTGTTGGCAGTCAGCTCCTTAACTTTTGAGACCAGATGTCATGAGTGGTGGATTTCATTGTTAAAAAAAAACAAAAAACTGGAGGATGCTCACATGGTAATCGTTTATCAATGGCAACAAGCTCACATTATTCTTTAATTTATACTCATTGAGACCTTAATTTGAAAAAATGGACATGAAGATGTGTTAAATGAGACTTGAAACTAACGACTGAGGTGATAAACCCATCAGGAAAATGTTTACTGAGTTTCCTCAGAGGTCTTTACAGTCTGACACCTTTTTGAAACCAGAGGAGTCACCCCCTGCTGGCCATTAGAAAGACTGCAATTTCAAGGCAGTCCTGCACTGACTTGTGATACCCAGAGGCTGCGTAAATATAGCCTGTGTGATCCTAATGTAATTTGCTTGAAAGTTCGGCTGTGTCCCGATGTGTCTTTCTTACGCTATTGTTACATTTTAGGGCTAAAGCAGCTGATCAGTGGATTATTTTTATATCTTTAATTAAATACCTTATTTTGTCTGACCAGTTCTGAACCCAGAATTGCTGTACTTTTAAATGATATAAAACACAGTAAAGGATGCTTACATGCCTTAAATGCTTACATTTAAGGAGCTTAATCCCAACAAATTTGTGGATTTTTTTTGTTACTTGAATTATCTGCATATTTTGGGGATAATTTTGTTTTCAAGTGAGCACTGCTTAGCTGGATGAATAAACATTAAGTATTGATGTATTTCTAGGAGGACAATAGGGGTGGAATCAATATTACAAATTTAGTCCTTTCCATAAGACACCAAACCTCTAGTGGCTCTAAATAAATGTGCAGAGAAACAGTTGCTGGATTTGACCTTCATCAGTTAATTTCTATAAAACAAAAACATCAATTTTCTATTACTTTTTAAATAACCAAAATGGCCCCAACCATTCTCTGTAGAGTGTAGAGATGGTCGTGTGGGGAAAATCCCAGCAGATCAGCAGCTTCTGAAATACTCAGGCCAACAACCATCATTTAAATCATCTGAGCTGCAGCAGGTTGTGTTGACCATGTCTACATGCATTGAGTTGCTGCCATGTGATTGGCTAATTAGATATTTGCATCCGCTGAAAGTATTTCACCTTCAGCTTTTCCTAGTTTTACAGAAACTGGCCCACCGGTGTGGCGAGCAAAGGATGCAGGAACACCCTGAATATGAGCACATGGTATTACAGAACCACCAGTTCAATGTCTTGGTGTTAAAGTGTACTACCGTGCACCGTGTTTTACCGTACATTTTGATGATGATGATGATGATGATGATGATGATACTTTATTGATCCCACAATGGGGAAATTACAATTAACAGAACACCC
>JAVDPK010000658.1:814636-838273 GCA_034780415.1 Cichlasoma orientale
ATGGTATTACAGAACCACCAGTTCAATGTCTTGGTGTTAAAGTGTACTACCGTGCACCGTGTTTTACCGTACATTTTAAAATCGATTCTTTTCTAGAATGATTGAAAAAAAGAACATTTGTAAAGAAATAACACACAAGGATTGTTTAAATGCAATTGTTTGGGTTTTTGTTTTGCTTCACTTTGCATAACAGTGACTGAAAACCATAATTATTTACATTAAGTATTAATTAGATATTCCTGCAGAGAATACAATTGGGTCATGAATGGCCCCATTCTGACATTTTACTCGCTAAAGTAGCTTCGTTGCCTTGGGGTTAATCAGAAACAATTTATCAAGAAGAGGATCGGCTTGAGGATTCATAAAGCGGGGGGGGAATGAAATAAAATTACAATATGAATCATTAATATGGCATCAAGGACTAACATTGGCTGATAAATTAATTATCACCTTGATCCTGACTCATTTCATTATATTTTATGATTGGTTTCTTGGTAATCACTCAGAAATGTTTATATCGTTTTGATGTGTGTGTTATAAAGTATTTGTGCTAATTTTAGCCTTTTCTTTTAGCCTAAATATCAAAGGTTATCACTGTGCTCGCACACTAACTATAGAAACCAGCACCTCTTTGTTCTAAATGAATGACCACGTCTCTGGTTAGCTCAGAAGCCGATCCGCTCTCTGCCGTTTCAGTGGACACGTGCGGTCACTGCCAGTTGCCCAAAGGTGGTAATTTCACACTTACTCACATGGAACATTGATCACTGACAGCATGTGCACCAATGATTGTTGGGTCGATGTCACAGTCCACATATTGTCTGTGAGGACGGGATGATTAACAGCATGTTTGTCATTATTTCTTCCAGACTCGTCATTATCTGGTTATTGATTTTCCATTAGAACTTAGCCTCAATATTGCAAGGTACCATAATTACAAGAAAATGTGTCGCAGATACACAATACTTACAGCTTCAGCTGGACTACAGTCAGGTTTTTATGCATCACTAGAATCCGTGAATCATTTTGGCTTCACGTGCTACAGAACCAATCTGACCTATGGAAGTTTTTCTGATTGCATCATCCACTAAACACTTGAAATCATTCGCTCAACACCAGATTAAGAGAAGAGTATGGACCTTCCTCATTTTAAAGTAACATGAACATCATTTACACATAGTGAAAATTTAATCAGTGCTAGGTGGTCAAAGAACAAGCTCTGCATGTTTCATTAATACTTCTTGATTGTAACTGTTTCAGGCAATATTCAACTGTGGTACGACTGATTATCACCATGCCAACCACATGCAGGTGTAGTGGATTACACTGTATATAAAGAATGGATGTAGCCTCCGGGTCTGAAAAGAAAAGTCAATGCTGAAGTGTCTTAAACCTCCATTCTTAATAAGTGGAGGGGGCGACTCCAGACTTCGAGTTGTGTAGAAATCTGTGGGGGAAACAGCATTACTTAAATAAACCCTTTCCTAATGAGTTTTTGGTCCCAACAGCGTTGGGCACTGTATCGACAAACCACTTGACAGTGATAGAGGATCGGCTGGTGCTCTCCCTCTCCTGCGGTCTCCTGCGGCCTTGCAAACACTGAGCAGCACCTTCTTCCTGTTACATCACAAGAGCTGAAGTTACATGTGTTTCTGAAAACAGCTGAAACACTAATTAAGCTGCGAAGTTGCTGAATCCGTCTACATTTAATTTCCGATCAACATCAGCTCGTTTAAATATTTTTCCAGGAGATTCCAGAGACGCCGGATCACGCTGGACGCCTCTAAAGAAGCCTCAGTCTCAACTTTATGAGAATGAGAAGTAGGCAGCAGAGTGGAATGACGGTCCACATGTGTTGGTGTTTCACTGAGATGTTTTTGTGAGGACTAAGAAAGAGACTATCCATGAGTAAAAACACGAGTTAGACAATACTTCAGCAGAAAAAAATAGAAACAAAAAGCTAGGAAGATAATACCTTTAACATATATTATTCCATTTGTTATACAGTAACATGACAGAAGTTCCTGTAAACACCCCTCTTTCTAACCTTCCAAATTTATCCTCAAAGCATCCTTCCATCCTCTACAGTTTGGGGTTTTTTTTTTTTTTGCTTTTAACTTCTTCCAAAAAAAGCAAACGTCAGCTGCCAGATCATCCCAACACAATACAAAACCAAAGCAGGGAAGTGCGCACATACAATGCATTGCCCTGACCCTGCTCAAGTAGACAAAACTATCCTGAGGAATACTGAAGTGGCTCCTTCCATCAGCGCCACCCACCATCTCAACATCCTCTTCCCTCAGGGTGTCTGCATGCTCAGTCAGCCATCCTAATAAGTGAGAACTGGCCAAAGAACCATCCCCAGTGGGCGTCTTGCACTGTCTGCTGCTGCATTATATGAGCTGTGAGATCTTTTGTCCTTGTACTGTTTGTAACAGTAAGTGCTGCCTCACTTCATTATAATGCAGCTTTATGTATCTACCCGAGAATCTCACAGAGATAAATCCGCAGTGCGTGTTGTTGCAAACAATAATACGATTTCCCAGAAATAAATGACAAGGCCAGCTACATAATGCATATCTGGTGTTGGGAAATAATTAGTAAAAATTAGGTGTCAGCACTACAGAAACAATGGCAGGAGATTTGTTGCGGCAGACGTGAATTTTCCTGCTAGTGACGTAAAGTAAAATCTGCATCCAGATTGGAGGGTGTGACGGTGGCCTCACCGAGGAGAATGAAATTTGATTTTTAAATTAATTATTTTTTTTTTATTTTTTTATTTTTAGATGGAAACAACTTTATCTACCTCACATCCATGGCCAGGTTAGAATCAACAGTTAACCTCAGCCGGGGTTCGAACCCCTTGAATAAAATAGGAACTGAAGCTAAATAAAGTCGGAGATATCAAGATCAAGACTAGAAAAGTATAGGCATCTTATTCACATTCAAAATGTCATTAAAGACTAAAAAAACAACAAGAACGACTGCTCACAAATTATTAGAATGATAATCAAATCAGAGGTGGAATCAAAAAACTTCCAGTGACCATAATAGCTGCTCTTGCACTGGCAAAACAGAGCAGGAGGAGAGAAAACTGAGCCATTTTAAGCTGCTAAATCTAATAAAGTGGTAAGGTGGCAACAGCGAAGTGGACTGCAGTGTGATCATCACTCTTGTGAGTGCGAGGGATTTCAGACACTTAAGTTGAGAGCATACATCCTTAAATTAATCCTTAAAAAATAATATTTGAATCTCCTGTAATGAACTGGCAACCTTTTGAGGCTGCACAGTGCCTCTTGCCCTATGACACGTTATCACAATGTGGACACAAGGTCATGTTAAGTTAAATTGTAACACTGATGATAGCTGGCTGTATTAGGAATGAATGACAATAAAGGAGTTAAAACATTTTAATTAATTTCCAGCAACTTTCTTTATTCTAAAAAATGAAGAGGATTTATGTACCTTACACCAATTTGGTATTCATCCAGGAGGGCGGGGCTAGCAGTGACCATAGAGCAGACACATCCGGGCAGACCTTCAAGCTCTGCTCTCCTCAAAATGATCGTTAAAGCCGATGTTTGCGTTCAGCTGCAGCATGTGGTAACGGCACTCCGTGTATAGCTCCATTGAAAATAATTTACTTTTTAATAAATATGCATAATGAAGCAGTTTCCCCAGGAGGTGCAGGTCTTTTATTACTCTTACCTTCCTGGTGTGGAAATGTAGACCTCAAAAGAAATCAATTTACTCAATTTACTACTTTTTTTTTTCTAAGCATTGAATTGCCCTCCTTTAAATTAATTACTGCAAGCACACGTCATCAATCAATCAATCAATCCACTGCTGTGCTGAATCAAACATATCCAGGCAAATCTCATCTCATTATAGATGAGTGTTCATCGACTCACTCATCAAATCTGTGGTCGTGCTGAGTGACTGTAGCTCCTAATATGGGTTTAATGCTATGTTTAATAAAAGTGTAATCATCTCCTCTAACATTAGCCTCTTTTTTATATATATATATATGCACACACACACACACACACACACACACACACACACACACACACACACACACACACACACACACACTAGTAAACACAGCAGGAAGCCCACTGAACTAAACTGTTGACTCATGGGATGAGAGAAAGTTTGTAAAGTTCTTTTGCCAATCACGTTTCTTTGGCTGTGCCCATTAACCTATTTAATTCTTTGCCTACAAGAAATTAGTCTCAGTTAAGGAATCACTCACCTACACAGTGTACCTCTGACTCATGAACAAAACAATTAATATTCATAAAGTGTTCATAAATAGAGACTTGATATTAAGTGTTTTCTGCACGCACGAGCAGTAACCTCGTAATGACCTACAATTCATCATTTCTGCGACTCATTTGATCATTATGGCTGATCTCTTTTGGAAGGGTGTGCGCTCTATCGGCATCTGTAACAAGTGTGCTGTGGCAGAATCCGTTCTGCCGCATTAATCGCAAAATCTACAGGGTTGTTTTTATGCCAGTGTGGGGTTGTATTAAGGGGAAATCAATTTTGAGTTACACTGTGTTTGGAAATAAGCCCAGACAAAGTTCCTATGTTCGACTTTAATTGCATGATGTAATGGTGACTGAGAGGGGCCATGTAGGGCAAGGGAGGGGTAAGAGCCACATGACCATGTGTGTCTGTCTTTGTGTGCTGCCTGTGAGGACCCATTTATTTTTAACTTTTACACTGGCAATATTTTTGCTTCTTCCAAGAGCTGGTTAAGCAATGCACTGGCCCAACTCCAAACCGGCCCCTACTCTCTACTGAAACCACCTAGCCTTAAGTGGAAGTGGAATATAAAGCCCTCCTGTACTAGCGCGCATTGATGGAGGTTTACTAGTCACACTCTGAGAAGGTGCCTCACCTGTTTTGTGTCCAATATGGAGAAACTTGTGAACACATTCTTAGTTAACATATTTGAATCTTAGTTTATGTGTGAAATGTTATTGTTATAGTGAGTTTTCAATTTTTGATTTTGCTGAATTTTCAGATTTTGTGTTAATTTAAATCTTTCATGCATGAATTCTGAGGTGTTTTATTTCTCTTTAGGCATAAAAAATAATGCAATTGAAATTTTGTTTGTGAACCTATTTTTCATGGAGTTGCAAACATGAGGAAGAATCAGAAGCAAAGTGGGTAAAACAAAAGCCAGGTGTTTATTGAGGCTGTTATGAGTTGAAAAAGCAAAACAACAAAATCCAAACTGAGTGCAAAAAGGCAAAAATAAATCCAAAGAAGCACTGGGGAGAAGCGAGGAAACACACAGGGAGCTAAACAGACAGGACTATTTATACACATATTGAAGGCCAATCAGGGGAGTGGCTACAGGTGGGTAATGCAGAGCAAGGTAATCTAATCTAGACTGACCAATAGGTAGCAGCATACGGGATGATGCACAAGCATCCACTGTGTTGGCTGATATGCAACTATAACAACAAGATACATGCCTATACAAGAGAACAGCTTTTGAATAGCTATCCACTGTAGTGACCACTATGCATGAAATGGCTAGAGTAAGAGGACATGCATGAAGAATAAAGAGTCAAATTGGGTAAAAAAAAATTTTTTTAAAAAGCAGGGTGTTTATTAAGGCTGTTTGAGTTGAAAAAGCAAAACAAGAAAATCCAAACTGCAAAAAATAAAAAATAAAATCCAAAGAAGCACTGGGGAGGAGCAGGGAAACACACAGGGAGCTGAACAGAAAGACTATTAATACACATGCTGAGGGCCAGTCAGGGGAGTGGCTACAGGTGGGTAACGCAGAGCAGAGGAATCTAATCTAGAAAATGAGACAAGAGGAGGAAACATTAACGCTCTTAACAGAGTTGAAGAAACAGAAGGATGAAACACAGAGGGAAACTAATTATAGAAAAACTATATTTAAAATACTAAAATATAACATCCAACACTGTAATAATAATATTCTGGAATAACTTAAAATCAAAACATAGCAATAAATAAAACTAAGAACAAAAACCTTAAAGCAACCAGCAAGTGACCAAAAACAAACAATGATTAAAAAAAATCTATTGCGTTCCCTTGATCCTCACACCAACTATCAGTCTGTGTTCACTGTTCCTCTCCATCCTGTTTCTCACGATCAATCACTCCTCCATGTTTATAAAGTCCTTCCCTTTTGCTCACATTTGAGTTATCGGTGTATTTTTCCCCTGAGGTGCTCTCTATTAACTCAGAGGTCTGTACTATGCAGCGAGATTTCACTTTAACCAGGTAACTTCAGGGTTAACCCTGGGCTTTACTGTATGTACTATGAAGGTGAAGCATTTCTCACAGTGGTAATTTATACTGTGAACCTAACCTCCTCTGAAGCAGGTTAACCTCAGGTTATGAACTCTCTTCATAGTACAGACCTCCGGCTCACTGGAACTATTCTGGATTTAGACTTGTTTCCTTCTGGACTTTGTGATTTTTCAACCCAAATAAAACATTAACTTTTTTTTAACCTGTCTGCATTTTGGTCCTCTCCACTTACACGTCATGATGCTTACAGATATAAGTTCCATGTGATTTATTTCAGGACAGAATAAAAAGCTTTTTGTGGAAGCCTTGTATATTTTGTACATCTTTTTTTCCCCAAAAAAGTGATGTATTTACGATGCATCACTTTCCATCTGAAGTTTCTGTTTCCGGCAAAGATGTCCCAAAGCTTGCTGCTGCATTTCTACCCTATCCATTGACTAAGGGACCCTTAAGCATGTGCAAGTGTGATTCAACACAGAGTTACACTTGTTGCAGAACAGGAGGTAGAGGATGGACTGTAATTGGGCCACTTTTACTCTGAGCTCACATACACATACTGATGTTTTGCTCAGGAAAAACAAAACTCTGTGTTAGGTGTAAGGTGAGGTGGTGGATGGCACAGTAACACAGGCCTCAAGCCGCTTTGCACTTTCATTTTACTTTTGAATTGAACTTTATTGTCTCTGTTTGGTTCAGTTTAGACATTAAATATGCCTCGTGTCTATTTCAGATGTTGAGGGACTCTTGTTAACTACACTGAACTGCCATGCTTGTTGGAAAACTTACACTAAAGGGGTACCAAGCGCACTACAATGTGAAGCAAGAGCAACCATGAGACAACTTGTCAGTGAGAATTTGTTGGTTTTCTGCACATCCTACTGGCAAATCTCCATTAGCGTGCACTATTTATGCTGCCTCAACTTTCTGCTCTGCAAGCCACTTTGCAACCCACCTATGCTGTGACCTAATCTGTCATGTCTGTTGTCATTATTACCTGCTCTGTTCGGTGAGGTGATCTTGCTGCTGCTCTTCCTGTGCAGAGAGGAAGAGCTGCCGTGTGTGTGTGTGTGTGTGTATAGATTGTATTTATAGAGTCAATCTTGCAAGTTAGATGATCTCAAACAAAACTTTGTTTTTATTCATAGCAAACTTTGTGTGTTGCAGAAGAAAAAGCAAAATGGAAAGGTCTTAAAATGCAGGAGAAACATAGAAAAAAAACCTGGAGTGTTAGCAAATATTAATGAAGAATAAGAGTCTAAAACTTTAAGATACTGCTCAGTATAGCGTAAACCACTGTGTCACTTATAAAAGAAGTGATTTTGGACATAGCTCTGAGTCTCGCTGTCTCTGTAAGGTTGCCAGAGAGCCAAGTTAGACTCGGTGCAACCACATAATCCCAGAACTTGTAGTTCTTACACTTTAGCTTTTATAAGCCCAAAGCAGATAAGAAACAGCCAGTTACACAGCACATCTGAACTTGTTTCTAGCTTGTATGGCAAGCTAACTGCCGCTGGCTGTGCACTGATAGCATCTAACTTTAGGCAAGACATCAAACAGGTGTATTCCACAAGATGCCGAACTGCTCCTTTCAGGGTCAGCTTAAAGTGGGGATGCACAGCCAGTCGTGATGAATGAGGTTAAGGGTTAGAGCCTTGGGAATGATTTTTGTAAGACGAAGTCCTCACAGGTACAAAACTGTGTGCAGTGAAGCACATGGACAGGAGGATAATTTGAGTTTAAATGCCCAGTTTGACCACAGGGATTAAACCTGTCCTTGTGTGTCTTGTGAAAAGTCCATTCTCTAAAGCTGAGTGAAAGATACTGATCAAAGAAAACACACAGTTCAATTCAGTGCAGCAATAAAATAACCAAGATTTTAATCGTACTTATTGGGAGCAGTTTGTATTGTATTTTAGAACAATACAAGTTAAAGCTGGGAAAGTTTGTGCAAATCTACAGCCCAAAAATCTCTTCTGGAAGCAGTAATTCAGCTGAGATTAAAATGACGGCAGCAGAGGAAGACACTGTGCCAGCTCCGCCACCTCGTTGCGGTGCAGAAGTTTGGAAGACTCCAGGGAGAGAAATGAGTATTTCTGATGTCATCCGTGACCCGGGTCATCTCCAAACCCAGTGCAGAATTGTAATGGCCTCCTCCACAGGCACTGTGGTGTGGCCAGAAGGACTGGTTGCAGCTCAAATTAAGGAGCCCTAACAGGCTCATAAATTTCAGAGGGAATCTGCTGCAAATGGTAAAAAGAAAAAAAAGAACAGAGACAAAGAAGGAAAGCAGGAAAGTTTTATCTTCTTGGACTCATAAATGTGTTTTCTGTGTCGTTTAGCAAGACCAATGCTCCGCTGAACTCCCCATAAACCATAATTGGATTAAAATTCTTCTTTTACATTTTAAAAGAAATCTCAACAGCAGTGAACAATGTAAATCTCTCGCACTAGCAGATTTATGAGGCTTCCCTCAATCCCTCATTTTAAATTAAATAAATGGCAGATTCATATCCTCACGAACCCCAACCAACTATGACTGCACTCCCACACTCTGTAATGAAGGTAATGTTCCCGTAATTGCCCTGAGACTTGGTTCGGTCGCCATGGCAACACAATCAAACGTGCCGCAGTCCGAGCCAGACTCAAAAGACTATCAGAGGGTTGTCTTGACAAATGCACAACTTTTAATTCCACAGGACCATTTTAGTCAAAAGGTTTGGATCGGTGTTGCAGTAATTTCATGGTAATGCTTCGTTCTGGGACCTCCCCACGCTACACAGACAGTACTGTGCATTACAAGAAAGCTGCCTGAGAGAGTTCAGGTTGTGTTGAGGAATAAAAGGTAGTCTGCTTATTTCCATTTGTGTTTGCATGTTTCAATAAATCTCTCCGCCTATTTTCCATTTATTTTCCTGCAAAATGTGAAGAAATCTGGGGTGGCTCAAGACTTTTTCACAGTACTGTAACCAGAAAACCAAAGGCAGAGGTATACAGGCAAAACTTAAATAGTATACCCCATATGAGATTTGCTGATAGTGTTCATGCTCATTAAGTGGCTGAACAGCTCCATGTCTCAACAAACATATTTTTGTTTCTGTGCTTTAACTTTTACAAACTTTATGCAGGCTTTAAGGTTTATATATACACATGAAGCTATAACTCAATGGAAAAGCTTTACCAGCTGATTAAAAAAAGGTTACACTTCCATTGGAAAGCTACATATAGAATTTACCCCAAAGCTACCCAGTTCTGTAACCATCAATGTGGGAACCCATCAAATTAGCCACCAAATAGCCAATATTTCCAGTTGTCCAATGTAGACCAGGCATAGAAGTCCTGTTTTTACACCGGTCACTGTTTATGAATGCAGATAAATTAGACTCTATAATAATAAACTAATTTCGGGTTTGAATGATGGCAAATGCAACTCCTCTTTTGGCTCTGCAAACATTACTGGTCAGTAGAATTTGTTGATTAAGCGCTTTGAGTGCTCAGAGTAGAAAAGCGCTATATAAGAACTAGTTAATTTACCATTTAGAATTTGGACACTAAATGGAAACAAAGCTTCCAGTCCAGTGCGTGGTGGTGGTGGTGCAGCGTGGTTAGCATTGTTGCCTCACAGCAAGACGGTCCTGGGTTCGTATCCACCACTGGGACCTTTCCGTGTGGAGTTTGCATGTTGTCCACAGTCCAATCACATGAAGTTAGACGGCTTATGTTAATTGGTGATTCTAAATTGGCTGTAGGTGTGAGTGCAACCCTGAATTGGCTAAGTGGAAGAAAATGGATGGATGGGTAATCTTAAAATCATACAATCCCTGCTATCAGGCTACTACATTAAAGCAGCCTATATCAAACAATAACAGTGGACTTGGTGAGGGATATAGTTATTAAGCAAGCAAAGACAAAATTATTGCAGATGCTAGTCAAAAAATAAACATTCATAAGCCATTTGGCCCCATACACACACTTCATGTAAAAATATAAATACACAACTGGCTTAATTTTCCATTTGCAGACCCGATCTGTGAGGCAAATATAGATCACTAAGTGTGCGTGTTGCAAGTTGCAATGATTGGGGGCGAAGTGTAGATGAAGTGCCGTATTTATGGGACTACATGACAACCTCGTGGTGGTGGTGGTGGTGGCAGAAAAAAAAATCTTTACGCCTCAGCAGGATCAAAAGCTCTGCGACTACAACTAATGCCATGAGACAGAGAAACTCAGTCTGCAGTTGTAGAGGAAAATGGTGATATCAACGCTGTCAGCCCGTCTACAAAGAAGTGGTGAAAAGATATCAGATTGCAGTGACGTGACTCCACAAAGTGCAGTTTACCAGGAACTGCAACAAAATGAAGGGGCTACAGTATTTTGTTCCTACGGGCACAGGATACACTAATGGACCCCTTAAGGTCAATTATTGGGAATTACAATAAGTGTATATTGTATATCTTTCGGTGGGCCAAAAATGTATATATGTTCGGTATAAGTTACATATTTGCATTGTTTCTCCCTGGATTTTAACATGCAACATCAGGATGTGGTCTGTGTCACCCAAATGCAAAATTAAATTTAGCAAAATATAAATTTTTATTTTAGATTTTAAGGTTTTACTGTTTCCTTGAAGCTAACGAAAGCTATTTAACGCCTTCTGACAGGGTTCATACTTCTATGTCAGCGGGAGGGTGCTGCATAGCCCTATACAAACAGCACTCCAAGTGCATAAATACTATATTTTTTATATATATATATATATATTGTATTATAGTCTATATTCTTGCTGCAGTTGTGGAGGAGAACACAAAGCATGCATGCTTGGCTTACTATAACATACAACAGTATATTGTTATTAATGTGTCTGTGCCTGTAAAGGATAATGCACCTGCAAGTAATTTTAATACATCACATATTTGAAGGCAAGAATGGAGAAAGGAAGAATATATGGCTGAAACATTACAGGCACCAAACCACAGTGGGTATGCCAGGCCAGCGTGTGTTTGTGTGTGTGTGTGTGTGGGGGGGTATAATGATGTGTGCTGCAATTTCTGAATAAATAACACCTGCTGACTTCCCTGGACGTTTTCTGCATGGATCACATCCCTGTGAATGACAGGGTTTGGTGTGGAAAAGCTTGCCAGTTTTTGTCATTGTCCGAGTTAATGTCAGCACTCACCGGGGTAATGCCAGTAATGAATTGTATGGGACCCATCCAAGAATGCTGATAGAGGTCCTTCCACTATACTTCCAATACTTATTAAGGAATTCTGCACAAAATCATGTGCCTCTGCTTGGTGCACAACAGGATGCGCAGTGATTTCTACCAATTTAACTTTTACCAATCTAAATAGCGGGGCTGCATTTTGGTTCCGCGGTGCTTTTTTTTTTTTTTTTAACTGCCTTATATTACAAGCAAAATAAAACAGTTTTTCCTCACATTACATGCAAATTTAAGAGCTCTTTTGCTTCACAAATTGTAATGTGAAACCTTGGTACAAAATAGCTGCCATTTATTCTCAGGAAAATAACACTCTGGCACCGCACATTCAATTCAATTCAGATTTATTTATATCGTGCCAAAAAAAACAAATCAGTTGCGTCAAGGTGCTTTACACTGTAAGATAAATACCCTATTATATTCAGGAGAACAATTAAACAACCCCCTATGAGCAAGCACTTTGCAACGGTGGGAAGGAAGAACTCCCTTTTAGCAGGAAGAAACCTCCGGCAGAACCAGGCACAGGGAGGGCAGCTATGAAAAGGGAAAGTTTTAAATCTAATCTTAAAAGTAGAGAGGGTGTCTGTGTCCCGAATCCAGAGAGGGGTCTGATAGCTGAAGGCTTTATTATTAGGCATTAGAATCCACTGCCATTATGAAAAAATATAAATTTTTAATTTAACAAATCTAATTTTACAAAACAGGAAGGAACCTTTTGGTTCTGGGTGAACTACAACCTTTTGCAGGTTGTTTAACTGCATGTACTGTATGAGCTGTCTTTGCAGATGTTTTGAGAAGAATGAAAAAGGCATCCACCCCTTTCTAATTTACAAATTTAGGTGCCACCACCGGATATTGCCTGATAATAGCTTTTGCTATTGAAAAAAAAAATCTGCATTTGGAACCAGCTATCGCTCATCCATCATATGCTACTCCGATATCCTGGAAGCCCAGAGAAATTGTCTGTTGCCCCCAGAGGCAAAGTCAGCAGCTAGATGATGCATTCACAGATTGAATGGGATGAAATAAAACGATAAATAATCCATCTCCTGCTTAGACTGAGACATAACAGGCCTGAGTTCAGCAATATCCCTCAGACGGGGGAAAAAAGAAAGAATATGAACACTTGAGATCCTGATCCGGGGTCAGTGCCAGGTTCTGACTGAGGATTAAACAAAGAAAATGGGGTGGAAATGCCTTTCAGCAATAGAAGCACATACACGGCAAATAAGACAGGACCCAGGACAGAACAATGAGTGCACCCACCTGAGTGGATGCGAAGAACCAAAAACTGCAGTTCCTGGAGTCACCACTTGAGGCTGGGTGCAAAAGTGAGCCAGGTTACATAGACTTCCATGTTAAAATGCCCGGATTTCTTGAAACCATTAAAAAAAGGTTTACAAAAATAGTATTTTTTCTCTCTTCTATCTGAATGCCATTAAAGCTGATGCTGCCTCAACACACAGGTGTGCACACAGGCTGCTGCAGCTAATTGCTGTCAGCAAGACCTCACAAAGCCTTCACTAATTTGAGTCACTAAACTGCCTCCAAAAAAACAAAACAACAAATAATATCACAGCGCCTCATAACTGGGGTGCATGTTTATCAAAAGCAAATGAAACAAGAACAAATGAAAAAAATCCTATAAGAGGAGAGCCACTGTAGGGCTGATCAAGAGACACCCACCCACTCAGTGCTAATTAGCCCATTCTGATCCAAAGGTCACGCTAAGATCCAACAATGCCAACACTGACATCGCATATGAAACGCCAACTTAATTATGCTACACCAATTCTGATCCCCTTGCAGATTTTCCACCATGCTTAACACCGATTTGCCTCAAGATGCTGAACAAACATGCTGCAAAGTAGAAAAACAATAACCTCCCGCTGCAGATGCTCCTCCCGTTACAGCACTGGTCACTGTGTTATTTGAGGCTGTCAATTGCTCTCCCACTGTTTTGAGAAACCATTTACAGCAACTTGGCTCCCAAAGCACGAGGGGCTAAAGTGACTGTAACTGCATGTGATCACTCATAGCTGTGAAAGCATGTGACAAAACGCAGCATGACAGTCGCTGGTGCGTAAAACCACTACGAGTGCATAAGGAAATTCTTCAGTGTGCGTTTGTGTGCGGCTCCACGTGGAAGCTTTGTTTGGTTTGTGTGTGTCGTGGCTGGGCGGCGTCGTCCTGAGTGAACGGTGCCAAGCTGCTGACGTTTGATCCCACCTGCTCATTAAAGGGCATGTTTTATTGATCTTTAAAGAGCTCGTTTTGATTAGCTCTGAGCTAATCAATGTGTGGCTATTTAGGGACAAATGCAGCAAGTCAAGATGCACCTGATCTTTACTGCATGTGACACATTATGTAAATGGGAGAAAAAAGCACATCAAACACAGATTTTTATTCAATATATGTGATTAAATCTGCTTATTCTGAAATAGTTTTTAGCTATAATATTTTCCCTCCTATTGATTGCAATATAAACAAAAGAGAGTGAGCGCTCACGGCCAAACAGTGGTCTGAAAATATGAATGAAACACCATGGTTTAAAGCATCAATAGACCTACAGAGCAGGAGTTTCAAATTTAAATCGTCTGCTGATTTAGGGTCGAGCGATTTGACAGCCTTCAATGCAAACAATGCACTTTCTGAAGTGTAATTCTCTTTAAATGGTGCTTTCCATCGGCACATAAGCAGTAGCATTAAAAAATATTTGAAGCTTAATACGCCCGGGCTAAATTAAAATCCGTCAAGAACTGCAAAGTGTTTGCTGCTGACATGAACCGACAGGAAACGTCTGATCCGGAAAACAATGAAAAAGCTCTGTTTGTGATGCTGACATCTTGTCAGCGGGATGAGCAGAAGATTTTGAACATTTTACAATTAACCAACATTTACTTTTTCAAGCTCAACGCCCGTCTGAGTCACTTTAATGTCATCTGTCACGCCCTGTGTTTGTTTTCTTCTAATGGCTTACATTTAATAAGCTCACTCTTATGTTTTATTGCGGTTTATTTAATGTAACTGAACCATTTTATTATGTTTTCAGCTTTTTACATATTCATCAGCTTTATTTTATTTTTTTAATATCCATTAAGCTTTTTCTGCTTGAGTAATTCTACTTGAATAAGGTCGCTCGCGCTCTAAGATTCTATTTTATTGAGCTAGTCTACTCTACTAGCATTTCTTTTTTTGTTACAGATGAATAATCTTGTCTTTTTTATTTTTCACACCAATTTGAGCTTCTTTTGCATCTAAAAAGCATAAAAAGACCAAATGAACATTAACCCTGCCAGTGTTTGCAGGTTCTAAGGTTAACTGTGGGTTTGTGGTAACGCTGACCTTTCTCTTTTAATATAATTCTTTATTTTTAATCATGCCGGCTCCTTTGTGAGTTTAATAGTTTCATTACAGCAGATTTCAGTCTGTTCCCGTTCTGAAGGCATCAAATACTGTCTCAGAATTATACACAAGCTGTCCTGTGCCTTCTGCAGCAAGTTTAAGCAATTATGTGCAGATATCGCACATCTATCACATCATCACAAAAAAAAAACACTGTGTAACCATTACTTTTAATGGTGCATGGTTATATGTTAACCGAAACCACATCTTCTAAACCTAACTCTTTAAAAAAAAAAAAAAAAAGAGCTGTAACCACTGGGCACAGTTTCTGTGGCCTTTCAAGTTGTTTTATTGGTCAAACCAGACACCTGCTTCTCCTCCTGCCTCACTTTAAAGGAGAATATCTACTTTTTTATTATTATTATTATTTCTTCTTTGCAAGTGCCCATAGTGCAAAAGTGGATAGCAGGCAGTTTGCAGAAGGGTTCAGCATTAGTATAAATATATCAAACATTTGACTGTCAGGCTCAGTGGAAAGGTTGAGGTGAAAAACATGACAAATGTGTGATAATAGGTAGCTTTTACTTTCTTTATAGTGTTCCTGAGATATGAATAATGTAGTAGTTTGCTTTCTAGCAAATTATGGGATAGAAAGCTGTCATTGTCTCAGTAGCATCTCTCGCTCGTTCCCTGTGTCAGCTGTTTTCCTCTCCTTATCTTTCTCCTTGGTCTCCTGTTTTTTGTCCTCTGGCTCTGTGTATTTGGCTGCCCGCACCCACACCTGCTGCTGCTGCTGCTCTTCTTCCACACCTGAGGTGCAGCATTCATCACCACCAGCAATATACCTAGTTAGCGCGTCACTCCAACTGGACAGTAAACTTATTTGCAACTTCTCCAGCTCTAAGCGTAATTTGAAAGCACGCTTAAACTTTAGCTTCTCTTTGCCCAAGGACCACCGAGTCCTCTCCTCCCTCCCATCCAACCCCGTCCAACCCTCTACCGCCTCTCTTCACTCTGTCTTCTACAGTCAGCTACTTGTCCATAATACTTTCCCCAAAGGCACCTAGATACTGTGAGATTTCTTCAGTCATAAGTTTATGGATCTAATATCCTCGAATAGAAAGTCAAGTTTGATCCGTATAGCACACCGTATATGAATTGTGGCTGCAACACACAGCTGCAATTTCTCCTGCTATTTCTCCCCCTTGCTGTGTGCTCTGCATCATACATCATACTTCTTCTCCCACAGCTCAACTTGCTGGAATCCCAAATATTTTGTTTTGCATATATTGCAGTACTTTGATGTAATATATGTAACAATGCGGGTTAGCACACAACAAGAGGGCTCCTGGTTTGAACTGCCTGGGGCCTTTCTGTGGAGATGTCTGTGCCTGCACTGGTTCTCTCCGGGTACTCTGGCTTCCTGATACAGTGGCTTCTCACCCTATAACAGCTCGGATAGCCTACCACAATCAAAGATGTCACCAGAATTTTTTTTTTTACAATTGCTCAGGTTTCCACTGGACAGCTCAGAAGTCAGCAGATACCTGACTTGATCCTGAGAGTACACCAGGCGTGGCTGCATTGTACTCCAACTTGTTCCCACTCACGCAAGGCTGATTATGACTAAGAAGCTTGGGGTCAAGGGTCAGTTTTTCTAATGTCACTGGAGACGTGGTCAGAGGCACTACTGGAATTTGCATCCTGAGGATTTGTTGCTGTTCTCCAACAAAACTCAGCTGTCTGGTTATCATAGATCAACAGTTTTTCCTTTTTAAAGGAATCTACACAGGATAGTTTGTAAAGTAAAATTCCCGTGGGGGAATTTTCTTTGTGCCTCTTCAGCTACAGAGCAATGGCAAAAGAATTCATAAAAATGGACTAAAAATGGATTTACAGTCACGTAGGGAGAAAATGAAGCTCCAGCAGGAATTCGTACAAACACCTAGAGGACAAGCAGACTCCGCAGCATCATAGATTATGTTTTGGCCACATGAGATATATTTCTTAAAGATTTATTCTTTGTAAAATGCTATCATTTACCATGTTAAAATGACCGGCCTAATCAGGAAACCTGCTGATTGCCAGTTGCCAATTGTTGTGAATGTTGGGGGATTTCTATTGTCTCTTATTTCCTAGATTTTCACGCCCTTTAAGAGGAACAATTGTGGGAGTAAATACAATTATTTATTCCTGATTTTTGTGCCCTGTTGAAGTGGTCCGGCAAACAAGCGGCCCTGAAGTGCAGCATGTTTGTCCAGTGTCAAAAGCAGCACGGCGGAGCAAACATTTGTTGAAGCCGTGGTATTTATGGCGCATAACTGCACTCAAACAATGTAATGTGATAACATAATGAAATGCAACTGCAGCAATCAGAAATAATACAGCAGAAGTAAAAAGTGTGAGCAATACTTATAAAATACTTTCTCTTTTTTGCCCAGCTGGCAAGCATCTAAATCTGCTTGGGTTTGGCTCAGTACTGCAGGTTCTGTACAAGTGGATGTATGACAGATGGGCTCCTTTAGGGTTGCACAGCACAATGACAGTCAATAAAAGACCAGCAGGAAAATTACAGTGGGGAACTGCTCGGGGCACAGAGGTCCATTACCATTACCTTAACAAATGTCCAGCACAAGCTCATCATTCTCCCTAACCCCCTGAAAGCCCTTTTTCTCTCCACTGTATACTTTCCTGCACACATGTGCACAGCAGTGCACCCAGATGCACACATTCATACTCGCCCATCCCAGGGATGCAGCGCTTCATGGGAACATACAGTACGGAGCACGAAGGTTCTCCCTGTGTTCCCGTGAAGCGCTGCATCCCTGGGATGGATTGAGCCCACGTGGCGATAAGTGGTGTGATTATTCATTTGTGCCAGAGATCCAGTGCCTGGAGATAAGATGGGCCCTCAGCAACAATGGAAGGCCTCGGAGAGGGTAGATAATCGAGCCAGTGACCCTTGTAGTGTGCTAGACTCAACGACTCGCCTGCTTTCTTTCAGTGGGCTTATCTGCTGGGAATAGCGCTACATTTCGTGCCTATCTTACTGTACCAGCTTGGCAGCGTTCCTACATGCTGCTGTCAGTCCCCAAGGTACAAAAGCTCAGTACGGCTTATGTTTGTGTGGTGAAACCATGGGGGAGTGGAAATCACCGAGGGAGGATGGAGGAGATAATCTGGCACATGGCTCTGGTTTGAGGCCTGTGAATATGGAAGTGAGAAGGAATGTGCAGGCATTCAGATTTATCATGTTTTACTTTACTGCCATTAGATACAGTAAAAAAAACAAAACTTTCATTTCCAAAGTTGAAATAGATTTGCAGTATTTTGTAGACAACTGTTCAGATTAGGGATGCAATCAGCAATAAACTGTCTGATTTTTTTTTAGGTGCTCTGGTTTCTTAGAGTCCTTGGTTCTTTGTTTTGTTTTTTATTGTTAGGGTTTAATTTTCATTTATTTAACAGTCTTGGTTTAGTGTTTTTGAATTCATAGTATTCTGTACTCTTAGTTCCTGTTATGGTTCAGTGGTACAGTCTGTATCCATTAAGTTATTTAGTTCCCTCCATATTATCGTCTTGTGTTCAGTTCAGTGTTTCAGTTACTCATTCCTGTTTCGTTTTGGTCACCTTTTGTCCCTCGTCTTGCATTTAGTTTTACTTCCTGATTTCCAAGATTTAGTTCAGCTGTGTGTCATCATCCTCCTGTTTCCCATCCCCCTGATTACCCTCCATGATTACCCTTTAGTTAGTCTCTTATTGTCCTGTTGAACTCCTCTTTATTCCACTTATCAAAACTCTGTTTGTTAGTTAATAACATATCAGAAGCCAGTGGCATAAATATCATCTGTTTGAATTTTGAATGCGACATCAAAACAATCAAGCAATTTATCTGTTTACTAAACAATTAACTTTTTTTTTTTTTTTTTGGTCCCCTGGTGCAACAAACTGAAAAAATGCTGAGATATCATCACTTTAGTTGCATTATTGTTGAGTGAAAGCTGCTCGTTTCATCAGCCCAGGCTCCCTATTGGCTGCATCTGTTTCTGGTCCCGAGGGCGGCTTCAATAAGAGAACTTGCTGAATAAAAATGCAAAGAGACCTTTACTTTATCTTGGTGAGATTTAAAAACCTTACATAACCGACTCCAACAAGTTTAGTTTTCATCTGTTCCCTGGACTGACACCGCTGCACTTGCTGAAGGCTGATTTTAGAAACATTAATATAAATCTAATCCACCAGGAGGCTTCAAGTCTGTCAGTGAAGTTTCCACAGGAGCCCAGCTGATTGGGCTAATTACATGCTTTTGGGAGGGGGGGGCAGCCTTATTAATGACCTTTCGCATGCTTGTTTTGTCTGTTAACTGTTGCATGCTGCGTGTGCTATAGTGTCAATGCTCTCTGCAGTAAATCTCACAGATGACATGTGCAGCATACAGATAGCTTCATTAGGTTTTGATTTATGTCTGTGCGATGAAACATTAGCGACAGCTAAAGCTAATGGCTTCATGTGGAGACGAGCAGGGAAAGTAAAACTGAAAGTAAAATTCTGTGGTTTTAAAAAGGGAACAAAGAGCACATTAGCGTAAGGGGTAGCAGTGCAGTTCACACAGGGGCCTCTTGTGTTAGAGCTACATGTCAGGCTCAGGTGAGACGCTGCATGAATGACACCATAGCGCATCATTATATTATTATTAATTCAAATTATGGTCGTGCATTCTGTGTAGCTCATCGTCTATTTGTCTTCTAAGTGCGTGCTGGTTTCCATTTGTTTTCTACAAGCCAGAAGAAGAATGAAAATGATCCAGCCCAGATAAATATGTCACCCCTGTTATTCCAAAAGCACTCACTGATTGTGTTTAACGAACGAAAATGTCAAGATTGCCTCTCGGTGACCCAGCTGAAGGCCGCGCTTGCCATTCACAGTAAAGATCACATGCATGGTTAATCAGGTGTGAGTATCACTGAAAACACAGGCAACATCATCTCAAGAGCTGGCCTTGGGGCCCGTGTTCTGGTCAATTAGAGAATTAGAGGTGTCAGGCAGGGTCATTGTGCTACGCTGATTTATTCACAGGCCTCTCTGGAGCCAGAGGAGCTGCACAATAGGGCCCGTGGCTTTGCTGAATTTTCTATCTCCTCGCACATTTGTCCCGCAGGAAGGAAGTCATGTCAGCTTAACTCTTGGTCTTGGAAGGCTGTTCTCCGAGGCGCCACTGACCGCGGCACTCTTCAGCGAGAGCCTCTCGGCTTTTAAAATAACCTTGCTGCTCTCGCCACTTTCACTAAATCGTGTGGTGGAGAAGCTTAAACAAACAATTTAATGCCAGTGTCAAGACATGACATGCATGCAGGGGTATTTTAGGTGCCACCAGCTGGAAGTCTTTCACACTGACCTCCACGCATTACATTCATACATGATCCACCTGACTGAATAAGTTCAGACATCAAGTCAATATTGCTAAATATGCATTGCTGGTTGGAAAATTAAAACTGAATCTATGAGATATTGATCATCCATATACTGTAACTGCTCTCTGCAGTAAAAATCTCTGTATAAACTATTTGTTTTCAGTCCAGGCCCTGATTTTACTGACCTATCATTAAATTAAACTGCCTTAACACATTAAGTTTGTCTAGTGCAACATGAATCCTGGGGTCATTTAAAGCCTGTGTCGACTGTGTCACAGCTTGTCCAGCAGGTCAGCTCCATCTCCATTGTTTACAATACTCTGCAGCACATGAAGCTGAGTTACATCACAGCAAAGCAGATTCTGGTGCGGAGTCAAGTGGAAGACCATCCATCCATCCATCCATCTTTCCACTGCTTATCTGGGTCTGTGTTGTGGGGGCATCAATTTAAGTAGAGACACCCAGAGCTCCCTCTCCCTGGCCACCTCCTCAAGCTCTTCTGTGGGCACACCAAGGTGTTCCCAAGCCAGCTAAGAGATGTAATCTCTCCAGCATGTCCTGGGTCTGCCCCAGGATCTCCTCCCAGTGGGACATGCTTGAAACACCTCACCTAGCTGACGTCCAGGAGGCTGCTCACCTTATCTCTAAGGGAGAGCCCATACACCCGTTGGAGCGTTTCGCTTGCTTGTCTCCATTTTTTTGGTCACTACTCACAGCTTGTGGCCATAGATGAGGGTGGGAACATAGACTGACTGATAAATCGGTACAGGATGTGCTGTAAACACAGATGCTGCACCAATCTGCCTCACTCTCCAGTGTGTTACTATTAGATTCTTCCTTAATCTACAAATAATCTCTATTGGCATCAACCCAAAATAATCCAATCCAATGGGAATACTGGTGTTAACGTAAGCATATTAACATACTACTAAGACTAGAAGATGTTGTAAAAGGACCACAAAAACATTAAAACTCAATACTGACCTGAAAAACCCACCGTAGCCAGAAACAGACCTCCTTACAGTTTTTGAACTTCTTTCAAAGGTAACTTTAAACAGTTTTTATTTTTAACTTTAAAAAAGATAAGGTACCCAGGAGTTCTAGCATTTCCACAAACTATTTCTGATGCATTCCCTGAAGGAAGGCAGCCTTGCCGCTCTATAATTCATGACCCAACTTAAAAAGTGACACACAGGAATACACAAACACACGCTCAGATTGTGTCGTCAGTTTAAAAAGGCAGGACAGGCAGATGTGTCGATGGCGGAAACTCTTGCAGAGTTCCCTTCATATGCATCATGCAGCTGAACATGCAGAGTAGGTTTACCACGTCTCCAGTATGAATGAGCTTGTTTCAGGAATGTTAAATGAGACGACATCGCGGCGGAAAGACTGAAAGATGACATTTAGATCCTGAAAATTCTCGAAATGAGCACTAGAAGCAGATTATCTACTTCAAAATAAAGCTGTTCGGGTTCAATAACAGACAAAGCCGTTCTGACAAGGTGGAGACTTTTTTTGTGAATTAATAATTAATGCTATCCATCAGTGTCAGTAACAATAAAATAACCCAGAGAATCCTATTTTATCGAGAGGCAGAGATTCACAGCGTTGTCAGTCTGCCTAGAGACAAAGCGTCACGTTGAATTTTCTATTGTCACAAACTATTCTCTTCATGAAATACATGACACGAGCTAATGGGCCTCCCCCTACCGGCCTGCTCCTGCTGAAACTTTTGATAGCTATATTCATCAGCACGTATTATCAGCTGGATTTAAATTGGACACCAATATGCTCCTCAGTCACTTTTCATCAGCCCTGACATGCTGTCTTTGACATCGCCAAGCGGTGCCTGTCGATGCATTTGGGATGAGAGCGGTGAGGTGCAGCTCTGTAGCGCTGACTGCGCTGTGACGCACTCCTCTCTGCAGATCTGCATCACACTCTTTAATGAGTTAACACACTTTGTATGAGCTGCATTTAATGTCACCGGCCTCCTACACACGCGCTGAAGCAAACATGTTCAGCTGCCTGACTTCTAGTGTGCTGAGAGCATGGATTCACGCAGACTGCACGCTGATTAACCTGCTTGTGGCATCGTAAAGATTTTTATTCTTGGAGTTTACTAGAGTAGCTTTGCATGATTCACTGATCAAAATAATCCCCCCTTCCCTTTATGCCAACTTTCTTCTGAATTGCAGTTTCTTGCAAACACAGATTTTAGCGGCAGGTGGGCGGAGCTTCTGTGCTCACAGTGTGAGATGCGTATGACCATATAAGGGATCCACTGTTTGGCATCATACAGAGACAAGGGTAGGAAAAAAACTGCCTGAACCTGAGTTTAGAGCTTTAGGTTCACACAGATTACTTGTACATACGCTGACCTCATTATTTAGAATTTGCATTCACTGTAGTAACAGTGTACATAGGACAGAAAACTAAAGAGAAAATGACAGGTCCACTTATTTCTTTTACCTATTTATGCAAATATTTTTCCACAGAATAAGCAGCCTCGAGCTTCCGGTGCTCAAATTTTAATTTTCAAACTTGGCAGTCCATCTTGGCAGGTTTACTCTCAGTCAGAGCTCAGTGAAGTGTGAGTCCGGTTCAAAAGAAAACTGTTCAGGACCCATGATGCCACAGGCGGCCACATACTGAGGCGGCTGTCTTTCATCTCTGGAGAACTCTACCTAACAAGCTCATTTACAGTGGCCACAACTACAGCAGCCTATACTCAGGTTGGATATGACTGTCATGCTCCCACTACTTAGTTGTGGGGGGGGGGGGACTGTTTTTACCTCACTGGGCTTCATATTTTGTCACAGCTTGAGTCAGCAGGATGAAAGAGGTGGCTCAGGTGGAGATTTGATTGTAATTTTCCTGTAATAACTTTTTTTTTTTCCCCCAAAACATTGTCTGTTCCTAGTCTTTCTGAACCCTGAGATATTGGCTCACAGCGAATACTTGTAAATACATCGATTAGTCAAAACTATGTCTAATAAGAACATTCACTGTACTAACAGTATATATGCAAAACCTAAGCACCCTTTGGCTGCAGTGATCAAGCTAAATAAAAATTGTTATCCATGTCTTCTATTGGGCTTGCACCTTTGCTGTGGACAATAATTTGCCTGAAACCAACATAACCATATGACCAATCTGTCATTTTAGGTGCCCACTGACCTGTATGCAGGGGTTAAAATGGGCCGTAATGGTCTAGAGCAGGGATACTCGCTTCCAGGCCTCGAGAGCCGGTGTCCTGCAGGTTTTAGATGTGTCTCTGTCTGATTTAACACACCTGAGTCAAATATAGAAGTCATTAGCAGGACTCTGGAGAACTTGACTGCATACTGAGGAGGT
>JAVDPK010000658.1:840128-859152 GCA_034780415.1 Cichlasoma orientale
GCTTTGCAAGCATTCACAGTAATTACAACAACTATACTGTGAATGCTTTGCAAGCATTCACAGTAATAAATAATAAAAATTCTGGCTGGCACTTTTCTGTTTAGTGAATGCCTCCCTGTTTTTTTCTACCAGAATCTTCTATGGGGGGGGGAGACACAAACCCCAATTATAACAATTAGGCTCAATATGTTGGTGCATCGCCACATAAAAGCCTTTCTTATTGCCACAAGAGTGACATTTATATAATCCTAAACACCCACATCTGTCACCCTTCTCTTTAAAGTCTCAAGAGGGCTGGTTGGTGTGACTTTTGAGAGGAGGCTGACATGTTTTGATTGGACAAACCTCTCATGGAGAGTGAAAAATAAGCTCTCCCTTGCGGCCACCCCTCTGGCAGTTAGTGTTTACTGCCTTGTTTATTTCTCTTGGCTGCTGATCTCCCATCAGTGAGCCCACAAGGTGCACTTCAGGCTGGGACCAAATCCATCCAATCGGAAGCTGAGGCTCAGACTGCCTGATATAGTGTATTCTGTCGTCTCTTATATCATGTTTCGCCAAGTGTGACCCACAGGTGCTATATAGGGACACTTGTAAGTGTGAATAAAACATGAAAGTACAGCGTCTGTATGCCATTTTAAACAAATTGTTGCTTTATCACAGATATCAGATTGTTGATACATTTTCTAGTTCGTTCAGTGAAGGTGGGTCAACCTTCATTTAGCTGGAGCCGCATATATGACCACCTAAAGGCCTCAGGGCAATAAGCCATAGCAAATTTCCTGTTCTGGAAGCAGATAAAATCTTGGCTGATTTTTAAAATTTAAAATAAGGGAAAAACTTTAATCCTAAAACCTATTTCAAATGTCAAACTCCTGTCCTGTCAGTGCACAATCCTTGGGTGCACAATAGCACATGCCACAGTTATCACCCAGATGCTATTAGAGTAGAACTCGACTAAATCATATGCAAAACCCCACAAATAGTTCAGTCTCCTAAACTGATGCGCTCCCTTCACTACTGCACACTATGAACTCTTCCACTGTAAACTGCTATTTGATCTCTGCGTTGTGCAGTTAGGTAAAGTACACTCCTTAGTACTTTCATAGAAATTAAGAGGATAAATAGTAGGTGCTGCTAAACAAATGCACTTGATAAATTGAAATTCAGCGAGTGTGACTACCTCTGTAAAAGCAAAATTTCTGGTAGCTTGCTGGTTTGTAGCATTTGTGTAAACACAATGTCACAATCTAGTTCACACACAAATCTCAGTTAAGCTGCAAAAAATCCAAGAGCCACAGTACCAGTCGAAAGTTTGGACAAACTTACCCACTCGTATGAATGGGTGAGTGTGTCCCAACTTTTGACTGGTACTGTATATGTTAGACTCTACAGGCCTCAGTTATCAAGTTAAATTTGACAGTACCATTAGAAAAAGGCTTGTTTGGAAGGGTTGCAGCACAGCTCAGGTTTGAAAAGTTGCATCAGAACAAACAACAAGACTCCTGGACCTGTGTCCTCTGGACAGAATAAACCATAGTGGAGCTGTCTGGCCATAATGCACAGCACCACATTTGAAGAAATCCAAAAATAGAATATCAGTATTACCACTTCACACCAACAGTGAAGCACGGTGGAGGGGTGATTAGGACCGGGGCACTTCGCAATCATTGAGTCAGCTATAAACTCCTCAAATGTGAGGTCATCTGTCCAACGACTTGTCCCGAATTTGGTCATTTAACAGGACAATGATCCAAAGCACAGCAGCAAATCTACAACAGAAGGGCTGAAAAAGAGAAAAGTCATGGTGCTGCAACGGCCCAGTCAAAGATCAGACCTCAACTGGGCTGAAGTTCTGTGGTGGGACCTTAAGAGAACTGTGCAAAAATGAATGCCCACAAACTTCAATTAGGCCCCGTTTACACGACACCGTTTTGCCGTTACACGGAGACGTTGGAGTCGTTCCACAAGTCCTGCATTTGGGTCCTCACTTGTGAATACCTGTGTGTGTGTGTGTGTGTGTACAGTATTTCAAAACACCTTTTGTACAATTTAAAATAAATATTTGCATAGCTTAAACATTTAATCTTGTTAAAAGCTACTGTTTCTGCTTTGTTTGTGTCCTCTTTCACACTGGTTCCTGTGTATCTTGTGGTTTCTGGCTACCTCCCTGACCACCTGCAGCTCCCTGCCTTCTCTCTTCATCCTCCCCTCGTCTCCCTTCTCTTTCCTCCCTCCCAGAGGAGTGTGCTCACTGTGCACTGCCATCCATCAGGCTTGTCATCGGTCGCTCCGGGGCGGTTGGCGAAGACTGCGTGGGACTCGGCTCATTTCCCTGCTCTGATTATCCCGGCCTGCTCAGCGGGAACAGGCCCCTGCCACTCGGGCCTTCACCGCCCCGTCTTCCACCTACTCCTGTTCTCGCTTCTGTTTTCCTGGATTCATCCCCCCACTCAGTGCAATTATTGCACTCCCCCATTTCTCCCTGATCTTCTCACCTCTCCATTTCCCTTTCTCCTGCCCAGTACAGATCAGCACATGTGATGTATGTGTGTTTGTGCAAATGCACTCTGTGAATCTTTGTGTGTGTGCCCCCCCTCAGGCTGCGAGAATCCTGCAGTTTTACAAGTGACAGGATGTTCATTAAATGAGCTTTGTCTGGCAGTGTGGGATTCCCTGACTGTTTAGCAGCTATTTCATCATTGAAACTGTTAAAGAGTCTCTCCTGGTGGATTCTGACAGTGAAATAAGTGTGGAGGCAAGGTCCCGCTGTGAGTGCCAGTGAAAAATGCACACCCTTGCTTTACTTGTGAGAAGGTGGCGCTGTCTTAAAGGGAACTTGCCTCTGACAGAGTTCCTGCATTAAAAGAAATCCACTAGAAGGCTTTCATTCAATGGAAACTGAATAAAATATAGAAACAAAGTTAGAAGAGGTTGAAAATGTTTCATTTCCACTAATCCAAAATATTAAATATCCAAAATTCACATTTAGTTGGAGGTCAGAGGTCAAATGTGATGGGATATTTGGATGCAAACTATAGTGTGACATTTACAATCCCCATATACCAGAATCATTTCCTAAAAGTTGCCAAAAACAAACAAAGGCAGTTTAATTTTAAACAGTTTTAACGATAAAATACATTTTATGAAAGTTTGACCTTGAAGAGGTCAGAGGTCAAAATTAACATAATATTTAGAATCCCCGCATATCATTCCCTATATGTTGATACAAATTATGGCAGCAAGAAACATAGTTTAATACTGTATCTCTATCTCAATACCCGGCTTTAAGGCCGTGACATGTAGCTATATGTTCCGTTGATGGAATCATGGCTTATCTTTCTGCTGGAAGTCACAAAATTTCCTTCAACTAAATGATTCCAAATGTGAAGTCCTTTTATGACTACCCAAACCTGACCTGTAACTTGGAAATTGTAACCTGGGTGTAATTTTTTACTTTTCTTACCATTGTTGTACAATTGTGCTTTGTCCAGTTAAGAAATGCTGCAAAGTTTCTTTCTTTCTTTCTTTCTTTCTTTCTTTCTTTCTTTCTTTCTTTCTTTCTTTCTGTCTTTCTGTCTTTCTTTCTTTCTTTCTAGTGGATCCTCATGCATTGTTATGAGCCAAAAGCCCATCTCCTTGCTCCAGCTCATTCAAAACTCAGCAGATGGATTTTTAACAAAATCAAAGACGACCACATTAGTCTCATCTTTGCTGCACCACTCTGGCTACCGCTTAGATCCATCCATCCATCATATCCTATTGATTTGGTTTTAAAGTCTTACATTGGCTTGCTCCTACTTACATTATAGATTTAGTCAGACCTTATGAAGCAAACTCTTGTTTGCTTTCCTCTGGGGAGACCATCCTGACTGCTCCCGCCTCATCACAGAAGAAAATTGGGCATGTTTTGTTAGAGCCCCTCAGCTGCTAAACTCTTTACCTGAGGAACTGAAGTTCTTTGTTTTTGTATTTATTTACTTTGTTTTGTCCAGGTTTTTATACAGTATATGTATAAAACGGTGACTAACACCGTAGGAAGGTAGGTAGGTAGGTAGGTAGGTCAGTCATAGGACGAGAGGTGGGATAGACCCTGGACAGGTTGCCAGTCCATCACAGGCCTTGACCTTAATTTGCTGACAAATAATAGAGAAGACCTGGCGTTGTCTAATATTCAGATTTCCGGTCTGAAAAAGTTTGCGAAATGGTCCATTGATCCAAAATTTCAGAAAACCTATAATATTAATTAATGTAAGTAATCAACTGGGGATTTTGTTTTTCTGGTGATATCTGCTAGTTAGCATTTTTTACCATATCCGCCCGTCTCCCCTAAAATGGGAGTATTGCTCCTTTTCAGTAGCTCGCGGGCTCACATTATAACATTCTTTAAAGCAACCAATAACTGCAGAGAGCAGATAAATGTAATGGCTTATTAGTGTGTTCCCCAAAGGAACTCTGCTCAAGTAAAATTACTCTGAATGCTTAATATGCAGTTAAATGCATTTCATTTCTTACCATTCCAGGCAGAAAACATATAACCTATAAAACAATGAATTATATTATTGTGTTTATGTGGAAGGTTTATAGCACTGTCTGGAATTTGATAAATTGCTGTGATTTTTTTTCCTGTTGCATAATTAACCCTTCATTTATAATTCTGATGTAACCAAGCATAATGTTATTCACTGCAGCTCTGCCATCTTGTTCCCAGACCTACTGTAGCCCGTCCCACAGCTTCTCCATCAGTGCCCCGCCACGTTTGGGGGAGATTTAGTTGAGAGTTTCCATCAGCCACCTGCTGGTTCTACTCCACCACCAGACAGCAGGAGTTCCTGTCCTATTTCCTGTCGTCATATCAGCCCGCACATGATGGAAATGTTTCCACATCGCTGGAATGTGATCGATGAAGTTAAAGACCTCAATAAATATCACTAGAGACATGCAGGTTATCTATTTCTGCTGTTTATAGTTTTAAAAGTTAAAATATGTTGCAGCCTTTGACAAAATGTGACGCTTTCTGCACTGCAAACAGGGACTGTCGGGGAACCAAACCAGTGAGTTTCTTTTTGTGTGTGTGTGTTTTTTTTTTCTCCTGCATTGCAAGTACTTCACATTGCCTTGACAGCCCCGGGTCCCTGGAGGCTCCTCCAAAACACTGCCTAACACAACAGCTAAGGAAGTTCATTTGGCACGGCTGCTTCCAGGCATGAGTTGGCCTACTTTAAAGCCCAAGCTGCATAACCAAAAGGCTGAACTAGCCTGGTCTTCCTTCATGTTTCATCCTTGTAGCCACCATAACTAGAGCCCCCAGATGAGGATCCATCTGGGGGGGGGGGTTGCGCATCATTTAAAGAATGACCTTGCCATCCATTCACACTCAGCTGAAGTCCCAGCCCCATCTGTGGCTGAATCACAACTATTCCAAACGCACATGAGCGCAGCAGGCCGCAGAGGTCATTTTGGGGCACTTAGATGGCCGTAACTCGTCTATGGCCCGAATAAGCACTGAGGAGAAATGCGCATCAGTGCATTAAATTACCGTCTGCGAGCACATTTGAAGCAGACATATAGTTAACCTCATAATGATGCAGCAAAAATTATAAAAAAGGGCACAAGCCTCGAGCTGTATTTGTAATTCAACTCATTTCGCTTATGATTTCTAGGACACAAGTACACAACTTGACCACTTCTACCCACTAAACACACGAAGAGAATATAGAAAAACACACACACACAGAAACAACGCAGGTGAGGGGACACAGCTGTAAGGTTTCTTCAGCAAGACTGTTGCTCAGATGATTTGATAGTCTGTCCAACTCTTTTTGTAACTTTCTAAAACCAACGATGAGACATCCGTGCGTATTTCAAGCAGCTGCTGCAGCATGCTTCCCTTCAACACATGTTTGCTGTTGCAAAAAAAGTTGTTTGTAAAAGTATTCTGCTTTTATTATTTTTGAGTAAAGGCACAGGTTCAAATATTCCCCAGACTTGTTGAGGAGGGACATCAAAGGCAACGCTTTCCGTCTGAAAAATAGATTTATATTCAAACCTTCACCTATACAAACTTTTGCTACGAAATCAAAAAGATTACAAGCGCAGTTTCCTTCTTGATGTCTGTGGCTGCTGGTTCTTTCACATCAAAGGAAGCCGGCTGAGGTGGTGTGAGCATCTAATTATACCGCTGCCTTCTGCGTGGCCCTCCGATAGAGGTTTTCTAGGAGCACACACCGGTGCAGACGCAAACATTTAGCCACAACATTACAACCATCTGCCCAGTATTGTGGAGGCAAAGGGGTATCCTGCAGTGCCTGGCACTATAGCAGATCATTTGGGTCCTGTGGGCATCCAAAGTTCAAGCCTGTTCCAGCACATATTTGAATGCAGGAAGTGTAAGAATTGATTAGACTCTGTTGTGGACACAGACACGAGCATCTGAAGACCCGACAGGTGAGCAGTCATTCCTGTTATACTTCTTTAAAGCTGGTTGGGGCATTGTAATGTAAATTCTCTGGACAAGTCTGCATGGTTGCAAAAACCAGGCAGGCACGCCGACGTCTGCACGGACCCTGGTGCTCATCATCTGACAAAATATAAATCATTTGGATTGGACCGACACAGGAAGTATAGTGGAGGCTTCGGAGGTCTCCACACCTTGTGCTTTTTTGGGGTAGGACACTGGCAGGGTGCACTGCCCTGCTGGGGGAGGATTCTGGATGGTCCATGAAACTAGCACCCTCATGAACCACAGGACTAAGAATATTGCAATGAGATAATCACTGGGCCTCTATCACTATCCTGCACACAAATAAAGTTCAAGTGCAAAATTACCATCAGATTTATGAAACAAGCATCATCAAGTTTTGACATCAAAGCAAAGACCAGAAGAAAAAGAAGCAAGTGGAGGACAAGAAGCACCTGATCTATCAGCCCAGGATGAGAAACCTACGGTTACTGAAAAAGATCCAGCATCCATATATGAGACAGTGTTAATTTCACCTGTTATTGCTTTTAATGTTGTGGCTGACCGTATACCCCATCAGGAAGGTGTAAGTCTGGGATATTCTATTTAGTTTACTGACACCAAGGCAAATCAAAAGCAGGGGCTGGAAAGAGAAATCCAGATACTGTTATAGAGAATCTTATATGCACACAGACAAATACAAGGCATGTAGGAGAATCGCTGCACGAAGCCAAGGTGTCTTTTATGAACCTCCGTCAAGCGCTGTCTCACCCAAGACACGACACAATGTTGGGAATGCAGAGAAATAAATAAATAAAAGCAGCAGCATAGCAACTGCGGCAAGCTTGTTCATCTGCAGCTACAACATGTGGGTTTGATGAGGGTGACTGAGTGGGTGTATGACAAGCAAAGTCAGTGCTACTCACTCAGCACTGTTATTGTTTCCAAAACCTCCTATGTAAGCCATGGCACACTCTGAAAATGCTGAAACTGAATTTTGCCCCCCCCCCCCTCCTTTCTTTTTTTTTTCTGTTCAGGGTACAGTTGGCATGTGGAGGAAATTATTTGCTTCATAAAATTCTATTTCTGCAGCTACGTTGTTAAAGTAAACTGTCTGTGAAAGAGGTTTGTTTGGTGAATTTAAAAAAAAGAC
Source organism: Cichlasoma orientale (assembly GCA_034780415.1). Classification (NCBI taxonomy): domain Eukaryota; kingdom Metazoa; phylum Chordata; class Actinopteri; order Cichliformes; family Cichlidae; genus Cichlasoma; species Cichlasoma orientale. The sequence continues at coordinate 847,739 of JAVDPK010000658.1, forward strand.
GAGTAATGGGGGAAAACAAATATAGTGTGTGTGTGTGTGTGTGTTGGGGGGTAGAACAAGAACAGGAGGGGATGACTGCAGTCTTACTGTTGGACTGCGTTACATGTTTCTTTATTATTACACTGTAGATTAGACAGACTCAGTAACACACAGACAGGTTGACCTGATGTTCCCCCACAGCCCTGTCAGATGGACTCGACCGATTTAAAGAATCCATTCATCAGTAATTGACGAGTAAACGTGTTAATTGATCTCATTTTAAACTAAATCTGAAGTGATCTCAACTTACAAACCTCTAGATTAACATACAAAAGTATATATTTATCTTTTACCTTATATGAATTTTAAACTGGCAGATATCAAACTGTGTCCTGTTCTTTAAACTGTTTTGGTTTAATAACAATGCAAATAAAAGTGAGGACAAAAAGTACTGACTCGTGCTTTGAGCTTCTGGTTCCGTGGCAGTCCCGTATCTCCACAGTCTGGGACCAAACTCAATCCATTAAGTTGGTTTATCAGCGACTACCTCCAGAATTTGGGAGCGGCGAGGCTGGAATGGCCTGCCTGCAGTCCTAACCTCAACCACATTTAACACTCGTGGGATCGGCCTGGGTGCGCTGGTCGTGTCAGATTGACCAACACAACCACACTGGCTGATTTGTGACAAATGCTGGTTGAAGAATGGGACGCCATCCCACAGCAGTGTGTGACCAAGCTGGTGACCAGCGTGAGGAGGAAGTGCCAGGCTGTTGTGGCTGCGTGTGGTTCCTCCACGGGCGACTGAGGCCCCTGTTTGTTAAATGAATAAACTGTTAAATTGCCAATATGTTTTGTAGGTCTTATTTCTTCACACTTCGATCATTCAATTCAATAAAGAAACCATCGATCAGTCATTTCACACAGTGATCACCGCACGGCAGCTCCTGTAAAAACCTTTTGATAAACAAATTGCTGTATTGTTTTTAACAGTCACCGTTACTCGTCATGAGATGTTCGTGGGATTTACTCACACTACTTGTAAACATGTGAACAAATCCACACAATTATCACAGGGCTCGAGTTCCCCTCTTTAATTCCTGCTCCAAGCGGCACGGTTTTCTGACTGCTGTTCCTCCAAAACCGAAACCTTAATCTGCACGTTAGCTTTCCAGCACCAAACGGCGAAATCAGTGACCAGCTGGTGAACACGGTGAAGCACTCAGCTTCTAAAGAGCCAGATGCTCCCTGCAGTCGAGGGAAACCAAGAACAAAAGCTAAAAGGACGAAGGAGACGTCCATCAGGCGCACACTCGGAATAGTTCTTGTCTTAATTGGCAACTGTTTGCTTACCTCTTCGCCATCTTGACTTTCCAAGGTGCAAATATGTTTTAAGGGAATGCTAACTAATGTGGAATGAGACCAGTTAAATATAAGGACTGCTTGTTATGAGGTAGGCACGATCCATTACCACTTATTGATATTTTCCCCCCTTTTTAAAAGAGTACATGACGGTGTGTCATTGAACATCAACTACCTTGATTTTTTTTTTCTTTTACAACTTGCCTCAAACGTGTCTCAAAAGACTTTAGAGTCTCACGGTTTGGCGTTGAGATGATTAAAGAGGTTTTTTAAGAAGAGATGTGCTTACAACATCAACGCAGCACTGCTCTGATATTAAATTTGAACATAATCTTTAAAAAAAAACAGAACAGGTCAGTGAGAGCCAATACACCGATGCTGTGCACGAACTTGAAAGAATAACGATTTGCCTGTTTGCCTTTTGGTAAAACTTCTCAGAATTATTCCAATTATAAGTGGCTGGTTTGTACACTCCCGACACCGACACTTGGATACAGCTCGCGCTCACGCTGTCCCACATAATGTCTAACTAGACCTCAGAATAGTAATTCCTCATCGCATTAGTCCGATTCCAATTATTCTTCTCCACAAGCTGACTCATGAATGCTGGCTAACAGCTGAAGATCTTCACACGCGATAGCAAATTAGCTCACTCGACAGAGAGGTTATTGCACTTTTTGAGCCCTGCTGTCAGTCTGTGTATTAGGTACAGGAGCAGCTTTCCACACCGATGGGCCTAATTATGTTGGGGGGGTTTTAAGATTTTCAAAGCAGGGCTCTGAAATTGATCTAAAACACAACTTAGAGAGAAATAAACTTTCCCTCCTCCAGAGAGAACTTATGTAAGAACAGTCACGGGGGTTATTAGTAAAAACTCTACTATTAAACCCCAGGAGTCTAATGCATCATCAGTGATACATAACACCCCCACCCCCTTTTCTCCAGCTCTACGCCTTGTTATCCACTTGGTGCATAAACGCCACATTTCCATTGACAGAATGTTTTTCTTTTTAAGTAAAGCTAATTATTGCTTGAAAAGCATCCAAAATAAGTTAAACAAAGTTTCCTCGGGACTATAAGAAAAACCCAACACCTTATTTGTCAAAACTTGGCGTCTACATTACCCACAATCAAATTCCAATTCCATCTGAGCTGCAGTTGCATTACGCTGGCAGCGACTACTGTTACGTTTGCATAATTGGTGTTGTTCCAATTTAAAGAAGCCAAAAAGTATTGATTCAACAGCAGTACTCTAAGAGTTTAATAATACCAAGAGTTTATGTTCTTTATTTTAAAATTGATATCAGGAGCACAGAAAAAAGCTGGACTGGTGCATCCTCACAAATAACGCCAGAAGCCTGCATTTAAATCTCATGTATCTGTTACATAACAGAGTGGAACCACAGGGAGAGCATAAATCCAATACTGCAAAGTTACACCGAGAAAGTTATCCGTATATTAAGTTATACAACTTTCTGCAGCTCGCAGATGAGCTCAGTGATATTCAGAAATTCCCTCTGCAGCTATCTGGCTCTTAATCAGCTCAGTAAACAACTATTCCCACAGCGTCAACACACACATGATTAACATGTGTTCAAGAGTCACAATGGATTGAAAAAAAGGGTAATTCCATTGTCTAGGTTTGTTTTTCTTCCAGTTGAGAAGTAGGTATTTAGCCTACTTCTCAAATTTGTGTTTAATTGCTTTTCTGTTTAACTAATCAATTGCTTTAGGGCATGCCATTGGTGTGCAGATATAATGGAACTGTAAGTATAATACCTGCTTAAATGTGTTTTTTTTGATTGAGACGATTTAATGGAAGTTTGCTTGGCTAATATTATCTCAGGATGGGGGTGCATGAGATCAGCCCTCTGGGTTCGTAGTATCCCCCGAGTATTTATTTCAAAAGATATCGATATAATTGTTATCCCAGTGTCATTACAATATTGCCACGCAAAATATCACGATGCTATACTGTATCAATTTTTCCCCCCACACCCCTACAAAACACACATTCACCTACACACAGTCACATGTTATAAATAAAACCCATGAAACAGACATCTTGCACATCACTTAGACTTCTCATACTGTCTCAAGCAAAAGTTAAACGCCAAGATTAACCCAACAGGAAATGTCAAACGTTCACACCAACCCGTACATTTACTTTCTGTTTTCAAAACAAGTGTTTATTCATCTGAAACCTTGCGGGGAAAGCCACAGATTTTTTTTTTTTTTTTTTATCTGTCATCTTGTTTGCTGAGGATGCAAGCGATTTGAGTTTGAGTGTGACAGAAGTGCCTTTTCAATTAATCCTGCTCTACAGATGTCTCCACAGACAAAAAGAAACGAGGGGGGAACAGCAGAACATTTCATGCGCTTGCTTGAATCTTCACATTTGGTTTTCATAAGGTGATCAAAGCTGATTTCTGTGCAGCCGTCTGACAGTCTTTTGTCATTTTCTCCACGGAGGAACACTTGTTCATTTCCCCTGGTGGACTCGCTGAATGCACATCAGCCCGTTTGTGTATCGGTGTGTGTACGAGTCGGTTATTAATGGTGTCAGCGGCAAAAAGTCTGACAGAGCAGTATTTGCATGGCATAAAGGCTCATGCATAGATGCACACATACAATAACAGCGACAAAGAGCATCTGACACTTGGGGCAGTCTGGCTGTGAAGGCAAAAATTGGTCCTCTGGTATATCTGGTCCCTCAGACCTATTGTTACAAATAAAATGATGACAAATTAAAGGTTTATCACATTGATAAGTGACGTGAAAGGACACAGGGGGAAACTGGGCATCATTTTCCTCCATCTATCACATATATCACACAGTAAACTCTCCTCTGTATATAATTTACGCTGTCAGATCTCATTATCTTCCTCTTGTGTCACCTATCTGACAGCTCGCTTTAAATAAACACTAAAATTATTCTGGACTGGGTCGCTCACTCTCGTTTTAGCACTGATGAAAATGTGAGAGGAAAATGTACGACAGCTTCTATTTGTTCTGCAGAAAGTGGGAGGATGGCAAACTCCCTTTTATTCTTAAATACTTTAATTTTAAGAGCTATTTAATTGTTTCATTTAGTTTTTTAATTATAGATATTAGTGTATAACTCACATGATTTTTATAATTGCTTCATTTAATTTTTCAATTTATTAAAATATATTTAGTTAACTTCACTTTTATATAATTATAACAAAATATTATATTTATTTTTTTAATATAATATTTTATATTATTTTTACTTTTTTTGATTACTTTAATTTGGGGTTAATTAATTTTTAGTCGTTTTATTTTTATTTATAAATATTTATAATTAAAAAACTACAATTATAAACTGATTTCTAATTTTTTGACTAACATCATTTTTTAAAGTAATTATCATTATGAATCATTGCCAGTCATTCAAATGGAGTCTTTGCTATAAGTTACTATTTTGTAAAATAATTAGAAAATTATGGCATTAATGTATCAATAAATACCCATATATCTAGATAAGAAATTATATTTACTTTTTAACTCCAGAAAAATCAAAAAATAAATAAATAAATCAGTATGTGTAAGTATTTCTTGTCATTTAGGAATGACAGCAAATACTCTCACATACACAAGCTTAATATGATTTCCATGGTTTCCTATGTGAGCTTTAAAAACACAAAAATATTCAGGAAGCAAATCCATCACCCAACGGGGAAAGTTTGTGTCATTTCCTTTACACCTCTAACCTCCAGAATAAGATTCCTAAACTCACAAATATATCACCACAGTGTTATACTAAAACATGGATGGGCCCAATCCTTCCTGAGGACAGTTTCTAACTGGGCACTCTATCAGCTTCACTCTCCTTAGCCCCACTAGGACAGAGGGATTTATACAATGGAGAGGACACGCAGAAGGATAGCAGCGTAAGAACAGCTAAGGTGAGAAAGCCCTATAAGCAAGCCGACCCCAGGCAGGAGCAGGGGAACGGAGGGAGTCGGTGGGGTGTGGATAGTCTGGGAAATGAAGGTGTGATTGATGTTTCCTGACCAATTTCACAGCCTTCAACTTCCAGCCGAGAGGGATAGAGGGAAACAGAAAGGAAAAAAGACAACTGAACTGTCAACAATAAAAAAAAAAATAAAATCTCCAAAAAGGAAGTGAGCTAGAGTCACTTTAAAGTGTGAAAGCTGCCAATAACTTACTGGAAATAAGGTGGAACGGCTAAAACTGAAGGGGCTAACACTTTCAGCTTTGAAACATGAAATTCTGTCCTTAGAGAACTGTGAAGTTGTGATCTAGCTACATTTAATTTGCTTTTTTTTGGCTGCATGGTACATTTTCATTAGACATATTTTGTTTAGTTGTATTTCCATATACTCTTTTTAATGTTGCACACATCGGTTGAATACCTTCAAATCACTTCAGGGACTCATTAAACTTATTTGATCACTATTAAGGCCATCTTTAAACACACTAGTTTAGGTAGTATCTTTGTAGTAGTATTAGTATTAGATATTTTTTGTTAGTAAATTACTGAAATATACCATCAAAGTTATTTCAATGGTGCAATTTATTTTCAGAGATTTCAGCCACTATATACATTTGCTAATCAGCATTTTTGCAGGGGTTTCTGCCATTGTATTTCAAGCCTGGCAGCTCACCAGGCCTACTGTAAGTTAGGCCTCAGTCACAGAGGCCAAGAGACCAGTCAGAGACTGCCTGGCAATGACTGATCGCTAGGGAGCAATGTATATTCCCTACCAGCTGGAGAGTTGTTGCCAGAGGTTGCTGGCTGGCATTTTTCCCTAGTGACCAGCTGGGGGTCACTGACTGACATCTAGGCCTATGGGGTCAACTGTAATTCAATACTTTATAGCTGGTGCATTGCTTTGTCTTTGCTGGATGAGCACCCCACAATCAATGATTAGCCTTATAGAGCATGGACTTCATGAATCGACTGCAGCAACCAACAAACCAACACCTCCAGGCCTGCAGCAGACACCTGGTTTTATTTAACAGATGTCCAAGGACACGAGGTCACTAATAAGGATGTCTCTTGAGTTCTGCATATTCAAAAGATCAACTTCATTTGCAGCAGCAGCAGCAAAAAGTAAAGCAAAGTAAATGAATAAAAAGCCTAGACAGCCCAACTGCACACTAGCTGCCCACGAGCAAACAGCAGAGAAATTAATAACTAGCTGGTGATCTAGTGGAGCAAAGCAGGCACATGGTGCTCAGGGACTGGTGGCTCTAAAAGGTTGCAAATAATGACAGTGATGACTCACAATGAATGAAAATGCATTTCAGTGTCACCTGGAAGTGTAAACAGGCAGCTGTGTGCTAATTTGACACATCAACTTTATAAGGTGGTAATATGTCTGTGATGTGCTGCCGCCGCCCACATGATCAATAAAATCAGTTTGTGTGGCTCTATATAGGCATTTCCATGCAGCTAACACATGATGTGGAGTTGCAATGATGTCTGTAGCAGTACTAGATAACAAATGCCATCAAATTTCCACAACTCTGCAGCACGGTTTGCAAAGTGATTAGCAACAATGCCACTGATATGATCAATCCCCCAAAACAAACAAGAAACATACAAAGGAGAGAAAGAAGTAGATATGAATCAGTGCAAAGAGACTCAGCATGCAATTATCAGATTAATCTGTTGGTTGAGTCACTGAAAATGACCTCACAACACTTTTACCGTCTATTAAAGTCATCTAGCGTGGAAAAATACCGGCAAATATTTCTCAAACCGTGTGTCTCAGCGGTGAAAAGAATATCTTTGGGCTTTAGACTGCTGCCGCGCAGACAAAGCAGGCAAAATCAAAGCATCAGTTTTGTCCCTGAGACTGAAGAACAAATGTGTGTCTCTCACATTTTCCAGTGCATTTTTTGCATACTCATTGACTCAGCCTGACTCACACATTTAAACCAGTCTTTCATAGAGCCAAATGCAGGTCAGAAAGAGAGATGCTAGCAGCCCCCTGATGATGCATTCATGGGTGAGAACAGGCCAAAAACAAACTGTATTTTGATGACAGTACCAGGCAGCCTCCGGGACATTATGATGGATAATGGGTACTGATGAGATTCAGTATCTGTTTTCAGAGTGTGGGAAAAATCCACTGCCGTGAAGCCTGAGGATTATCTGCTTTGAATGTGTAGAAGCAGGAATGGTATCGTGCAGCCACCTTGTGTAGGTGTGCATTAGCATAGGTGAACGAGTTCTTGGACGAGCACACCTGGCAGTGCAGGATGGGCATGAATACCTATCCGTGCACTTAAGGATGGCCGTGCTCTGAGTTCAAAGCTGTTTAATACATTAGGAGAGTTTCTTCCGTGGTGCCATTAACAATTTATGGAATAATTATGATGACATGAGAATGCTTTGTGAAAATCTGTTTTTGCAGCTCGCAGAAATAGATTACAGACTTAAGTTACACATTGTTCACTGACACCCACAACCTGTATATGATCTATTTCTATCTTTGTAAGGGCCACCATTAGCTTTTAAATTTAACAATGCAATTGTAACACTGTCCATTCAAACAGGTGTTTTTGCCTAAGCTGCCTGATTGCATTTGTTTTCATTACTCTGTGGGAACATATGAAATGGATTTTACCTGGTAAGTTTGCTGCACTTGTTTGGGCAAGCCAACTGTCATTCCTATTTTTACACAGCATTTGATAACATCGTGCAGTGATCTGCCTCCCCGCGACCGAACTATAAAGAAGCATGTGAGTGTGCAGGGCCATTAAATTTCCCCATTAGCAGTATAAATGCCAGCTGAAATGTGGGTTTGATGTTTGTATAAGCAGGACTGCATCCTGCTTTAAACGGATTCCCCACATTACTCGCTATCATTTACTTTAAAATATCATGCAATGGTGGAAAGGACTTGCATGTGTCATTACTGCATTATTTTATTTTCATTCTGTTTTACCATGTAAAGAGGTCACATATCAACTTTTTTTTAAATCAAGCTTCTACTGTTGTCTCAAGTGATTTGTGCCTCATTTCTTTGAATTGGCACAAGCTTAAGAATACTATTCAGTTGTCACTCAGTCTTTCTACAGCTTTTTACTCACACTATAGCGATCCGAGCCCTTAAGCTAATCTTTTAAATACCGCCGGTATGTATTACAGCACCTAGGTTCACTGGAGACTGATATATTATAGCTTCAGAAATTAATTAATAATTATTTTTTTTTATATGAAGCTTATCCTGCAGGATCTTTCTTTTTTTCCCCAAGTAATTCAAGCTGTGCACCAGCATAATTACTAATCTCATGTTGTGAAGGGGTCATTTTAGACTCTGTAGGTTGTCGTTTTGCTCATTTTTCAAGATCTTCATGTTATATGAATTCATCTGTTGCTGCCGGGCACTTGCAGATGCTGTACTTCACTGACTGACCCACAGTGTGTATTTTTTATGAAGAACAATTTAACCATCCTTCCAAAGAGTTTCCCTGTGCTGCTGTGTTTATATTAGCCAATTGTACCTCTGCAGCTAGCAACAGATTCCAGTTTAGCTAGCATGACTTTACTAACCCTCCAAAACCTTGCTAGTAGCATAGTTTTATTTATTTATTTATTTATTTATTGGTTCTAGTTTTTTAAAGAAATATTTAAGCCAGAAAACGGGACCATTTTTAACATTCGGCAGAGCTTCAGTGGTTGTATGTAGAAACTCCATCAGTATTTGGAAGCTATTAGGGTTACCAAAGCCCAAACAATTTATTAGCAGGCCAGTTTTATCAGCCTGAGGGCAGTCTGCAACTTCCTTGCTGGCAACATGCATGTTTAAAACACCTCAAACACAACAACCAGCAGATCTGAAGAGTTGGGAAAAGTGTAATAAAACAAGTAAATAACTACACATAACAAATGTTTGGAAAATATATCTAAATTTTGAGTGTCTGAAAGAAAAAAAAATGCCCTGTTGATTAGCTGATTAGATATTCATTATGGAACTGAGAGTCTTAAGTATAGGATAAAATATTAGTTTTACAGCTTTTACTAGAGTTTCAGTTTCATTAGAATTAGAATAGATTCAGAAAAGAGCTAAAATATGCACGCTGCAGTTATCGCTGTAGTGTCCAAATACTCCCACAGGTGCAGCAATACCAACAAGCGCGTGACTCCGACTGTGTGTGCGTCCAGACACCTGTTTGCTCGTCAGTCTGCACGCCCGCAGTAAGTCGGTTATTGGCAGTGAAACAGGACTTGGTAAAGAGGGGTTGTGATGCAACCTGTCTCCACCTCGCTGTGCCTCTACTTGTCTGCCGCGCTGGGCGAAAGAGCCATACGATGACGCGAAACAGGTTCAACTAGACGGCATAGCAGAATCAAATTAAAAAAAAAGATTTTCCTGAAAGAACAGTTATATTTTCTCATTGTGCAATCGTGTGAAAGTTACCGTTGCACACGTTTTAAGAGATACTCGGCAAGGACCTGAGACTTCTGCCAGCAATCCACTTGATTCAGATCAGTAACCTAAACATAAACACCAAAATTAGCCATTTATCTCCTCTTGTGCGCCGTGCAAACACTCAAGCACGACATGGTGGTTATTAACAGCCCTGAAGTGCTATCCGGCAACGTTAGCGTTATCTCATGACATTTAAAACATAAAATGTCATTCGTCACCGGCAGCTAATGTAACCAGGTACGGTTCTGAAGCAATTTCAGGTGAGTAACAACATAATCGTCAGCAGCACTGGCTATCCCCCCTTCTCCAACTGCTTTATATGAAAACTCCTTCACAAAAATTAGCTTTTTTTTTTTTTTTATTGGCTTACTATAAAATAAAATAAATCAGCCTTCATTACAGAAGAAAAAGAGCAATAAGGGTGAGATGGCCTCAGATGTCTAATTAAACATCCTCACCACAAGAAAAGCGGAGCTGGTGGGTGCAGCAACCATGCAGCGACTGAGCGACGGAGCTCCCCTCGTAGCTTTAAAGTTTTTCTTAAGATCATTATGAAATGTTTTGTCATTCCTGCCTACGCAAGAGTGAGCAAAGTTGCTACATCTTGACATGAGGACATTAGCTGCAGCTGTAAATTTCAGGAATACTGTATAGTGGGAGAGTTTGTCACTGTCGCCGTTTTAAGACATCCAGACATTGAGAAAGAGCTTATGCAACTTTGGGTTTTGAAAACAAAAACAGGGTTTTTCTTTTCTTATTATGGACTGTGTGAGTTGGCGTTCGCACTTGTCAAGTCAGGATTTAGTTGTAGAGTCAGAAAACAAAGGGAGAAGAAAGCAGGGAGGCTGTGTTTAAGTGTGGGTCTTCTATCACCAGAGGTATTCCCCCTAGACTCCATTACCCGCAATGCTTTGTACCCCTTACCACTGGCTTGTTTTGTGTCACTGTGGTAGCAGATGGTTCTCCCCAGAGCGAGGAGCCTAATTTTCCATCATCACCTGGGAACAGCCAGAAACCAATCCGGCGCTCACCCCTCATTAATTAAGCGCTCTAATGGCGTGCCTGTCCCGTCGCTACACGCTGAGACCCCGTGGCTCGGGGAACAGGAGGCTGTGGATGGACACGCACCATGGTTACGAAGCTCGATTTGTCTGTGTCCATTTCAGTGGTCAGAGCTTCACTCTTCCCTTGTCCTCCTTTTCTTGTTTCCATGAATATGTCTGACGTTTATAGATCTTGATTAAAATGACAAATAAAGGAAGGTGTGGACTTCATTGTTGTGTCTAAGATATGTTGATATCCACTGATATTTTCTGATATTGTCAAGGTTTGTTGCATGGCAGGCATGTTGCAGACCCACACACAGAATTCAGGACGTGGGAGTAGAACATAAAGAAGCCTTTATTGCTAAACAAAGTTAAACTAATCCAACAGGTAATAGAACCAGGAAAACAAACACCTAGGAACCATGGAACTAGAGAGCACACGGCATAGAGGGGATGACTCAGCAAAAGCTAAGGGGAAATACAGACAATATAAACACACTCCAGGTAATTAGGGAGATGGGAAACACGTGGGAACACAGCTGCAACCGACAGGGGAAGTAAAACCAAATATGTACACAAGACAGGAAACTACCAAAAT
>JAVDPK010000658.1:859409-872442 GCA_034780415.1 Cichlasoma orientale
ATACATTTTGGTTTTGATGACTAATGTAGAAAAGTATTTTCAGAATAACACTATACCATTAAATTCCATCACACTGCTGGCATTGCTGCTTTGTCTGTAAGCTTGAAGATAAGACTCAGACCGTATATTTAGAAGCTCTTCTTGGAACCTAACTTACAAGCATTACACAAGCATTACACAATTCCTCACAGGCACACGAATTATGCGCTCCCAGTGAGCCTATGCATGAAACTGTGTGAAGGAGGTTCCACCACCACTGACCAGCAGCTGACAGACATAATCTGTGAGGTGTTTTTTTTAAATGAAAGCCTTACTAACAGATGGATGATAACTCCTAATCGCTTTCCTGATCCTTTAAAAACAACTTATTGCGCCTCATCCATGTATGAAATACAGGTAAACAAAGGTGAACAAAAATCTGACTGCCCCCTTGGTTGGGCGTGTTTTCGTCGACGTGACGTTTGGGTCTTCCTTAAATGTGGACGAGCGTGAAAAGCAATGTGAAAAACCTGTCTCGGTGATTCTCGCAAAGCCTTTAATCACTCCTGCTACCACGTGAGGGACAGGCAAGTGGAAGCCAAGTCATCATGTTATAGTTTGTTGTAATCTAAGCTTATCAGAGGCTGCTGGGAGACATCAGCTAACTCAGTGTTCACATTGAGAAAAAATGTGACCAGCCACCATCCAAAAAAAACCAAAAAAAAAAAAAAAAGGTACAAACATGCTGAAGTCAACTGAAGAACCACCACAAGCAAAAACATAAAAGACTTTATAGATGGGCTAAAGGAGAAACACATAAAAGACTTCCTGTTTCTGAAAGGTTCTCATAAAAACCAGATCTACTGGAGAGAAGAAGTGCAAGCTTACAGCATACAAGGACAGAGAGTTGCACAATGTGGGAAAGATGAGGATGAGGAAGATAGTGAAGAAAGAGATGTTAATATTTTTTTTCCCTTGTTAGCTGCATAGCTACTGGGGGTTACTAAAATTCAATGTTTGGTTCATCTTAATTTTTTTTAAGAAGGATGAATGAGGGCAAAAAATAGGATAAAAAAATCGTTATTATGCTCACTGCTTGTTTGACCGTTTCATCTGTTAGCTACCATGAGTAGGTGCCGTATGTATGAAAGCGCATTTCCATTTTTCTTACGCTTATCCGGGGCCTCCCTCTTCCCAGCCACCTCCTCCAGCTCATCCGGGACCCCAAGGTGTTCCCAGGCCAGCCAAGAGATGTAATCTCTCCAGCGTGTCCTGGGTCTGCCCGAGCGCCTCCTCCTGGTAGGACATGCCCGGAACCCCTCACCCAAGAGGCGCCCAGGAAGCATCCTAGTCAGAAGCCTGAACCACCTCAACTGTGGAGGAACAGCAGCTCTACTTTGAGCCCCTCACGAATAATTGAACTCCTCACCCTACCTCTAAGGGAGAGGCCAGCCACCCTTCGGAGGAAGCTCATTTCTGCCGCTTGTATTCGCGATCTCATTCTTTCGGTCACCACCCAAAGCTCGTGAGCGTAGGTGAGGGTAGGGACGTAGATCGACCGGTAAATCTACAGCTTTGCTGCAAAGTGCATTTAAAACATAATTTCTCTGTATGATTTTTTTTTTTAAATATAGAAAACAAAAACTCAGAACCAAAATTAAATTTTATCAGAAATATAGTTACACACTATAAACAAAGAATAGCTTGGGCGTGACATTTTGACTTCGCTTCTCTGTGTGGGCTTTGTTGATAAGCTTGTTGACAAGATTTGTGGGCGTCAAAGCGCTACGGCGTGCTTTACAAGTCAGTCAACCATTGCTATGGGAAACACCCACCCTGCGCCTCGAAGCTTAGACTTATATTGTCCTCGCAAACATGTCACCAAAAAGTGAGGAGAATATAAATTTCAGTCCGGCTCTGGAGCTCTAGATACGCATCATCATTACCATTCACTTTCAAGTACAGTCTGCAGAGAGGCTCAGAATAATCACACAGGGGAAAATTGTATATTTGTTTGATTTAAATATATTTCTCTCCACATATAAGCAACTTAAACTGCGGGAGTGTGGAGTAATTGTGTGACATAATACCAGAGAGAGGATAATAAGCACAGGGGAGAAGCTGTGATTGATGCCTGCTGCTTTTAAAAACTTACATGATGCAGGAACAATATAAGTCATCTGTCCGGCTGCATAATTCAATAACATTAGGGCTGAATGAATACACAAACCAACCATGAATATATTGTTGAACTGATTATTATTGCATCCTACATTGTGAAATTGTTTTCAAACAGCTGATTAAGGGGATTCACACTGCTTTTTTAATTTTTTTTAACCAAAACCTTTGATGAGTGATCACATAAAGTTCCTAAATTGTAGAAATTCCCATAAATGGCAAAGAAAAAATAATTGCAAGGGATACAGCTTGTGCAACAAGCAATCAAGAAATTCCTCAAAAGATAAAAACAGTCTCTGACTCATGTCACAGGGCAAGACTCTTAGCCTGACATCCTCATTCCCTGTCCAGTAATGACATCAGCGTTAACAGTAAACCAAACATTTCACAACCGGTCAGCCGCTCGACTCACGCAAAAACGTCTGAGTTTCAAAACCAGGCGATAACTTTAGTCACATTTTCTGCTCATTGTTCCAGCTGGTATTTATTTGAGAAAAATTAACACTGTTCTCTAAAGAATTTCTAGAGAGGTACTTTCTTAGCCCCCAAAACTTGTCTGTGCTAAAGGTGTCATCAAAAGCATAGAGACAGCAACCACAGGCTCGGTGTGATAACGGAAACTCAAAGGCACCACGCAGGGAGGAAAAAACATTGCAGGGTGGCTGCGAGAGATGTGAAGCGGTTTTCGGTACAAATGCAAATGTGCAAAACTGATTTAAAATTCACACCATCGCGGACGACCTGAGTCAACAAAACCGCAGCTTCCACATTTGATTTGGCATCGCTTTACTTTCACTTTTGCTGCACACATTTTTAAATCTGCAGTGACTAATAATATTTCTCTAGTAGAAAGTATTTCCAATGAGTGAGAAAATTAAAAAAATACTGTCATTAAATAAGGTAAAATGCTACATGGCTATTTGCCTGCAAAATTTTGAATATTCACGATACAGTTAAAGCTATGATCAATCCCGACACTTCATTTACGCACAAGGTATAGTTATGGCTTACATTAAGCAATTAAAGTTTGGCGATAAGCTCCTCCCACTTCCTAATAAGGAACAATTATAGAAAATGGACAAAATTATTAATGCAAAAAACTTAAGTTACATGAATATACTTACTGTACCATCTTACTATAATATAAATAATCTCCTCTTATACAATCAGGAGTTGAACAACCATATTTGTTACACAGGTATATCTTAGGCCCCTGAAGGTTCTTATCTATATCAGATATTATGATGCATGACATTGCTTAGCAACCACCTAGCAACATACTGTACTGTAGTATAAATGGCCCATGAAATTTTTGATAGTAAACAGATTTCAAATTTCAAGGATAAGTACAAAAAAGCTTTAGAAAGTATGTTAAGCAGAGATTAAGTGACCTCAGTTCACATGGAGATAAGATTTGCAGTGCAGCAGAAGTGAGAAACAGAGCAGTTAATGCTAAGTTAAAAATGAAAGTCCTGGCAAAACAGCATGAGGGTTCCTGAAAAACCTCGTTTCCTCTTCTGCAATGTGGGTGTACTGACCACTCCTGTCATTAGACCCCTTTCCTGGGTTATATGGTCCAGCGTTGATCTGCTACACCCCTGTACAATCTCAGGTTTGAGTTTTAACAAACTCTTCCTATTTGGCAATGGACTGATTTAAATTTGTTACCTCGAAATGCGAGCTGAGGTGCTCGTCTTACAGGCGTGCCCGTACATGTCTGTGCATGGCAGCGTACGTGTTCTCACAGCACATCTGCAGCATGCAGGTAGTAATCCACGGATCTGTGCTCTGCATTAAACAATAATCTAGCTTAAGCTGCCTGACTGTAAGTTGAATCATTAACAAGTTTGCTAAACTGGAAAACAGATGGTACTGTTTAATGCTTAACAAACTAATCAACCGAGTTTGACTCGGTGTTGGACATGAGAGGCACTCCCAAACTTTTTGTGCATTGAGTTTTTGATTTTATATCTTTATACTTTATTTAAAATCAATGATGCAAGTCATGACTTTTTTTGTAATATAATAAATTTAGTAAAGGTTAATTATTAATGTGTAGCAGGGTATGACTTAAGTGTAAAAAACATAATGAGAACATTAATTATGTTTAATATTTTTATTATAATACCTCTCAATTTTTACCTTTATCAGTAATTCAGTATTATGCAGTGGAAATAATATTGAACCAATGATAATGATAATTTTGATCCAAACAGTGAGCCGAGTCTTAGGATTATGGAAGTGAAATAATGACATAACTCCAACACGTTACAAAACAACATACACAGTTTAATATTAAAATTATATATTAAATATATTAATATTAAAATTATATATTAACAGCTTAGCCAAACTAAGCTAACGGTGTTAGCTTAGTTTGGCTGGTGCTGGCTCTGAGTTTGGCTGATTTCTTCCACTTGCTTTGCACTAAAAGGTTTTTAGTTATTTCAGAGTTTTTCCCTTTTTACTGAGAAGCCATTGGGTTATAAGATATTATGTATCAAATAAACTTTTTTATGTTAACTAGCTATTTGGCTGGCATCAGGCACCTAAGATTATCAGGCTGATAGACAGATGTTCTAGTAATAAAGCTAACTGGCAAGCAAGGCATAGTTCAAAAAATGCATTAAAATAATGTTTGTTAATTAAATGTTTATTAAATGGGTTTGTATCTAAAATACAGTATTCATTAAGTTTATTCAGAGTTTGAATTAATCAAAAAACAAAAGTGAAACAAAAAAAAAAGAGGAAGGGGAAAAAAAATCCAGCTTTAAATGTAAGGATCCCTTCCTCATTCTCAAAAATGTCAATAACTGTCCTAACTGACATCTTGCCAAAACCACATGCTTAACTTGACACAGTGGTCATGACAATGTAACGGCTCATTAAAAATGGTTGCTTGGTCAAGATTCTTTGGTGTCACATTTGAATGCACTGGATATCCTTAAGTGTCCCTTTTCCTTGCGCAGGGTTAATGCTCTGAATGTTGTATTTTGATGATCTTTTTCTGAATTTTACTGAATAGTTTTGTGTATGTATTA
This sequence comes from Cichlasoma orientale, assembly GCA_034780415.1. Taxonomy (NCBI): domain Eukaryota; kingdom Metazoa; phylum Chordata; class Actinopteri; order Cichliformes; family Cichlidae; genus Cichlasoma; species Cichlasoma orientale. Next base: position 864,608 of record JAVDPK010000658.1, read on the forward strand.
TTTTATTATTAGAGTTTGTTGACTATTTTAAGGCTGTCCCAGTCTTGGACAAAATTCAAAAGCATGCAGTTCGTGTGTCGTCATGCCTCAAAAAAAAAATTTTTTTAATGCGAAGAAGCAACCACGTTAATGATTTTATGTCCAAACCATCTATGTATGTAGAAGAAATTTCAGCTATAAAGTCAAAGTAAACTATATTTAACCAGGCCTAGAAATTACAAACCCGTTGTTATTCACCTCCCTAAAAAAAAAGTCAAAGCTGTGGTTAAAGAAAAGTCATAAGATAAACCGCAGCGCTCGTCCAAAAATGTGCATTTCGACTGGTAAAATAGTGACCCCTGGTGGTGAACGCTTTTGTAAAACGTTGGGTAATTACGAAAAGTGCCTTGAAAAGTAGGTACGTAGAGGAAGCACAAATCCCTCTGCGGTTGTGCATCAGGCATAAAAATGTGAAAAATCAAACATTGGGCGCTACCCGCTGTGGCGACCCCTTGTGAATAAGAGAGCATCTGAAAGTAGCTTACCTATACTTAAGAGTATGTAGAACGGTATTAACATCAAGGACGAGTGATGTAACAAGTTGCTTTGTTTCATAAGAATCCAAGGCAAAGAAAGTCCACAGGTTTGAATTTCTACAATGCATTTTATCTTGGCCACACAGACTGATCGGATCAAACGTGCCGATGCGGGCCTACGAGTAACGGATATTAAAAATGAATGGGAGGAATTACCATCTTTGTTCTCTCCAGCTCCCCGGTGTTTCCCGTTGCTAATTCCTAATCTTAATGACTACCAGATAAGCACAAGTGTTAATTAAAGAGAGCTGCATGGTAATTATATCTCTGAGGGACCTGCGCCAATGCCCCCACAGCACCAGCTCCTGCAGCTGACACTCAAGCCTGGTTTCTCCTCCTGCACTTGACTCCCTCGCAGCATTAAGCATTCAGTGCTCCCACACTCTTCTTATTATCTCATCGTGACCCAGTGCATTCACCTACTTCCTGAAAATGGAAGGGGATCCACGCTCCAATGACACAGAGCAAGTAATAAAACCACAACAATTTCAGGCTGGTCTCAGCTGAGTTATACATGTGGAATCCCTACCAGAGAAATCACCTAGAAGCATACGAAATTAAAGTCAATATTTTCATAAGCCAGTAACATGGAGGGAAATGGATGCAGCTCATAAAATATATCTTGGTCTGGAAAACAGCTTCACATAAATTCACAATCACTGATCATGGCTGAAACGTGGGTGGAGGGTTGTGGGTGCAGCCCTTGGTCTTATGAAATTACCATGACATAAAAATCCATCACAACCAGCGTGCCTTGCCGAGTGCTCGCATCACATCTCCACCAGAATGACAGCAATCTGTCGGCTCATCTGCGAGTTCCCCTTCCCAAAGGAGGGGAAGGACAGGCAGAAAATAATAACAGAATGGACAACAAAAGGCTTTGCCAGAATCATGTGGTTATGAGTTGGGCTTATTAAAAACCACAGTGGAAAACAAATATGCAAACACTGAGCCTGCTCCCCCCCCCCCCCCCGCGAGAAAACACAATAAAATATGGTGCGAAAGACAGAGAGAAGAAGGAGGGAGACCAGGCACCCTGCTGCTAATTTAATAGACTGACTATAGCAGGCTATGCAGCTCCATTATGTTGTGTCATCTGTCCTCCGGAGGTTGGATTGGTTCCTTGGGGAAGGTCACGGCAAATGACAGACATAATCAGATACAATCAAGTCATTCAGGATGCCAAATTTAAACGCCACACAGGCGGGTTGGGAAGCCGATGACCATGCTGCTTATTTCTGACGTCACATGTCTTCAAATAGTTTAACAAGACTGACAAGGTGCCTTCAAGAAGCATTTTAGATGCAGGATTTGTGCAATAGCTCATTATGTTTTTTTATGTATTTATATATATATGTACACATATGTGGTACACAGTTCTCTATGATTAAGTGCAACACACATCAAGTGCATCACTTCAGTTGGCGTCTGAAAAGGTACTGGATGTTAGTGTCACCCATGTCATTGCTGGGAAATAGGACAGCCGTGTATCCAGGCAGACTGATGCACATAAATTTGCACTGACGGTCATGTGATGTTCAGGCTTACATAGAAAGTAATGCGAGTGGCTGTTTAAGGCACCCATCATATGGTGCCCAGTGAGTATTGAGCTTTGAGTGCTGGCAAAATTAGGACCCTCCACAAGTTGTTAAGAGCTAAAGTGGTGATACTTGATAATTTGCAAGTCTGATGGTAAAGGTGTAGCTTGCTGTAAAGAGTTAGCAGAGGCTTACCTGAATCTGCAGCTCCTCTTAGCATTAAGGAACGTTAAACACGTTTTAGATCATTGTTTTGGTTTTATAGCTGCAACTTCACTTCTATTTGAGAGCATCTACTTCCAGAAAGCAACCAGACAGGCGGTTTAGTTATAAAGTATTTATGTTTTGGAGTAAAGCTACCAGAAAATGAAAAATATCAAGCTTTTAGCACTATAGGGGAATCTTTTTAAAATTCTAACTAGCTAATTTTTGTGCCTCACCCTAACCCTTTTTGGTTTTCTGGTGAACACCAAACCAAACTAAAAGTAAACGGCGAGTGAAAGCGAAACTTAAAAAGTGGTCTGAAACAAGACTTGAACTGCAGTCTTGGGGGTTGACAGTTGAGTTCCTCCCTCCCAAAATCCTTATATAGACTTTGTGGATCCTTAAAAGTGGAGAAAAGCAGAAATGCAACTTAACTTTGGTCAGATCAGAAAAAAAAAAAATCCTAAAACCTTCTTGTACATTACATGCGCAGCACCAAAGATGGTGCTCGGGTTGACGTCATGACCAGTGACAACATAGACTTCGGAGGGTTAACAGGCTGGTCAAAAGCACATTACAATGCTGCTCCTTAACTGCTAAATGTAAAGTTGCACATCAGGAAATACTCATTTTCATTTTGGAAATGAATCATTCATTAAGGCAATGACAAATTTCAGTCAGCAACGTCCTAATTTGTATCTTTTTTTTCATCCCCACCTGCTCCTCCACCCATAACAGTTAGCACAACAGACACTAGGTGTGACTGATTTCAGAATTGATGTCGTCAGGCTGTCAATACAGAAAGTAATCAACCTAAATGAAAGCTCTTATAAGCTTAAACTTTCCAAACCCTTCACACTGCCTGTCAGATATCCTGAAAACACCCAGATTATACAGGTTGGACAGCTGCATGCACTTTCCGGAAATAAAGGAGGTGAAGAAAAGCTTCAGTTCTGTTCTAATCATTAGTCAGAGCAAAGGAGCTGTCACGTATGGTCAGTGGGAGTATAGAGCAATGTGGATTTAGTCATTAGCAGCTGTGGTGCTTTTGTTCCTCAGGTGAAGATTTTAGACAAAAGACCGTGTTTCTCAGAAGAAGGGCTGCCTTCTTCTCTCCCTTTACTAAATATAGCATCATTGCTATCACCAAAATTATCAAAAAGAAGAAATTACACCTCAGTTATTATTAGATTAGGTGTGGTTAATTATTTGGCCGCCGGTCTGATGAGTCAGTTTAAAACTGTTCTTGAAGTGTAGCCTTTGCTGGCACAAAATGAAAGAAATAAATTTGTCTTCTTCGTCTTTGAAATGTTTTAATAACAAAGCTGTGTCCGGGGGAGGGAACAGTACTTTTTAAATCTTCCTGTCACATAATGACAGCATGCCGTTTTGTGCGATTCCAGATTACATCTTCCTCTACACTATCGGAAAATGATGCACTCCACGGAGGAGGTGGAGCGGAGGAGGGGGGGATGCATGCCTGGCTCAACATCAAGTCTGCACAGAATTCCCGTTTCTACAATTTCAAGACAAAGCAGTGGTGTAAAAAAAAAACTATGAGTCAGTTAAGCTCACCCTAATCTAGCAAACAGCCAGAAGATGAAACTGGAACTATTCTAATCGCAGGATTTGCTGTTTTTCGATGTTTAGTATCACTGCAGATTAAGGAAAAATATGCACGTTTCAGTTGAGCTTTTTAAAATGTGACGAGCGTTTTCTTACAATTTCTTTATTGTAGGCAAAAGAACTTTTTTTTTTCAGTCTGCAATAAGTGATACCTGGAAATTCCCCACCCTTCCACGAGCACCAATGACAAGAGACGTGCCATTCATGAGGTCAGAAACAGCCAGTGTGGAGGTGGGTTGCCAAGGGGCTTGCAGCTGCAACGACAACTGTGCTTTTTTTTCTGAGTGATTTGTTTTAATGTGAAGAAGCAGTAATAACAGATCACCGAGGGTCTTATTTGAGATGCACACACGAGTAAATATCATAATCAAATCTGTATATGCTGCATGGCATTGTACAAAAAAAAAAAAGACTCAAAAGCCATCCTAATCACCTGGCACCACCATAGCCCAGGTGAATTTAACAACATGGGCACACTGAGAATAAAGCATGAAAAACTGTGTTAATTTCCACCAAGTGTGGCTCCCACAATAGCCTCTGTTCCTTCAGAATAACCAGAACCAGTGGCTTTATATATTAATGTATGGGGTTTTTTTACGGTAAAGCAACTTCAACTCTGTGCCTAAATGGGATTTTCCAATTGAATGCTCATAAGACTATCATCAGCTGATGCGGACCAGCACTGAGGTCAACTGGCTTCATGACCTAGTTGAACTAATGCTGTGCTCAGTTATGCAAAAGGTAAAATATCAATTTAGTGAAAATTGTGAATCGGCAATCAACAATCAAAATGACAGAGAAATTCAGATTTTCCTTTTAAAAATACATTTTTTATATCAAAATATGATTCTTTATAGTTCTAGACTTCCACATTTCAATGTATTTTAAGCTATTGTTGTACGCATTGCATACTGTATCCTCATACAGTATGCAATGCGTACAACAATTTGGGGCACAGAAAATAATTTCCCATCTTTCGAGAAAAAAAAAATGGCATCCACGATATTAAATTTCAGATCATTTCACCTCACTGAAGAACCTGTGAGAGCTACAGCTCATATCCATTTTTCTTCAGATTGCTTCAGGAATAATCTTCTCTGCTCCCATTATGGAGGAATCAATCAGGAAGATGGGTCACACGTGCAAAGAAATCTTCTTTTAGCTAACCTATCCGTCTTTTCTTTTCACCTCTGTCTTGAGAAAACAATCACCCTGCAACAACTAGCCAAAGTGTTGCAATACGATTCCTTGGCCGGCATTACACAGCCCAGTTTGGCTCTCAGTTGGAGAATAGCATTTCAACTCCCTTCTGCTTTCAGCCAACTCATTCAGGGCATTGAAAACAAGAGGGCCAGCCCACACTGACAGCTTACACCTTCTGGAGTGAGACTGAGGCATTATCAACAAGGCCAGTGCACAATATAAACACAAAGCCTGTTTGTGCAAAATCCTGACACACATCATGATACACAAATGCATTTCCCATAGTCTATCAAAAAACACTCATTATCATTCATGCAGCTAATGACAGTCTGAGAACACAATAGCTTCAAAGAAGTAGAAGTTTGAGCTCGTTTGATCTTTTTCTACCATAAATACCAATTCTGGCTGTTGCACCGAGGCTTTAATAACCAAGATACTGTTTCAGGGGTTGGCCTTGAGGTCTAAGCTGAGGCTAATAAATATTCAAAAACTGTCAAGCCCTTTTGTTTGCGTGTGGAGTTACACTTGCAATATAAGCAGTGGTTATTCCCCAGCATAATCACAGTTTATAGTCATATTACTTTTCTTTAGGGGGGTACACTAAGTAGATTAAGCCTGTGCACTGAAAAAAAAAATCAAATGCTTGAGCAGAACTTGATATGAAGGTGCTTTCTGAGGTTGCTTTTGAAAGGAAAATTCTGCTTTTCTACACCAGGCTTCATCCCAGTTGAGTCACCATTCTGCCTTGTTTAAAGAGGAATCCACTTGTTTCTAGACAGTTCCTGAAACACGTGGATTTCCATTGGAAACAAGATGTTTTAGGGGGAAACTGACTGGTTTCACATATATAGATCATGAAAAGGCATAAGCCCTCTGCACAGACCACCAAAGGCTGTCCAGTCATGTTTCAAGCAAATAACCACTTATTTACACGTCTTACCACTTGAATTCTTGCCACATATGAGGTGCTGGTATGGCTGCAGCGGACCCCAGATCTCCGAGTCGCTGCAGATGGCTTGCTCCATTGACTCCAGCGTAAACTTGGGGATCCCGTTGTCCCTCTCCACGAGCGCGCTGCGCAGAACGCGGGTGAATACCTCTCTGAACAGACTCTCCATGCAGGCGGTGAGGTATATGGCAGCGTGCTCGTGGATCCTGAGAGCCACCCGACTATCCACCATCCACCTGAAGAACTTCCCCACGGAGAAGACCAGCCCGCAGCGCGCCGACTTGCCTCGGCTGAACTTGTCCCCGGTGCTCATGTTGTAGAGGGACAAGGCGCTCAGAGCCGCCGTAATGCAGTTGACGGAGATGGTCCATGAAAGCACCACCTTGATTGCGCTTTGGATCTCATGCTTGGTGCACTTTGCGTAGCGCAAGCTGAGTCGCTGCGCCTCACGGGCCACCCTCACCAGCGCACGGCTAATGAGAGTCGACAGTCGCGCCAGGACCTCCGGTGGCGGATTGCCCACCATCAGCTCCTCGTCTTTCCTCAGTGCGCCCTCCACCTCGCCCAGGGTCCATGGCACCTCCTCCAGCTCGGGCAGCTTGGCGCAGTGACCCGAGCACTCCAGTATCTCCGTGTCCTCCGCCAGGACGGTGTTGACTGTGTCCAAACTGTTGTGTCTGCTGTGCATGGATTCCGTCAGATGCCAGCAGTTTCCCCCATGCGAGATGGACTGATGCGTGTCGGAGCAGCACAGCGACACGCTGGACGACCTGACCGAGTCCGCGGCTCCACCATAACCAGAATCAAGCGTTAAATCCTCCAGCGTCCTCACGACTGTCTTACCCTTGCCTGCCATAACTGCACCGCATACTGTTGGGTATGCTTGGTCTCTCAGATAAATGCCACAAACTCGTTTTAGCGCGTTTCTCCGCCGCAGCCTCCTGATTCAAGTGTATTCCCCCAGAACAAAGAGTGAAACGACACAAGTGAGCATCTACTTTTCTCCTCCTCTGCGTGTCTTGTTGTCTCCGAAATCCTCCTGTCCACAACTTCATAACCCGAGAGCGCACAAACCCTCCGCGCTCACTGCAACAAGCGCAGCGCAGGCAGGACTCTGATGGAGAGGAGGAGCGTGGAGAGCGGCGGGCTGAAACAAGCCAATCCGCGCATCCATCAGCGGTTACTGACAGAGAGGAGCAACCTGCTGCTTTTCAGCAGAAGCTACCTGGAGATGGTGAAATACAACAGTTCAATAGAAAACATACTAATGCAGGCTGCTGTGCCAGCCAATCTGCTGTTTGTAGTGGCGTTGCTGCAGTGTCATGTCGCCACAGTGCCAGGATGAGAGGAAGGTTCCCACTGAGAGAGCACATGGCGCAAATGGTAAAATAGAAAAATTTCATGTTAAAATGAAGCTAGAACATAAAAATAATTTTATTTTACCACATAAATCGCAGATCCGCCTGTCAAAGAAGATACACTGGTGGGGGAGAGATGCTATTGTTGTAGATGTAAAATTAAGCGAATGGAAGGCACTGGCAGTAATTTTGCCGTAAATTAAGCTCTTATTTTACAGTGTATTTACTGAAATCTAAAACAGCAGTTTCTTACTATAAAAATCAGCACTGTGCTCTGTTAAATATAAGCTTTTCAATATAATTCTAATAGCTGCTTGGTTTCAATGTATATTTTATTGTTCCTGCTGTCATCTATAAACATTTATTGCTGTAAAATGTATTA
>JAVDPK010000658.1:876159-897870 GCA_034780415.1 Cichlasoma orientale
TGTGTGTGTGTGTGTGTGTGTGTGTGTGTGTGTGTGTGTGTGTGTGTGGTTTAATGGATAAAAAGTGCAGTTTAATGGATATAAAGTGACAAAATGCAGTGCGGGAACATTAAATACTCCTGAAGTCCACTAAGTTTTATTTGCTGGGCAAATCTGAGAGCAGAGTGAGGAGAAATCATAATTGATATCAAGTTAACTACATTTGATGTTTTACTAGACCACGAACACGCGCACGAACACGCGCGTGCGCACACACACTGGTGACGAGCGAGTGAAACCCACTCATGCCGGACTTCATGTGCACATCCGGGTTCTTTCATTGCAAACAAGCCCGCGCACTCTTGCAGCTAATGAAGACTTTTTTCCATTAAAGCTATTGTGTAACTAATATTTTCTTCTTCTTCTTCTTCTTCTTCTTTTTATCATTTATCTCTTATAAAACATGAAGTAAACAATGAAAACACTCGAGTAAACCTTCTTTCAGAGTCTGCTTTGCTTTCCCCTAAAGATTATTGGCGAACTGGGTAAATTAACCTGCTGACGTGCCATGTCCGTCCAGTGAGAGGTCACAGTTCAACAATATCACCAAAGCGGGTAAGTTGACTGCTCATGCTGGCATGTAGAAAGCACGCTGCAAAAACGTGACTACGCCGTGAAACGCACAAAGCCATTCGGACCAATCAGAAGGCTCCGAGCTGCGCACGTTTGCAGTGGGCAGAGTCTCGGCTGTAGGTGCGGTGGTGAGGTTGAACAGCTATTCGTGGACGTTGTAAAGGAAAATCTTTTGAGGTCGCAGCTCAAAATATCAGCTCAAGAGTGAGGCAGACGGGGTTATACGGAACCGAGAACAGGTTATAACAGTTAAGTATTTGTCCAGCTGAAAATAGGACGACGAATTCGACAATATTTCTCTCAGAAATTTTATTTACATAACCAGCTTCCTTGGCATTCGCGGCACGGAGCAGCCGGTCTTACCACGGTGTCTTGTAGGCTCAGATTACAGGCAAGTTAAGTACTCTGTTATTGCGTTTGACTTAATTAATGTCTGTAGAAAGCAGGCCAGCCCAGGAGTGATAGCGTATATATTTATGCGTTAATTTTTTCATCATTCAGAAAAACAAGTTATACAACAAGCCTGACTCCACAGCACTCCGGGTCCTAAAGCCCGTCGGTTTGGTTGTCACATTGCCGGAGCGCGCGCGCTGTCTCGGGCCCAAATGGTTCAGCAGTCAGCGGTTTCTACATTTTTCGACATTATGGAAAAAGCTCTGTTAGAGCAAGGATAATTTAAAAAGTTGGACTCCGTTATTGAACTCTAAAGGACTTTTTTCACGCATTTGGATTCCAGGTGGCCTTTTTTTTTTTTTTCTCTAAACGAAACTGTGCGCGAGTAGTTGGAATAAAAGTCGAGTGAGACCCAAGAGACCGTTGACCTCTTTCAAAAAGGAAGAAAAGGACTCGTCCAGTTGAGTAATGGTCATTAATACGATCCACTGGTTCAGGAAGGGCTTGCGGCTCCACGACAACCCGTCGCTCAAGGAATCTCTGCTGGGAGCGGATACGGTCCGCTGCGTCTACATCCTTGACCCCTGGTTTGCGGGATCTTCCAACGTTGGCATCAACAGGTGGAGGTGAGAAAAACATGCATTTAACCACGTGCTAATGTGCTAACACGCAGTGAGCAAAAATACAATTGGAAACTGCAATGCATGCATAGTTGTATCTATTTTAATAACACATAAGACACTCATTGCAGCTTTTTTGTGCATCTTTGGGCTGCTTTTACGTCTTTGTTGGTGTTTTTTGTGGTTGTTTTTGGCCTCTTTTGTCTTTTTTGTTTCTTTGTGGCTGTTTTGTCTGTTTTCGGTGATTTTGTCTTCTAAGTGTTTTATGTCTCTAGCCGTGAGTGTTTGTGGCTGTTTAGTGTTTCTTTGTTGCTGTTCTGTGTCTTTTTGTAGCTGGTTTATGTCTCTGAGGAGGTTTTGCTCTTACTAATTGTTTGATACCTGGTTTATAGAACATTATACGAATGGTTATTAAGGTGATATCAAGCAGTAGTTCTCCAGCCTTTCTGGAGGTCTTTCAAAGTTTTTCTTTGGACATTGGTTGCTTTTTCACACATTTCCACAACAATCTGCGTAGTTTTTAAAATTTTTATTTTATTTGTTAAGCTCTTAACACTGACCTATGTATTATTCAAGCATAAAAAAGGGAGCATAACAAGCATAACTTCAGGGATGAACCAGTGTTAGCTACACACAACAGACGACTTGGCAAAGAACCAGTTTTAAATAGTATCTTTAGGCACTTTGTTACTAGCAGCCTGTCACAAACCACAATTTGTTCACCTTTTTTTTTAAGTTGTCTTAAAAAATGTCAAAGATATCACAAAGATAACAGTTTGACAGACATAAAAAAGTATTTTTGCACCAACAAGGTGATTCCCAAAGAGCTTTTAGCTGAAAACTTGGCATTTCTCAGCATGGTGTGCAGTGTGTACTTAAAAAATTTAAAGAAACTGGACACATGGCAGGCCTAAAAAGAACTGTCTACAGCAGATGAACATCATCTGAAAGTCAGGTCCTTAAGAAATGGGGAAACAATCCAGAAAAGACCTGACACACGACCCGAGAGGCCCTTCAGTTGACTCATCTGCTCTTCACTGAAACCTCATCGGAAATGATCTCATTGCAAAAGTGGCTGTTAGGAAGCCATTTTTAAGGAAGGGAAACGGGGAGGAAAGGCTGAGGTATGCCAAATTACACAAGAACTCCACTGAAAATCAGTAGCAACAGTGATTAATCCAAATTTGAAATTTTTGGTTCAAATCATTGTCAGTATGCGCAGAGGAGGTCAGAAGAGAGGTACAAAAGTGAGTGTGTACGGAGGCTCTGTCATAGTTTGGGGCTGCATTTCAGCGAGTGATGTTGGGGATCTTGTCAAAATCGATGGAATTATGAATGCAGAAAATAAATTGATTTAGGAGAATTATTAAACCCGAGTTACTCAGACACAGGAGCAAATATGTAAGGAATAGTCTGGTAAAGCATTGCCCAACAGGTTTTCTCTTGCATTTTAATTTAAAGCGGTTACATTTTTGCAATGCTGATTGCCAAGTTTTTTTTTTGTTTTCTAAATGAACAGAACAAAAAGAGGGCACGGAGCTGCTGCATTATCGCCTGAATTCTGACCTACATATACGATGCATAGGAAACTACAGCAAATTATGACATTAATAGACTTTATATAAGATCAGTAACATATCATTTGCTCTCCTTTACTTTCTTAGATGTATTGCACACTAAACTGTAATCTTGACTAAGTAATCACCATGCAACAAAACATCAAAACCAGGGGAAACACCAATTATATCAGTTAGATCAAGCATAATGAGTACTGACTTCACACATAATTTATAACATTACGTTGTCCTTCAAAAGGTGTCTAAGATCTCTGATTGGTAAACAGTATTTTCACCTCCCTGCTAGACTTATATTATTCTTAAATGGCTTTCAGCTGATCACATAATGTTTAACTGTTGTTTATTGCACATCAGCAGCTCCCAAACATATCAAGTTTCTTTGACTCATTACAGTACAGACCACATATACCAACTGTGGCCTGTGTTACAAGGCTGCAGCAGTGTAAATTACATTCAGATCAGTAGATATTTCCTCTGTAAGATTAGACACCTGAAGGTATTGATCTCAGCCAGAGCTGCAAATACTCAGTTGCTTTGAGTTGCTTTCACATGTGCACCACAGCTATGAACTTTGATAGGAAGCAAGCATCTGACCTAGTTGGTTTATCCAATATTTACCCAACCAGCTCCCTAATACAAGGTCTGTGTGATGTCAGGCTGTGGAGATGTAAGAATAATGCGTTGGATGTGCAGAGAGAGGGACTTCAACCTATGCCACGGCTCTAGAGACGCATTTGTGTGCAGACCTCCAAAGCACGACTGCAATGAAGTTGTCTGTTTAACCAACAGACTTTGATTGCCTTGAACAGGAAGCCAGTGACAGCAGAGTTCACCACAGAGAGGAAGAAATGAAAAAAACAAAACAAAACAAATGACACCCCAATGACAATACACAAAATGTAGATGTGGGTCTGCAAAGCTCTGTGTAGACACTACGAGCTACCAGTGTACAGCCATGCCGGACTCTCAGTAATCTGGAGCAAGTGAGCATCATATATCCTGCCTCCTGGACCTTGTATCCAGGCAGCTCTATTGCCTAAATCAGTCTATCAGTAGTGTGACTGCGTCTGAAGCACATGGTTTCCTGCTGTGTTCCACATGTGGGAAAGGATCTTTGGTCTCTCCGTATTCTCTTGAGGTTTTCCGTTTTTAGTTTGAACTATTGGGACTAAACTTTAGATGCTAAAAATGCACTTCTAATTACTGTTTCACTTTTGCATGTTTCTCAGTTTTTCTTAGATTGATATACTGGCTTATTTTGACCCTATAGTCCAACATTTCTTTGCTAAAGAGGCCACATTTTATGTAACTGACATTTCCTGACCTCCAGACTGTCAGCGTGTGTCTCTGATTGTTTGACAGCTGAGATAGGAACAGGCCGTTAGTGTCTAGTGACACGATTAAATATATGAAGCTTCACAGGGTCATGAATCAGAGATAAGTGTGAGGACCGTTGAGTTTAACAGCCTGTCACTCCACTGGCTGGTGGTTTATGTAAAGTTCCCCAGTAAAAACAAACAGTTGGCATCCTTTGTACTTATTTGTTCAGTGTGACTCAGCTTCCCGCTTTTGTAGAAACTGCAGCATCGTACTTGGCAGTTTTGATGGCCTACATATAACTGTTGGATGAATGAAAGTACCCCTGAGGTTTACAGTACAGTAGGTGTCTCCCTTTGTGTTTTATGTTTCCCTTCCCGCCGTGTGCTTTGGTTTGCACTGCAGTCCCATGCTGTTTCTGGAAGAGAACGAGAGCAGCAGCACCACAAAAAAGGCACGCCTGTTATGAGCGTCCATGTTGTTATGCTTTCACATTTATGTAACAGGAGCCTGGGCTGACGCAGAGCCCATGCAGATCACTCAGCGTGCCCTGATTCATTCCCTTTATTTCATTTTTTATGCACACGGAGTAAGATGATCGAAATGTCTTATTCGTACTCAAAAGAATGGCCTGGTAAAATAGAGCTGGGTTAAAAAAAAATTATACAGATTTTTTCTTCCTGTACAAATAAAGTATGAAATCCATGTTAAAGTATAAAGGAAAGCTCTAGTTCGGATTTGTTGAACTGTTTCCAAAATGTTAATGCCTTATTTGAATGTTGAATTCGAGGAGGACATATTCTGCTTTGTTTGATTCAGAGCTGGGTACCGTTACTGCACTCTGGTTTTTATCTCTTAGTGTATTTTGCTCATAGTTGAACTAAGTAAAGCCACAAAATATAGTAATGCACCAAGAGGATGCTGTAAAAATCGTGCTGCAGCCTGCAGCCGCCGTAACTGGCACCAGTTTCTGCACATTTCTTATCATCTGAATTGCTCGTGAAAGAGCGAGCACTCCCGTTTCTTGAGATCTCGGCGGTGATCCTCAGTAAATGAGGTGGGTCAGTGCCCGATGACATAATCACTATAACTTTCCCTCCTTTCCTACAGCGACAGGCATGGCATAAGTAGGTCAGTGTGTTAGAAAAAAAACTTTGATTCCTCTCTTCCTTTTGACCTACTTCTGCACGCCTGCTTCTGCAAGAGACCCCCACTATCTCTGGTATGGCACACTGCTTTGAACACTAATCCCAACAAAGCTGCATCCGTCTGATATCCATTTTCAGATCTGTTTAAGCTAGTTGAAATTCTCATGCTGGGTGGCCCACAGTTATGAAGTGATGTGGGTGAAATTAGAGAGTGAAATTGTAGAGTTGTTTAAAAAAAATAGGACAGATGTAGGAGTGAAAATAATGAAAAACAGACATGAATGGATTTCGTCTGGCATTGAATTCAGCACAGTTTTGTCTGTTTAAGCTCCACAGATAAACAGGTTAAGGTCACAGCTTTTCTGGATAGTCTAAGTTTGGCTTTGCAGCATCAAACTGTCCTCAGAGGTCAGGAGAGCAAAGCAGCCGCCGTAGGAAATGACCTTGGACTCAGCCCGTGGTCTGGAAAGATCTGGGTCAAGACATAGGAAAGTTGTTGGCTGTGCTGCAGCTCTACACTGTAGCTCACATGGAACAGAAACGCCACTATTGCTGTAGCTGGACTTAAGCAACATTTCACTCTTATCATTAGTGAAGTTTCAGTTGGTTTGTGCCGCGCTGATATGATATCATCGTTTCTCAAAACTCTGTTATCCACCTCGAATAAGACCTTGCAAAAGGAATATATTTCCTACGTCAAAATGTTATCAACATCCATCCATCCATTTTCGTCTGCTTATCCAATTCAACATATAACAACATTATCTAGGATTTTACTTGGTAGAGTTTCCAAGCTTGTCTTCTTTGAAATACGGCATCACAGGAGGGACAGAATCAGTTGGTATTTTTTCAGTAGTGTGAGGATTGCAGTGTACAGAGGACTGAATCTAACAAAATTAAAAACACATAAACAAGTAAATGATGCCATGAATAGAAAATTTAAATCACCAGTAAAACACTCAAAAAGCAAATAATTTTAAAGATAATTGGTGCGCTGTGCTTTTTTCCACTGCACACTTCAGCCTGTCTACATTTAACCCACATGTTGCACATTTGATTGATCTTTGGTCAGAACTGTGACCTAAAAATAAATGCTAGCATAATCAGGATAATGACTGTCATTACAGTCTCCACAACCCTCTGACTGAACCTTTATGATATTTTTATGTCAGGTAAGCACAAACCACCCGTCCTTATAAATAGATATTTTCTCAAGCTGTGTTCTTCATAAGGCAACACATTAGCTCAAAGGCCGTGGCTGAATAATATTTGCAGAGTAGCTTGTAGTAAGCTTGATTATCAGTGAAAACTATTTACAGTGCACCTACCTGGCTGTCTTATCAGTAAAAAAAACTATTATTATTATTAGACCTGGATGATACAGGAAACTTCCACCTACGAATTTTGGTACCTATAGCAACAGTACGGGAAGCACCACTGCCGCTTTGTGTTTATGTGTGTGTACCTGGGGGTGTGTTCTGACGCTTACAGTTACATACAGTGATGATTAAACTTGTAGCTGAAGGTTGGTCGACTCATGCGCTGTCTGCATGATTCAGTCTTATGTGTTCAGGCCCGGCTTTTGGAAATTAAGGAGGCGTTGGTCTGAAGGGACACTGACAAGAAGAGACATTGTACTTGAGTTAATCCTGCTAATATCAAAGAGTTTGTCCTGTGGGATTTTTCCCTGCATTTGACCTACATTGTTGTTGTTGCTTAAAGAAATCGCATTTTACTCTTCATCAGTGTGGGCTATGTAGAACAAGGACGCTAAATTTGATCCAAGTAAAACAAAAAATCTAATAATAGATTGATATCACATTAGTGTGATAAGTACAGTGTGATTATTGATGGCTTAACACAAAAATCATGTCAATCTTTGTTCATGCAAACTGGAGGCAAAATAACATGGGAGACCAAAAAGGGCCAAACTCAAAAATCAGTAAATTTTTGCACTGAGAAGTCTCAGTAAATAAAATGGGTATGGCATTAAATTGACTTAGATAATATTCAGAAATAACAACATTCCAGATGTATATAGGAATTCATTTATTTATACATTTATTAGGTCTTTACCTTACAATATAAAGCGCCTTGAGGCGACTGTTTGTTGTGATTTGGCGCTATAAAAATAGAATAAAATTGAATTAAATAATCCTGAGTGGTGGTAAGAGTCCAAGAGGAAAAAAGGTTCATTAAAAAAAAAAAAAAAAAAAACGGAATAAAATGCAATAAAAAAAAATTGAACAGTTAAATTAATTAAAAATTAATTACAGAAGCAGATTAAAACCTGCCTGAAATATCAGTTATCACCTTAAATCACATATTAATTTCATTCATTAAAAAATAAGTTGTCAGCCCTCCATAAATCTGGGGTGTTTCAGGAGCCAAAAATCTGCAGGGGTGACTGTTATATGTTGTCTGGAATAACTGTTATATGAGGAGAGTCAGCTCATGTGAAGAGATATTTTTAGAGTTTACATAACATGACATGCTTCAAGCAAATGCATCATACATCAACTTCAGTTTTTATTAAAATTTTTTTTAATCAACTGAGTTGCACTTTTTTTTTTTTTAATGACTGGAGACATGAAAAGTTTAAGAAAGTATTTTCCTAAATGTGTGATTGTGATTAAAGTTGAGTGGGCGTAAAAATCTTTTATAACGAAACAGAAACATTGAGGGTTTTTTTTTGTCATCTGCAGGTTCTTACTGCAGAGTCTTGAGGACTTGGACTCCAGCCTCCGTAAGCTCAACTCTCGTCTGTTTGTGATCCGAGGCCAACCCACTGATGTCTTTCCCAGACTTTTCAAGGTGACATGTGAATCTGATTTAAGCTACACAACCATTTAAGCTACACAACATTTAGGATTCACATTTCGTGTGAATCCTAAATGTTCTATGGTTTACTCTGTTTTCCAGGAGTGGAAAATTACTCGTCTGTCCTATGAGTATGACTCTGAGCCCTTTGGGAAAGAGCGAGATGCAGCTATTAAGAAGCTGGCCTCTGAGGCTGGAGTTGAGGTGACAGTGCGCATCTCCCACACACTCTATGACCTGGACAAGTAAGTTATAATAATATAATTTCACACCATACCACAACAAACACTGTTGTCATATTGTTTTCTGTCCCGAACAAGTTGTTCGATGCATCTCTTTCTGTTCTTTGCGCTCTGCAGGATCATAGAGTTAAACGGAGGTCAGTCTCCCCTCACCTACAAGCGGTTCCAGACGCTCATCAGTCGTATGGACCCTGTGGAGGTGCCTGCAGAGTCCATCACAGCTGAGATAATGGGGAAATGCACTACGCCACTCTCTGAAGATCATGATGAGAAGTTTGGAGTCCCCTCCCTGGAGGAACTGGGTAAGATCCAAATTTGATTAGATAATGAAATTGGTTATAAAAAGTAGTACTCATCTGTGGGGAAAAGCAGCACTAGTGCAAAGCTGAGTTTCCAACAGAAACGTCATTAGACCCAGCAGCTGCGACTGTGTTAGTGTAGCACTGTCCACTTGTGATATAGCATGCATCTGTGTCATAAATTGGATCAGATTCGCCTCTCACTCAACACCACAATGACAATAGGGGTAGTTCCCATTTTGTATGGAGGCTTCATACCAGACCTCACTAACCAGTAAGCGATGTTACAGTCGTGTTGTCTGTCTTTTATATACAGTCTCTGTGCCCACAGTCAGAGTGCTGTGTCAGTGTAGCTTTTGCAGTGTCAGACTTCAGATACACTACTGCTGATTTGAGGAAAGAATGGCCAATGATTAAGCTTACTGTAATCAGCAAATATGAAATGAACAGATATCATATGAACAACTCAAAGTTAACAGTTTTAAGTCATAATATTTTCCTGTTTTTTTTTTTTTTGTTTGTTTGTTTTTTTTAAGTAGCTTTTTAAACTTCTCTTGATTACATTTTTTACGAATGTTTTTATATGTGCAAAACTAGTTAAGGGTAACAATAGGCTAGTAACCTACATTAACTTCTAAATGGTCTTAGTTTATGATTAAAAATGTTTTGGAAACACAAAAAGGTCTGTTTAAATAAATGTATCCACACAAGTAGTTTTCCCTCTTGTTGTATTGGTTTGCCCTCTTGTGGTCATAATGTAGATTACTAAAATGTTATATAAACTGCAGGTATTTTTTTCAGTCAAAAATATTTATTTATTTTTGTCCAAAAAAATGATAATGTGTACTTTCAATGTGATCCCTGCAGGGTTTGATACCGAAGGCCTGTCCTCAGCTGTGTGGCCAGGGGGAGAGACTGAAGCTCTCACACGACTTGAGAGGCACTTGGAGAGAAAGGTCAGGCAAATCTAATAAAATCCAGCTGAGAATAGTGGTTAAATAAGTCATCATTTTGCTGCTGCTCTTTCATTTAAAATGAGTTTCTCAGTTATGCAAGTCTCAGGTTTTCATGCGATTGTTCTTATCAGGCATGGGTGGCCAACTTTGAGCGTCCCAGGATGAACGCCAACTCGCTGCTCGCCAGTCCGACCGGCCTCAGCCCGTACCTGCGCTTTGGCTGCCTCTCCTGCCGCCTCTTCTACTTCAAACTCACTGACCTCTACAGGAAGGCAAGTTTGTAGGAATATGCTGAACATTACACTTGAAGAATTGGGTGTCTGATTATTTTTTTTAAATGTATTTAAATTTTATTTATTTTTTAAGTTAACTGAAAACTGAGGTGGAAATATTTAGGATACCTGGACTAGTGGGTGTATTTGATCATAAAGCCCATGTTGCAAAAGCAGTGGCTGGCCACAGGTTACCCTGCGAGATGTATATGGTTGGGTGAGAGACATTCAGAGAGAGCAGATGCAGGTGACCATGAATGATCCTCCTGCAGGCTCTCCCACTCAAACACTATTATGACTTTTACTTCCTCTAGATCAGGGTGGCCAATTAATTTTCCCAAGGGGCCACATGAGAAACTGGGATGGGATTGATGATGCACCAATGAGCTGAATCCACTTCTGCTTAATCTTAATTTTATCTCTTAGTACACTTATTAGTGTGGCCCCTTGGGAAAATTAATTGCTGCCATCCTGTTGACAAAGGCCTCCAATTCCATATTCTTGGCCCACACTCGGCTAAACTGGGAGCTTTTTGGGGAGGATTAAACCACACCACTGTAGAGGAAAGGGTGAGAAGAATTTAACCCAAGATAAAACAATCACACAGAACAGTAGCTGTTTTATCTTAACTGCCCTGTTTGATCTTGGTGATATGGTTGGAAGCCAAAATTGAAAGTGAAATTAAAGTTTGATTAATCTCCCAGCCTTGTTGCTGTAATTAAGGTAATTTATCTTTCACGCTCAGGGGAGAAGGGTTCCAGGATATCTTCTCTTTGGACTAAAAGAAACTTTTTTTAACTGATAAAATGACAAATATGTTAAAAATAATCTTCTCATGAAACAACTTGGAAAGGAAAAAGAATCAGGTCATCTTACATTAGTGCAGTAATTATAACCAATATGCTTGTCAGATTCAAGTGCAGCTTTTGATACTCTGGTGTATTATTTAAGTGTAAATTATTATTGCATTTATTTTATTTTGGATTAAATAAAGACAAGAGATGAAGGGTGTTTGTCCCTTTCTGCGTATTTCAGTTTTAGACACATTACCTCACAGGCAGGAACCTGAAAGTAGGACACTGACTCAGATCTGAGTGCAAGAGACAGGGATTTATTGTATGTTTGAAACTAAGGCAGTGGCTGGCAGTATCCGGCTGAGGTTGGCTGAGTGTTGAACAAGTTGAGTGGTGCCGCACTGGGCTGGATTCTTTTTAGGCCTGCTGATGAAACTTGGCTCTGGTATGAGTATTACTAGATTGGTTAATACATCAAACTGATGGGGGATGAGAAGCTGAAAGCTTCATTGGTGGATAGCTGTCAGGGGTACAGTCTGATGGCAGAACAGGAGATGACTGAGCGCTGAGGCCAGACACCCACACACAGCTATTGTCTGTCTAAAAAATGGGGGTCATAACAGACATAAGCAACGGAAAAAAACCAACACAAGGAATGAGTCATTGAAAACACACCCAGTGTTGTGACATCAGTAGCATTTGCAGGGGTGATTTACTGCTCTGGTTGTTTATTCTACCATGTAATGATTCAGTGTGTGCTATAAAGAGGTGAATTAACTAGTACTGCCTCCCTCCTGGATTTTGATGTTGTATATTTGCACTCCAGTGCTTACATGTAAATGATCAAAAGTAACATAGTGCTTATATCTTTGTCTTTTGTCACATCACCTGCTACTACAGATGATTCTGCCTTAAAAAAAATGCACAATATAAGCAGGTGTAGTCTAATCTCACCTCAGACATTAATATGTCCTTCTCCTACTCCACAAGGTCAAGAAGAACAGTTCCCCTCCTCTCTCGCTCTACGGACAGCTGCTTTGGCGCGAGTTCTTTTACACGGCGGCCACCAACAACCCCTGCTTCGACAAGATGGAGAGCAACCCCATCTGTGTTCAGATCCCCTGGGACCGCAACCCAGAGGCGCTGGCCAAATGGGCGGAGGGCCGGACCGGCTTCCCCTGGATCGACGCCATCATGACCCAGCTGAGGCAGGAAGGCTGGATACACCACCTGGCCAGGCACGCCGTGGCCTGTTTCCTGACTAGAGGAGACCTGTGGATTAGCTGGGAAGAGGGCATGAAGGTAGACAACGTCTTACTATTTTTCTGATTGGGTAGTTAAAAAAAAAAAAAAAGAAAAGAATATTTGTGTCTTTTCCAGAAGACAAAATTAGTTTTTTGCTTTCAGAATGTATTGTTTATAGTGAATGATGAATTGCTTTACGAATTTATCATTTGTTTTTTAAAAGTTAGAAGAAATGTTACAGTTTCCTAAAGTGATGGTTGATCTCTGTAATTAGTTTATTTTGTCCATCAAAATCCCCGAAGACCCAAAATCACTGAGGAGCTGAAGCCAGACTGTATGTAGAAGTTTATGGTGTTTGTCACTAGCTTGAAGTTTTATGTAATCTAATACCTTGGTCATTTGGTAAATTATGGTCCTGTTTGGAGTCAGTTAGATAATAAAGCACAGGGTGGGGTACAGATACCATGTAATGGGTTGCTACCATTGAATGTCCTGGGGTTCTCACTTGTGTCTGGTATAAATGGCGTTAAATGAAGTCACGACTTCAAAACAGGACTTCACAAGCTGATGAGTGATGTCACAGAAAAAGGTGCCTACATCCTCTCTGTGGAAGTAACTAATTGATGTTGACGATGATGGGAACTCTATATTTAATCAGAATGTTAACCACAGTTTCTTCTTCTTCTTTTTTTTTGTCATACTCCAACATTTTGGAGAAATGACCAAATCATTTGATCTGAGCTGTCTCAGGAGGACCAAATATTGCTTCTCAGTCGATCTGAGATTTTTTTGATTGTGTGTTCAGGTGTTTGAGGAGCTGCTGCTGGATGCAGACTGGAGTGTGAATGCAGGCAGCTGGATGTGGCTCTCCTGCAGCTCTTTCTTCCAGCAGTTCTTCCACTGCTACTGCCCCGTGGGTTTTGGCCGACGCACAGACCCCAATGGAGATTACATACGGTATCTGTCAAAACATCTGTATTTGGGAATTTTTGCGAGAAAAGTAAGAAGTTATAATATAGTGATGAAGCTTAGGCTTTGTTCATGTAAAATAACATTTCTGTGAAAATTTGTGTCGCACACTTCATCTCACTTATTAAATACATACGACCGAGCAATTAAATCTGTGCCTACTTAAAGAAATATGTCAGTCTGTTTTTGAGAGACTTCCATCCAACATTGGCTGGTTGATGCTGTTCCACTGATAAATCAGTTTTGGCTAATTCCACCACAGCAGATGTGATGCTGTTCATGGAAATAAATTAACCCACCCACATGCCCACTCAACTTCTTCATCTCTCCACTCAGCCGCTACCTGCCCATTCTGAGGGGATTTCCAGCCAAGTATATTTATGATCCCTGGAACGCTCCAGAGGTTGTGCAGAAGGCAGCCAAATGTGTTATTGGAGTGCATTATCCAAAGCCTATGGTGCACCACGCAGAAGCCAGCCGCCTCAACATCGAGCGAATGAAACAGATCTACCAGCAGCTCTCCTGTTACAGAGGCCTCGGTAAGCATTTTTTTTTAATTAAAATGAAGAAAGATCAACCAATGGATCACAAGCAGTGATTTTCTCGTGAAAGGCTGTTGCTGAAAACGGAGCATAAGCTTTTTCTTTTCAGCCTTTTCTCTTCAGAACAAGTCATCCTTTGGTTTTAATGTTCTTCAACCACACAACTCAAACAGCTACTTTAATTTCATTTGCAATCCTTTGTTCCATGTCGCTCTCTCTGCTGTTTCCTGTCTGCCTCTGTGCTGTCAGCTTTCCAATAACAACCTGAGCCCCAAAAATATCTTTAAATTAGAGACATTAAGCTTCTCCTTGCTTTCTCTCAGGTATACACTGTTGCAGTGATGGATGCTTATATTAAAATGCATCAAATAATGAGTTTGGCATATTTAAATAATCCCTGTGGGGCTCTCATTCAAACTCAGTCAGCATGATACTAGTTATGGATATCTCTAATGAGGTCATCTCGGGCAGCACAGAAGCCCCACCCACTTTCTGTTTGGGAGGGGCAGCACCAAGGCTCAGTATTACATAAATAAGGATTGTTTGAAATAGTTAATCATATGAAGCTATTCTAGCAGACTCCAAGAATGAAAATACGGAGGTGGAAATTAAAATAACTGCCCCCCTTTAAAAAACAATGAATGAATGAATAATAGAACCTGCCTGACTTTGTGTTTTCACTTGTTATTATTGTTTAAGTTATTGACTGATCTCTGTTTCCGCAGGCCTTTTGGCTACAGTTCCCTCCAGCTCTAATGGCAACGGGAATAGGAATGGAAACGGGAATGGGAATGCTGAGACATCTTCAGATGCAATGCGATTCTCTGAGACTTCACGCGATGCTGCAGCTTCATCTAGTAAGTGGCACAGAGACCTCCTCCTGCGACACTTCAAACTTCCGGATGTTCCATGACTTCCTGTGTAGCCTCTGGCAGTGAAATCTTTGAAGACCTATTTGTTATCTTTATTTATTTCTCAGCCTATCAGATGCCGGTTCACTCCCAGGGAGAGTGGCAAAGTGGTGTCATGATGTACCTGCAGGGGGATCCGCAAACCAGTGTCGGCATGCACCAACAGGGTACGGACTAACAACCAGTGCACAATTCTGTCATTTACCACATTGTCTTCACTCAGTTATACACTTGATACTTCGTTTTTCTGTGTGTGCAGTTTTTATTCTGAATGGGAATTTATTGATATCAGGTGCTATAACTTGATTATCTTATTAATTTCTGATCAGTTTCCAGTTGTTTGTTTTTTTTTTATTGTCAGCTCAACTTTTTATGAGTCTAAAAAAAGTAAAAGGACTTCTTTCCTCCTAAGGCAACCAGCTCAGTCAAACTCTTCTTGTTATGAGGTGGCAGCACTTACCACTGCACCTCCATAACATGTGGAAACAGTAAACTTTGTCTGTTTGTTTGTGCTGGTGTCTGGTGTACCTGGAGTGGCTGGTTGTCTGATCACAGCAATTTAAGAGCAAAATAAAACTAATGTATTAAAAAACAAAACAAAACAAAAACCTCCCACCTGTTTGCATTTCTTTAAACAAATTTAAAGAAATGCAAATGATTGTAGCCTTGATGGATGCATACATTTGGATATTTTAGAGCTCTCATAACAGAAAATTGCTCATTGGGTCAAAGTTAATCTGTGGTTGAAATCAACCACATTTACAGGTTAGAGATGGCTTTTAAAGGCCATCACAGGCTGTCCACCTTTAGCTCAGAAAACACCCATTGGTGTCTGGTGCACATGTTGCAGGTGTTTGCACAGTGGGTTCATAAATGTAGTGGTTACAAATTTGCTTAACAAGCAAAAGATCCCTGGTTTGATCTTGAGAAGAGCGTACCTGCTGCAGTGATACCTTGTAAATAAGGGAGCAGCTAAAACATAGCTAAAATTTCAGGTGTTTGCACCTTTGCTTACTTGCAAGAACTTGCATTCTTTTTTCCTGGGTCCTCTTCAGTGTTTTGCTGCTAATCCTTAAATCTTAATTAAAGTTCCAGGTTACGCTGCCAGTACCAGTATGATGTGTTACAGTCAAGGCACTCAGCAGATTCCTGGTCCTGTAATTCAAAAAGGTGCGAGTGAAACATTTCACTACTGACTGATGATGATTTTGTGATTAATCCTTCTTAATTGGTTGAAAACGTTTGAGAGTCTCAGTCCTCTGTTGCACCATCACTGTACGCCACCTCTAAAAGACTGTCTTCATTCTAAGCCATGTTTCTGTATTTAGTCAAAATTATAGTTTCATATTTTATTGAATTTTTTTTCTTTTTTCTTTTAGGGCCCGAACACCACCCCACCACTCAGACCAGTGGCAAACGACACAGTGAGGACTCCGGGAATAACAAAAGCTCCAAAGTCCAGAGACAGAGCATCCGCTAAAGAGGTCAGCTGCAGTCTCACACATTATGATATACTTCATTTTTTTCATCGTGGCAAAAAGGATATAAAGCTAAGATGGTATCTAACACATGGAAGATGTCCTTTGATAACAGTAGTTGTAGTAGTTTCAGAGTGGAAGTCAGAAATAGGAGTTTAATTCCTAATTTTTTTGAGACCGGGAACCCGACTGACTCCACATCAGTGCTTGTGTTTTCACTGCTTCTCCTTTTAGTGTTGTTTAGTTTAGCCATCCCTGGCTTCATATTACCAAACACTAAATTGGTCCCAGTGAGTCCACACAATGACTTATACAAATTTTAAATCAGTAATCAATAGCAGCTTTCAGACTAAACACTTGTGGGGACCTCCTGCGGGTTAGGAACCACTGTGGAGAGATGTTAACAGGAACTCTGATGTGATGTAATTGTCAGCCAGAAGTTTGAAATACAGCGCCCCCTTGTGGTGTTTTAATGTTCTTGTAGTCCTGTTTCAGCCTCTTCACTTTCTCCCTGCTTTGTTTTGCTGTGGATTCTTTGTAGCAAGTTTAAACGAGTTGTTAGTAAAGATTTTTATATTTTGCACCAATCCTCCGTCGTATATCAGCTTAATAAAGCCTGGGCTTCACTCAGATGAGGGGCACTAGTGCTACACTTCCTGTAGTAGTGCAGACAGAAAAAAGAGGATATTTGTTCCATCAGTGTCTTTGTGGTCTTAAAGCTTCTAATATCAGCAGATAACCCTCACTTAAGGTTGTGGGAGAGGAAGCTGGATCATTGTTGTAGGTCAGATTTTCTAAGTGTTTTGTTTTACTTGAGGTGTAACATAGGTATGACTGCACTATAAACACGAGTCGCTGAAACTGTTGCTGTTGAATGCATTCAGAGATCTGAGCTGAGCGCCTTTTTTGTTTTTACTTGTGTTGCAGGTGTTTCTGCGGACTCGCCGTCAATCATATCGAGAACACAGCCGAAACAAAACGGACGCTACAAAAAGAGACTTAAATTTTTCTTACAGCACTACAACGCACGAGCACACCTTCAGGATGGGCATCCCAACCCGTCATTAAACACACGTTTCTCAACTAAATCGGACTGGATAATATTACGGTGTGGGCCGCACGGCCCGGCCAGTGCTGTTACACTGTGCTCCTCTTTAGGTTAATATTTGCGAGACTAAAGTCCTTGTGTGTATATAATGAATTTGCTAAAAGCAGCTCACATACAACTTGTACATATTTGGATATTGTATGTGTTTTCTCTTTGTGTAGCCATAGACTCATTGATATATTTTTGATATGAGAATTCATTGTGGATTGATCGTTCTTTTGGAAAATTTTCAATAAAAAAAGATAATCATTTTTAGACCATCCATTAAAACACAAATGGTCAGAAAGCTCTGCTAATGCACCCAAGTTTTTAAAGTTTTTCCACATTGAGCCATCCAGTGTAAATATCAACAACAATCCTTTGTGTCTCAGTACTAGTGGACTCATTTTATTCCTTCCAGCATCAATATGACACTAACCACCATGTTATTGCCCTCGTCTGTGTTTATTGAGAAAAGGTGAGAGGACTACAGAGCCTTCATATCCCGGTGTGCCACCCCACCACCCATATACTCCAATAAATGTATCACTGGAGAGAACTGCTTCACTTGCTTCTTTGTTCCTTCTCAATGTGCTTGTTGAATTAAAACTGTTTTAAATATATAAACAGTTTCAGTCTTTTCTTTTTTAAGGTTAAGCTAGCAGTGCATGAAGTCATTTAATTGGCTCTCTTTGGTGACCCTGTGGCCCAGTGGAGAAATACGGTGCACACTGATTAGGGCATTAATGTTTTCCCACAGCAGGAAACAGGACAACTCATTACAGGTTAATACACTGGAAAACCACCTCCTCTATTCTCACACTGCTGCATATCAGTGCAACATTGCAGACTTACCTGCACATGCAAGTTGGCAGGTTAAGGACCATCTGATGCTGTTTAAATCTTTGAGATAATTTATCTGACTCTCAGGAGCTGGACTACACCCCAAACACACACCTTCCAGCCATGTCAAAAATGTCTGCTTGCACCACACACCCACTTATTCCTGCTTCTTTGCCCCACCCTCCCACTTTTCCACTGACTGTCAACCTCTATCAGAAGGTATCAGGGTGACGTGCCAGGCCCGGGAGCCGCTGGCAGTCCTCGACGAGGCCTTCCTGAAGCTGCAGCCTCTGGCCGAGCTTGTCGAGTTGTTATAGATCAATGTTTCAGTGTCACTTTGCATTTGGGGTCCTTGTAATTCCACTGCACCACTTGGAAATGGCCTATTTTAAAACCTACATTATATCCAAAAGTGTAACTAGGCTTTTTTGTCCACGTACCAAAAAAAGAGGTCTTGGCCTTTTCTCAAAAGGAAAATCACAGACACTGTAAAATAGACTTTAAATATTTTATTTTCTCAAGCACAAAAGTTTTTGGACTTCTGTTAAGGCAAAAAGTCTGTTACCATACTTAACTATTAGACCACCTATCATCGTCACCCCCACCAAAGGCCCATATTAACTCAGGAAAAACGCGTCTTCTCTCGGAGAAGAAAAGGAGTGTGTGACATGCCACAGGCAGCATTTCACACACATTACATGATTTAATGCTTACACACTCCTCATACAAACAGCACTTCCCAAACTGGAAACTTTTAAACATGGTGTCATATTTTCTGAACCTTTCGGGATTTTAGACTGACCTTTATTTGCATCTTGCGCAAAGCTGAAGTCACAAACCGCATTTCATAACACGCATCTAACGTTTCATCCTGTCACTGACACTCACTCCTCTGCTGATTTAAGAGGCGCCACAGGGTTGTAGAGCAGCCTCTGCTGCAGCTTGCCGTAACTCATCTCAAAGTCCTTCTTTGTTCCCACGATAACATCCAGGCTGCCAGAGCGAATGTCGTAACCACAGGAGGACAGCTTCTGGATACGATACAGCACCATCTGCGTGGTGAGCTCGAATACATTTGGAGATTCCTTCACCTGCTCCATTGTGGCTCCAGTGTCCATCAGCCCCTGAAACCGCCCCAGTAAGGTGGGCAAGGAGTAGTACAAGATGGCAGGACAGCGGATTACTACTTGCTTGAGTTCGTCTTTGGAGCAGGAGAGCGCCCCCTCGATGTAGTCCATCGCCCGTTGCATGTCCTCAGGCTTCAGCTCTGCCATAGAGGCCCTGAGGCTGGAGACCAGGCTGAGGAGCTCCTCCGTGGTGAAGCCCTTCTCCCTCAGGAAGCCCAGACTGTCCCTCCAGGCCTCGGCCGGCTGCAGCAGAATATAAGGGTTCTGGCTAAGGAGCTTCTGCAGCCAGATGCGTAGGTTAATCTCATCTCCGCCCAGGTCGAGGTAGGTCTCCCTCAGCGTGTGGATGACCTCCTGGTTGCGCTCCACAGGCTGACTGAAGCTCTGCGGGGCACTGGCCATCAGCTTGCTGATGATCCGGTTGCTAAGGCGAAGGTTCTGGAGGTAAAGGATGTTGGCCCGCTGGTTACCGTGGTGAGTAAGTGTAAAAAAGGAGGCTGGGAACTTTTCAATGATGCTCATCAACTGACGTTTGCTCGTACAGACAGACAGCCAGAGGTCTCGCTGAGTGGTGACGTCGGCCGGGCGACACAGGATCGCCTCGGGGTGAGTTTCCAGGATGTGGGCGATAGCTGGTGCGTCTGCACCCATGTCCCTCAACAGGTCAACGGTCTCAGAAACATAGGCAGTTCTCTCAGACAGAACCCAGCCTTTGAACTTGCGTACTTTTCGAATATCCACCGAAAGCTCATAAAGGGAGTCCACAGTGTGCTGGTTTTCCACTCTTTTGTTGGGAGAGGTCACAGTGGAAGTGGAGGCAGGGGCTGAGGGCGGCAGGAGCAGCCTCATTCTCTGGGAGCAGGTGTACAAGGAGGCCGAGGTGGCACGAAGCATTGCTGATGACCGCAGCGATTCTGAGTGCAGAACAAGAGGAGAAAACCACAAACACTGAGATGAAAGATCTATTTCATGATACATTACACAAGTGATTTGTAGTGGTTTTGCCCTTTTACAGCAACAGCCTACTTGAGCCTGTGCTGACACATTTATGACAGTAAAAACCCACCAATATGTAACTTGCCATCAACAATGACTATGAAAACTCTGAAACAATTCATAATTCCAGAATGCCCTGTATTTCATCTTATGACCTTATGAGGCCACGCTTTCTAGGCTGGGATGCACTATATGGCAGAATCTATATGACTTAAGAACCACTGAATTAGGTTAAAACAGTAAAACACCTTAAAACAAAACAAAAACCCTCCAAATAGACTACATTTCATTTAAAACACGTTAACATATAAAATTATATGTACCTACACATGTGTATTCGTGCCACACGCTAGTGAATGCATTGCATAAAGTTGCATGAACCCGCCGGGGGACTGCGCGTCACCGACTGCTGCGCGGACACGTGATGCCGCGTGCTGTGTTATGTATCCAACAGCATGGGCTGTAGAGAGACCCCAGCCTGCCACGACTACAAGACGGATAGAAACCACCGACAGACCTAAACACGGAGGCTACAGAGCCCGCAGTTCGCGGCTTTATAGATAAAAATAAACAATAAGATAAATTACGTTACCAGTTTGTGAGGCTATGGCCGCAAACCTTCGCCCGTCACACCCACTGCTCTGCTTTCATAACAACACAGGAGCTGCTGGGCGGAGTCACAGGGCGCGACACATGTGAGACACGTGACATCCCGCAGCCTATAGCAAGAGTGGAAATGTGCTACGGATGTCAGTTCTTCCTTCTTCTGATATTTCTAACTCGTTAGATAAACAGCTCAAATTGAAAATTGTGGAAGTTTGGAAAAAGCATTTTTTTTTGCCATTCATAAATCAAAATTTTGCTAAGCTGGTTAATTTGGATTATGATGTTTTTGTTGGTTGGAGCCTATCCCAGCTGTCATAGGGCAAAAGGCAGGGTACACCCTGGACAGGGCCCCACTCTATCGCAGGGCTGACACCTGACCCTGAGAAAGAAAATGCAGTCAACACAACACACTTAAAATTAGTGCGCAAAACGTTTTTCTTTGGTTCTTTCTCTCAGTTCTGGAAAAGGAAGAAGTGAGGAGCTGTTGGGAATCTGCAAAGTCAATTTTTACATCCAGTGTGTCATAATGGGTGAGTGTGTATTTTTAGTATACACATGTTTAGGATCTGTATATCCTCAGAATGTAACTATGAAGCTGACAAAAAATGTGAAGTCACTCATAAATCTGTAATTATTTTGTTGTGATCTGCACATTTATACCAAGAACAGTGTGGTGTGTTATAATTTCTGAATCTATTCCCTTAATTTGGTTGCATACAGCATTATCTAAACCACATGTGTCAGACTCAAGCCACATCCGGCCCGCGAGATGATTT
The DNA here is from genome assembly GCA_034780415.1 of Cichlasoma orientale. Taxonomy (NCBI): domain Eukaryota; kingdom Metazoa; phylum Chordata; class Actinopteri; order Cichliformes; family Cichlidae; genus Cichlasoma; species Cichlasoma orientale. Next base: position 897,790 of record JAVDPK010000658.1, read on the forward strand.
CATTTAGCTATTATTATGGCCCGCAGGTAAATAGCGCTCCCGCCACTTATACTACAAATCCCACAATGCACTGCAACAGCT
>JAVDPK010000658.1:913813-924893 GCA_034780415.1 Cichlasoma orientale
TCAGTTCTGTGCCCCCCCCCCCAGTGGTGATGGAGCTCCAAGGGTGCATTTACTCACCAACCCGCCCCAACCTGCTGTTTTCCACTTAGAACACTAATAACAATCATTAGGGTAGATATTACAACAATATTTTCTGAACTAAGTTGAGTATAATGGACCTTTGAGGAGCACGATCTGTTCATATACAGCAAAGGCACTCTGTGTTACCTTGTTTGCCCCTCCTGTGATTTCTGACAATGCGATTAAAAAAATAGCTCGAGTAAATGAAGCCTCGATTAGCAAAACAAACAAAAATTAACCATAAAAGGAACCCTCATTAACACATGATATAAATCAAATATTTAACTCATATTATGACCTGTGAATGTTGCAATTACTTTGCATGTATTTTGGTTCAGTGGCAGATTCTTGTTGCTCTCCAGGACTCTCATTGTTGTGCATATTACAAGATAAGCGATATTAGTTTTCACAGCTTTCTCCATTAGAAGAGGGAAAGGAGGGAAAGCGTCGAAAAGGCCCGTGGCCGTGTTCTTTGCACTTCTCTCTTGATGCATTTGAGAGATTTAGTCAATTAAAAGAGCTCTCAGATACAGACTGTCTGCCTTCAAAGTAAAAGCTGTGCCTTACTGCTGCAGCAAACGTATTTCAAAAAGGTGCCGCTTTTACTTTGAAGGAGAATGGTCTCTGTTACAGGTTTGTGTTGCACTTCTCAGTTTCACTGCTGCTCGGACAGTAGTTGGCGAGTGTTTGCAGACGAGTCAGTCTCGCAACCGCAGCTATTTGCTATGAACCAAAGCAGCAGCGAGGAGGTTTTGGGCGCAGCAGCCTTTGATTTTATTAGATGTAGAGCTACAGCAGACGATCCCGGATCCTTGACCACCCATGATCCTTCCATGCTAACTATAAATACCTGAAATAGAGTCAGTACAGCAGTGAGGTAGATGTATTTAATCATCTTTCTTACTGAAAATGTTAAAGCTTGAATGCTTGAATGCTTCTGGTTACATAATCAGTACTAGAGCTAAAGAGCAGCATTAGAGAATGGCTATTTGACACATGCAAGATTAATGTTGAAGGTACGAGCCTGTGTTTAGACAGGAAACTGCTGTTATGATACCTGCAGGCAGAACCTATAGCTTACACTGAAATAAATTCACATTTGGATTGTGAGTCAATTATGGATGAATTTAGAGAATATGGCACCATGTTTTGTTATCAATAAAGTTTTCTCCTCTCAATGGCAAATGCATGTGAGGATAATATTTACATGCGTTTGTCTTTGGCTTTTTTTTTTTTTTTTTTTGTATAGATTCAACTAAAGAAATCTAAATGGAACCTAAAATGGAAATGGGAATTTAAAATTGGTTCATTAGTAAGTTGTCACTGGATCAAACCTTGGTTTAGCTGCCTTTTTAAATGCTTGAATGATTCAGTGTTAAGTGTGTTAAAAAAAAAAGACTAGACTGAAAATGAGTGAAAAAGCAGCCAATGTCAAAAGAAAAATGTTTAAAGACCTTCAGAAAGCCCGGAGAACTACTGCTTAAAACTACTTAAAAAAAAACTACAAGAAAGTCTTATAAGGAAATGAGGGGTGGCTCAAGACTTTTGCACAGCATTGTATGTTAACAGTGAGAGCAGTCTCTTCCTACGTTATCCCTGAGTATCCTCTGAAACAGCATATAAAAGATTAATCTTTTGGGGTCTTTCACATTCGCGCTTTTAGGGTCAAGAGTTCCCCTGTTGGTCTAAATATTAATCCACATCATGGTTATTCATGAGGTGGGTGTTTCTGTCAAGACGCATCATTTGAAAGAAGAAGACTAATGAGAGAGGATTGCTTTGCTTTTATCCACGGGGTAAAACATCTATTTATAGTCAGCTGCATCAATATATTTCCCTCTGCGCAGCCTCCGTCTAATGCTTCATAAAGCCAGCTTCAGCTTCTCTCTCCTCGGAGATGTCTGGTTAAAGCAGCAGCAGCTCTCATTTCTCTTGATAACCAGGTTGTAGTCGGTATTAATTAAACAAAAGACATGTAGTGTGTTTTCTTTTGGAAATTAACCTTAAAAGTTTAACCTTGACAGCAAAGAAAAGAGACGTCCGGAGGAAGAGACACATTCAGTGAAAGCTTAAGTGACTCACATACGCTAAGTAGTTGTTTATGTCCACGATCCTGCAATTAGACACATGACTGTTGTGCAGTATTCATCCTCCAGTCCCAGACAAGAGAGGACAGCTGAGTTTTACCTGATGTTCCTGTTTGTGGGGGGGTTTATAGTCACTCCATGAAGATGATCTATCACTTCAGCTGAATTGAATTATTGATTCTCAGCTGCTGCTCTGTATTGATGCCGTTTGCGCCTGCGACGGAATTGTTTGTTATATTATTACAGATAATTTGTCTCTTTGCTGGAACTCTTTCACACCATCAGTTTGATACGTGAATTATGTAATCCATTTCTAACCATATACACTATGAGAGAGGACTACATGTCTGATCTGAGAGCCGTGCGTTTTTTTAATGGCGGCTGTAAAAATGCCCGTTAGGCTATAATGGGTGGCGGCGTTACATAACTGTCTGCTCACTTACGCCTTTAACTGTAATTGTTCTTATAATAGAAGCAGCCCCTTCTACCTTGCCGTTAATGAGTTAACCTTTGACCTTTTGTATCCAATGCCCTGTGGAAAATTGCACCACTATAAAAAAAAAAAGTGCCATCTATGCAAAGTGATATCTTCAGCTGTGCGGGAAATGATTTTATATAAAGCCACAGTGCAAACATGTTATTTTATAGTGACCCTGCCCCACTCTCTAACTGCAGCCCGTTACTTAACAAGTATTAGGTTTCATAAATGTATCATCTTCACAGTGCAGTTCTCTGTCATGTAGCACATACTCATTTTATTGTCATTCTTGCAACATGACAATATATTAATTTTGGTCACTATTTATGTCTGTTTGTGCTGCACAGTGCAGAGAATGCAGCTGTACTTTCTGAATGGATCGCATCCATGACGACAGTTTTCATTCAGCATTGTATTAACTGGAGTATTATCTGGAATAAAAGCCATTTTTATACACAGTCCCTCATTTTCAGAGGCTCAAAGTAATTGGACAGTTGAACTGGGAAGCATGGCCAGGTGAGGCATGTCCCCTCATTATTTCAGGACAAATGAAGCAAACGTAATTTCTAAATATTTAAAGATACAATGTGTCGAACTTGTAGAGATGTCAGCGCAAGTGAGGGCAGTCACAGTTATTCTAAGAAGGGGGATTGATCCAACACACTCCGATGAGGCATGAGTGGACTCAAGCAAGAGTGAGCGACTGAAGTCTGAGTTACCTCACCAAGTATAATACTGTACACAGTAAAACTGGGTAGAACATTTTCATAGCAATTTGTTGCAGTGTGTTCATTAAATGGAGATCACATTGCCGGCACTGAGGCTTTTTGTAAGGAGCCTCAGTACACTTATTGAAGAGCCTCAGCACCGGCAATTATTTGCTTTCAAGGCACCATTATTGAAAAAGGTATGCCTTCTGCTAGTTCAACAAGAAGCTTTCATCTATATTTTGCAAGGTCCATGCTGACAATATGAAACAGTGACAGATAATTCCCACCAAATAATGACTAATCCTGCAGGTGCACTGCTGACGCTGGCCACAGGGCCTGTCCAAACTCCTCCTAAGTCTTCACAGAGTGCCGGTGTTAAATACCCAGTGCAAATAAGTATTCAGGAAATAGCAAAGCTTTAATTACATGCATCAGCACATGGAGCAATTAGGCATTGCTAACTAAAGCTACAACTCCACTCTAAATGTGGGTTTAGCATACAGTGAGTGGGCAGCTTTCATTGCCAAGGAAACCAATGCAACAACCCCCTTTTGTCTGTTTCTGTCTAATATTGTGGATCAAAAGGAAGTTGCACTCCATGTCACGCTGCACGAGAGATCAAAATGTCCCCTTCATGTCTTTCCATCAAACGATAGTATTTTGAGGGAGAGAGAGCCATCTTTCTGACGGGCTTTTTCTTTTTTCTTAAAGATCTTATTAGAGCAGCGATTCAAGGAAGCAGCACGATGCAGGCCTACCTCAAAGACAAAAACAAGTGTTTGGATAACGGCCCCATATTGGTTTTGGTCCTCCATACCCTATTCTCTTACTATCACTACCACCATTTATGTTCTTCAGGACTCTGAACAAGTATTCATTTTATCCAGAGTATTCACCCCATTTTAAATATAGACAGTACTGCTTACTTCTTAAGTCCAGGAAAATAGGACGCTGCTTTTATTATTGCCTTAACTGTTAAAAATTTTAAGCTGCATTTGAAATTCCCAGCTGTGGGAAAAGCAGGTTTATTGATATGTTCAGTCCTTAAAAAAAATCTGAAATACACCCCTTGATGCAATAACTTAGATCCACCTATAGCAGCCAACCAATGGTTTCCTGTTTGGTATCCAGAGGAGTTTATGGTTGATTCAGTGACTGCAAGGTGGTCAAGTCCTGTGGCTGCAGAACAAGCATAAACCATCAACCGCAAACATCATCACAATGTCCTGGTGTGTCCACAGGACATTGTTCCAGAAGGCTTGCAGTTTGTTCAGATGCAGATTTGCAAACCTAATCTGTGCTGCCGTGTTCTTTTTAGAGAGCAGAGGCTTTCCCCTGGCAGCCCTTCCAGAACAAACTGTACTTGTTCAGTCTCACTGTGCTATCATTAACTTTAACATTTACCACGTTGACCGAGGCCTGTAGATTCTGAGATGTAGCTCTTGGGTTTGTAGAGGTTTCGCCAAGCGTTGCACATCTGACACCTGAATGCTCCGGACCATCAAACTAAAATTTCCGCTTTCATAAAGCTGGTCCTGCTTATTGATGATTAGTTAATCATGTGCACTTGGCTCCTACTTACCCTCTGAATTCCAGTGGAAGCAGTAAAATTCTCCCTGTGCTGAATAAAAACAGGCTGGTCAAGGCTGCCATCAATGTGCTCAGCTTCAATGCAGACATTTAGAATTCAGAGAGTGATTTAAAAAAAAAAGTTCTACTGATAAAAAAACAAACACACCTGATTTGAATTTCATGTCTCCTTGTGCAGCTCTGCACAATGCTCTTACTATTTATGCATTCCTATCTCTAAGACTCGTTCTGGTTAATTGCACTTTTGCACCTGCAATGCAAGCTAGATCTGCAGTGTGTCATCGTATCGATCCATTCATCCATCCATTTTCTTCCGCTTTTCCAGGTCCGGGTCGTGGGGGCAGCAGCCTAAGCAGAGAAGCCCAGCCCTCCCTCTCCCCTGTCACCTCCTCCAGTTCATCTGGGGGACCCCAAGGTGATCTCAGGCTAGCCGAGAGATGTAATCTCTCCAGCGTGTCCTGGGTCCGCCCTGGGGCCTCCTCCCGGAACACCTCACCCAAGACGCGCACAGGAGGCATCCCAGTCAGATGACCGCGGACGCTGCAGATTCCTCCTCTAAAAACTGCTGTGCTGTTTGTTTCTGAGTCACAGATGGAGATGGTGAAAGTAGTCAGAATGGTACTCCCAGGAGTCGTTTTGATTATAGCAGGTGTGCATATCTAGTGGTGCAAACAGACAAACTTGAAGGGGTCGATCATCCAAAATTTAAATCAGGTATGTTTTTCCAACCTTTAAACTTTTTGATGCTCCCCTTTTAATCTAGATACTTTTATAATTTTTTTGATTTCTTGCCATTAAAAAAACTTAATAGTCTCTTAATGTAATTCTGTTAGTATTTTTTTTTATTTCTGTTTTTAAAATACATATGAAACAGATACAATAAATTATATCCCAAATGTTTACTTTAAATTGTTACAAAAGTTATCACAAACTGTACACATCATAACAGCAGTCGAAGTTGTTCTTGGTCCATATATATTCAAACAATTACAGCTCAAAGCTCTAAACTCCTAAACATGGAATAACTTGGTAAGGTAGAGTTGGCTTCACTGGGTCTCCAGTTTCAGTTGTTCACAACTATTACGGAACGTGTAGAAATTACACTTCATTACAGGTCAGAGCTCATCAAAGTATCACCAAACAATAGAAATACATTGTGATGTCTCTATTTTCATAAGTTTACGACAGCTTTTTAGAATTCACTTTTCAATATATACAAACAAAAGTGCCATTGACAAGTATCTATATATATATATATATATATACAACTGTAAACACAAACTTTTAAATTTGAAATACTCTGACATATTCATATTTTCCCCAGTAAGTGTTTTTTTTTTTTTAAAGTGGAGACAGGCATGCTACAAGTAAAAATATTCATTTTTTTAATACTGAGGACAGAGCATGGGCAAAGAGCATCGTTAACTGCATGTGCAAGTAAGGTAACAGTACATAGCCTTTTTTCTATTTGCTATGTTGCGTTCTTATTAGTTTCTTATTACTCACAGGAGAATCTGAGTTAATGTTGTGTTTGATGTGCTGACTTTTATTATTTCATGTGGCTCAAAAAATATAAAATATTGTAAAAAATATTCATAATATTTGCAAATATTGTGTGACATAGTGTGTGTCACTGTTTATAATAATCTGCTATACTATACTTTGTGTTTTTTTTTACTAAATTAACTGTTCAGTAACAGCTACTCCTTGCTAATTGTTATGCCTGTTGAGCTACTTAAATTTGTACGTTTTTTTTTGTCACCTGAAACACTGAGAAACGCTGCCAGCAGCAGAATTTCTCAGTTGTAGCCATAGTCAGTATAAACCATGAATGTAGCTTCTTGGTCTGAAAAGTGTAGAGTTGCCTTTAGCCTGCATTCTGAAACTGACCCTTGGCTCACTTTGTAACTTCATTAAACACTTTCCTAATGGCTTTATGGGGTACATGGCTAGTTTAAGGTCATACTAAGCATATTATGAAGGACAGTTTGTAATTTCAGGGTTTCATGTCTATCTATCCATCCATTTTCTGCTGCTTATCTGGGTTGTGGGGGCAGTAGTCCACCTTCTCCAGCTCTTTTTGGGAAACACAGAGGGATACCCAAGCCAGCTGAGAGACATAATCTCTCCACTGTGTCCTCGGTCTGCCTCAGGGTCCCCCCACCCCAGCTGGACTTCCCCGAAACACATCGAAAGTGCTTCATTTTGATGAAGAGTAGAGGCTTTACACTAACCCTCTCTCAACTGACTGAGCTCCTCGCCCTATGTCTAAGGGGGCATTCACACAAGGAGAAAAAAACAGTGATGACCAAAGACCAAAAAAATCAGTAACAATCAGCGACTTCAAACGATGGGCAACATGAAGTGGGCTGGTCCCAGTTCAAACTTTTTCCAAGTTTGAGGTGCGTGACAGAAGTGATTACAAACGACTCTGAAGGATACCTTTGACTAAAAAAGAAATGGTCATCCTTTTTGCAACCAGAGTCTGGAGTGTCCTCTATTGACCAACCATCAGCAACAAAGCAATGCACAATGAGCTAGCTGCTTCCTGGGTGGATGGCTCCTAAAGGAGAGCTCAAACATCTTTAGGAAGAAGCTCATTTCCACCACTTGTATCCATGATCTCATTCTTTGGGTCACTACCCACAGAATTATCCAGAGCATGCTCCTTAGCTTGCCATTGAATTCAATGGCAATCACAATGAGTGCGTTTCATATCTGGTTTCAAGACTGTAAACCTCGAGGCTTCAGAGCCAGACTTTGCTAACCAGTCACAGCAGCTAGTTTATCTTTTATACAGTCTGCGGCTACAAAAAAATGTGACTCTTAAAAATACTAACTCTTTGTTTCCTACGAACTCAATTTAAAATGTCAGCATAGTGTAGGCATCCTAAATGTGCACTTGAATGCTAAAAGACTGCAGCTAAAGCACCATCTCCCAAGCAAAAATTTAGCAACCTTGTGAATTTATGATACACGCTGAGGATGTGGCGTTATTCTTGTACTCCAGTGTAGAGCTAGTTTGCCTGATCATTACTGTTAATATAAGGAACCTACATGTAAGATGATACTACTTTTTTAATATTCTAGCAGTATTCTGTTCACTATGCTTTATTATGTATTTAAAAAAGAAAAAATATTTTTAATGTTGCACAAGAAAATGATTTTACACTGAGGACTAAGAGATGTGTGTAGAAAACCTGCCCGCGGTTGCAGGGAAATGAACATTAGAATGGGGACGAACTGTCAAATCTCACAATTCACAACAACACCATCTCCAGGTGTTTAGACCTGCAAACACGCTACAATATTGAACATGGGAGTTTCAGCATCAGTGTTACTGGATTAATTAGTGGGTAAGTTTAACATTTTCTAAATAATACTGCTGGTTATTTTTGCAATTATGACCTAAAATTGTTCCGTGTGTACAAAAATAAACATGAATTTGTCATTTCATTATGGCCAGATTTAAAAAAAACTATTTTAATATGGAATTCTTTGAGACACACTTTAATTTGATTATCTGTCTGTACATATGCTACATGAGTCTGCCACTGCTTTACCAAATATGAGAGTCCTGCAGATTGATGGCTATTCTGTTTTATTCTGTGATAGCTGTGACTGATGGATTTACTGAGATTTCTCAGCCCTTGTACTGTAAAGGCTCAATTACCTGCATTCTCCAATCACAACTTAGAGCATGACTCACTCGCTTTTATCATCAAGTAAATGTTTTTATGGTACTGAGCAGCATAGCCCTTAAACTTTGTGCCATTTCAAACTAAAATGGTAACACACTAAAGAGCTTGAGGGCTGGAAAAATGTTGCTCCAATACTGAAAAGACTCATATAGCTGCAAGAGGATCACCACGACTTCTTGCAGTGAGGCCCTACCATTCATGTGGTCTGTGTAAATGTTTCAGATAAGTTTCCAAAGCACATGTATGAAAACCAAACTGAATGACTGTGAGTGCTGTGCATAGCCATCTCTGTAGAGCACTTGAAGAATTTGCATTCAAATGAATAAATACAATTTTGGTACAAACATAGAAACATAGTAATGAATTCAATCCTCTCAAGAAAGTGATAGGCAACATAGCTTGTCAGAAAAACAAACATCTGGTTTCTTACAGAGGTGATGTTGGCACTCCAGCTGTGATCATCAGGGTGTTTGTGGAGGTTTGGGCGAAGGACATGAACCCTGACTTTCAAAGCTTGCTGCCCTTCCAGGCCACTGAAAGGTAAAGCATCACAAAACAAACATTTAAAGAATTATGCAATCTAATTTTGGTAAGAAGGTATTTTCTCTAGTCCTACACATACTGTGATCATAGGCAAATCTATTTTGGAGCAATTTGGTCAGATCATGTGAGTGGTGCAAGACCTTAAACAGTGGATATACTGTAGCTAATCATTCCCGCTGTCCTTTTGTTATACTTAAGTTATGTCAACTTATGTCTCAAATGACCTAGAAATGGAAAGAATAAATTCAGTCAGATATTGTGCTTGCTCATGATATGCTAATTAAAAAAAAAAATCAAGATGCAAGAAAAAAGTAAAAAAAAAAAACACTGATGGTTACAGTTAGGTCCATATGAACAATATATTTTTTGTAATTCTGCCTGTAAATAAACCATCACAGTGGTTTTTAAACCAGTCAATGATGACAAGAAGTGCAGATTTACAGCTTTACTTCAAAGGGTTTTATAAAAACTTTACACCAACTATTTAATAATTACAGCCATTTTTATATATAGTCCTCCTCATTTCAAATGAGAAGCCATCACTGAAGGCTGTATTTCCTCCCTTGAGATGCTCTGCCAGGTCTTTACTGCAGCCACCTTTAGTTGCTGCTTGTTTGCCACTGAAGAATATCCTATTTATATGTCTTGAGAAACTCTTGGGTTGCTTTTTTGCCACATGCTGTGGGTCATTATCCATTTGCACAGTGAAGCGCTGTCCAATATATTTTGCAGCATTTGGCTGAATCAGAGCAGAGAGTATAGTTCTGTACACTTCACAATTCATTGTATGGAATGGACATGTATGGCCATACACGTCCATTCCATACATGGCCGCCACCATGCTTGACAGATGATGTGGTATGCTTCAGGTCATGAGCTGTTTCTCTCCTTCTCTATACTTTTCTCTTCCTGTCATTCTGCTACAAGTTCATTTTGGTTTCACTTGTCCAAAGAATGTTTTTCAGAACTGTGCAAGTTTAATCTGGCCTTCTTGTTCTTCAGCGTAACCAGTGGTTTTGACCTTGTTCTAAACCCTCTGTATTTGCATTCATGAAGGAGTCTTTTGATTATAGACTTTGACAGTGATGCGTCTACCTTCTCTAGAGTGCTCTTGACTTTGATATGAAGTTATGCTGTTATGAAGTTGTTTTCCTGCATGGAAATGCCCCTATCGCTCTCTACCACTTTCCTTTTTATCATCACTGTTCACTATCCAAAAAAGACCCAAAAATATATTTAAAGAAAAAGTTACCCAATGCAACTTTTATGTGATAAATTTGTCATGAAATAATCAGGGGATGGGCCTCACCTGTCCATTAAACTGCTTGTAAGTCAACTGTCCAATTTTTTGAGCCTCTGAAAATGTGTATAAAATGGCTCTAATTGCCAAATAGTTAAAGCCCTTTACTCACATTTTGATTGTTTGGTTCAAAAATCCAGTCTGGTGGTATACAGAGGAAATACAAAAATCCTGTAATTCTCCAGATATTTATGGACTCATTTGTACGTCAGTATTTTGTGCACAGTTTATGCTTCTGACACACGATCCTTTCAGGCTTTTCCATGACTTCACCTCCTCATGCATCGACTATTTCAACAAACTCTTCCCCTGCTTCAAACAATCAAATTAATTAATTAAAAAAAATAAATTAATTTATCAGCTCCAGATTGTCTAGAACTCAGCCATAAGGCTTTTAACAAGAACCTAGCCTCCAGTATGTTTTAGAATGGGTTTTAAACTCTTACTCCTGACTGTTAAGTTTTCATGGCCTCAGTTTGTGGTATATAGCTGACCTTTTTGTCATGTATGATCTTGTACCTGAGATCCTGGGGCAGAGGGCTGTGTTTGTGAGGTGAAGCCAAAAACCTGAGGTGACAGAGCTTTGGCAGTGAGAGTCTTGGGGCTATGGA